>BSBM01001164.1:812500-1397500 GCA_027924585.1 Larix kaempferi | reverse complement strand
AATAATAGTATTCAAACTAAAAGAATAATAAAGTTTATATCAATAATAATAATAACCATCCTTTAATCCATAGTTGACTTCAAAGTTGAATTTTAATCCATGAGTTGATTTCTAAGCAAGGGTAACCTCAATCCATAGTTGACTTTTAAGCAAAGTTGACTTCAATAAAGGTTGAGTTGAATCCATAGTGAGTTTTAAGCAAGATTGACCTTCAATCCATGGTTCAATTCATAATTGACTTCAATACAAGGCTGACTTTCAATTGAAGGTTTGAGAAATTTCAATTCATAGTTGACTTTTAAGTAAGGTTGACTTTCAAGCAAGGTGACTTCAATCTAAGGTTGAAATCAATATATAGTTGGAATTTTAAGTAATGTAACTTTTAATGAAGGTTGACTTCAATCCATGGTTGATTTTCAATCCATAGTTGACTATGGTTGACTATAGTTAACTTAGTTTGGTCATAATTGACTATTGGTTTGACCCATGGTGGAATATGGTTTACTATGGTTTACAATGGGCTGACCAGGGTTATCTGTGGTTAACTTCGGTTGACCATGATTGGCTATGGTTGACTATGGTGTACTTTGTATGACTGAATTTGGTTGACTAATTAACAATGGTTGACTTTGGTTGACAATGTTCAACTATGGTTGACCATAATTGACTTTGGTTTACTATGCTTGACCATGATTGACCATGGTTAAATTTACTAAACTATGGTCAAGAAATTTGGTAACTAATTGACTATGGGTTGACTTTGTTTGGCTGCATTTGACTATGGTTGGCATTGTTTGACTATGGTTGACTTTCGTTGAGTAATATGGTTGTAACATACCCCAAATATCCAAGTCAGTATTTTAGTGAATTTTTCAAAAAATTTCACGATGATTACTTAAAATGCAAAGTACTATTTATTATTCTATAAGTATCATTTGCATTTATTAACTCCTTAGAATCTCTACTTTTTAACAACCCATGCATTAACACGAAACAAGTTCTCATATGGAAAATCTATGACATTAAGGGATCTCCATAACTTATAATGAAATCCAAAGGTCCACCATCCTTGCATCAACCAAATGACGATTAGTTATTCATAAAAGAAATATTAAGCATGCATAATTATTCATTACAATCAATCCTACAACCATTACTCTTATAAACCTTGCTTACTTATGCAAAAGGTCTTAGTAAATAATTCCAAACACTTAACAATTCATTCTACCATGTTAATTAACATCTATACAACTTCTTCTATCTCATATTCGAATATCACTAACTTTACCTTGAACATCTTCATGAAATCACTCACCATTTTAGATCACAATTATCAACTAGAATAAAAACATATAAGATGCAAATACGAGAGAGGACCAATATACGTGGTTCACCCAAATATATGGGCTACGTCCACAAATAAATTGTCACACTTTATTTATCAAACTAGAGAGGGTAAATTCTGCAACACCATGGTTTGCAATATTTACTTTCCACTTTCTCAAATCTCTCTTCTAGAGAGCATATTCAAAACAGAGGTTATCCCCTTTTTGGGCTTCTTCCAAAGCCTAACATTCAAAACTGTAAACATGGACACTAACCAAAGGTTGCGCCATTGATGACCCCATTCAGCCTATATAATTATCAGCGTATATTAACTACCTCTAACCACTATATAAGGACCATGCCCTTACCGATTCACGTCAACATTCACTAAAATATTTAAGCACAAGCTATATGAGTCTCGGGTGTTTCCCTCATGGACTCTACCATTAATATAATTGATTTATAAAACATAAAAATAGTAATTTCACTCTCATGTAGAGGAGTATACAAACTTGTAACTCTGTGTAAGCCTATATATATAGGGAGTGTTCATACAACCAAATAGCTCTGTTTAATATGCAGAGATCCTAACTAGGATTCAAAAAAACGTTTCCGTGCATCATACAGAGATCCTAAATGGGGAATTCAAATCAATCCCATGATAAAAATGCATAACGTAAATCAACACAGGAATATGTAAACAGATGATAAATCGATCCCATGACTAAAATGCAGAACGCGTTCAACACAGGAAAGTGACAGGGTTCAAATTATGAGCTGCGATCTACAGGAATACATGATAGCAGATGTTATACAAACATAATAAATGAGAGTAGCAGAGATCAATGCATTTACTAATATTTAAACTGATCATAATAACTGAAACTAACAAAGATCAATGCATCTATTAAGATGGGGATCACGCTGGTATACAATTAATAGCTGAAACAGAGATCAAATGCATCTGTTAAAATGGGATCACACTGGTATAAACTTAATAACTGAAAAACAAGGGATCAATGCCCTTCACCAAAAGCGTGATATAGGATAAATGCAACTAATCGGGATTTAAAATTCTGTGTTTTCCTTTCCAAGCATTCTATAAAAAACGTACTCAGAGATATCCCAAAACATATATATTACATAGCTAAATAAAGAATCAAACAGAAAGTGATCTCAGGGCTCCAACTCTCACGTTGTCCCTTATCTATTGTGCGTGTATAGCAACATCTCCAAATGGAATCAAATTATATGGTAGATAACAAAAATGTAACAGGGTTCAAACTCTTCTGAGATGACCCTTCTCTAATGTGTGTGTGCAACGACCTCTCAATGGATCACATTATATAATAGATATTATATAAACATAAATTGTTACAGTGATCAAGCTTATTACAAGCTATCCATTCCCTTTCCTTCTATGAAACTCATGGTAGAGGATATCATATATATATTAAATATATAACAAGAAAGATACACACGGATATTCCCTATCGCATTCTACCAAATCATTTTTCTACAGAGACACCACATATATAAAAATATATAACAAGAAATCTACACAGGGATATTCCCTATGGCATTCTACCAAATCATTTTTTTTGCAGATATATATAGTATATATATATATATATATATATATATATAAAAGAAGAAAACAATCAGAAAAAACTAACACAATTCGGGATCATGCTTCCCCTGGGCTATCCCTTCCCAATGCAGTTAATCAAATAAAACCATTCACCGTCCCCCCCAACACTACCATTACAAACAACAAGAATATCCATATACAGAGTATTATAAAGCTCCCCTCCCAGCATCCTCATATAACAACTATACAAATATAAGAATTCAATAGACAATGGAATCAAGCTCTTCAGAGCTACCCCTTCCCATTCCATGCAAGCCAAAGACAATTTAAATGACGCGGAAAAATATACAAGCCCCAGAGACAAAAAGGATTCAGATGCTAAAACCAAAAGAAAAAGGTCCCCCTCATGAATGCAACCATCCAATTTATGCTTTCTGCCTTCCTGCTTACCTTGGGAGGTCTTCCAGTTTAGAGAGGATCTTCAGCCCACTTGGAGGTCGAAACTTCATCAAAGACTTCCAAGTGGTGGCTTACAAGGTTTCTCCCGTGATGGCTCGACATCCCTCAAAATCTGGTTTGATTGGCTAGCAGTATGTTAACGATGATACTAGCCTTTATCAAGTAAGAGTTTATATATGTAGCAAAGTAATGCTCAACTAAATTATTTTCATAATTTTTGTGAATAAATTTAATATATATTACAGTAATGCTTGCCTTTATTTTAAGGCCATTCTTTCTTTAATAGACATAACATTAATATGTATTAAGAAAGATGTTTGTCGATCTCTTTCAAATATATATATAATTTTAGGATATGAGGATTAATGCTAATCCCTTTATTTTAACTTCAAAGGTTATTTCACCTTAATCCATTTCAATAATAATTTGACTATTATAATAACAATAATATTTGTTACTATATATATATATATATATCTCTCATATATATATATTATCTAAGAAGTAATTATTCCTTCTTTCAAGGTTGAAGGAAACCTTTAGCTCTCGTAAGTTACTTGTTTCCTTGCTGAGGATTAGAAATATCTTATCTTATCTTACATATTATTATTTAGGGAATACTATCTTCATACTTAAAAGATAAGTCCTATTACTTACTAGGAAATTTGAGGTGAGTTAGTACTTCCTTCGACAATCCTACTTGGATGGACCATTTACTTAGGACAACATAACTAAAACGCTCACTTTTATTCAAGTTCCTACTAGCACCAAGATGACATTTGTCATCAATGTCTTAGATTTTCATGGCTTCCTAGCCAGACGACCCCTATCCCCTAGTGGGTTCATTGCCCCCATTGTTAATTTGCATCATTCCCTCAGTCCTGTTAAGTCTAACATTCACAAATATAACTTAGGAAAGTAAATAACATCACAAACAAAGTTTTACTGGTGGGGCCTTGGCCTTGAGCTCCTCACTAGAAACAAGTACAATATACAATTACATTTACAAAACAATAGGGGGTATAAAAGAGGGATATTACATCCTTCCCCCCTTAAGAATAACATTGTCCTAGGTGTTCATACTTTTCAATAGTTTGTAATTCCATTATCGAGTCATCTTTTGTTCGTTTAGTCCATCTCTATTTGATCATCTTCAAACTTTCACAATTCCCACAAGCTATTATCACTCATAACCTGCACTTTGTGCAACAAAAACGGGTCTCCCAAAATTGTTTAGAAAAATATATCATTAATTCATAATCCATACTCAAAACATAAACAATGAGTCCTTTTTGCAACATAACATTTTCTATTCATGGAACATCTTCTAGCCTTTGTTTGTGCTTTTATCATCATAAGAAAACATAATACATGATTATTTTTCAATAAAACTCAAAAGAATTAATAAGTACTCCAGATTTACCTTACCTTTTGGTGGACGTATTTCACCTCCAATACTTGAACACTTTAAATAGTCCTTAACTTGAGGTAGACATCTCCTTCATTCACAGGTTAGCATCATTTATTTCACATAATTTTAAAGCAGTAAACTTTAAAAATTCATCATTCATTCCTCACCCTTGAGGGAATTTTTGTCTACTCAAGTTTCATTTGTATTCATTACATTCATACATTAGGAAATTCAACGGCCTAGTTACTTGGAAATTCTTTAATATGTGTTTTATTGTTACATCATGAAGATGAAAAAATTTCAAACAACACTTTGTTGAACACCAAAACTCTCCCTTGAGTTTGGAACTTCAGTAACCCTCTGTTGAACACAGAACTCTCTCTTCGAGTTCTGTCACCAATTATCGTGTGGTGTTATGGGCTAAAATTTTGAGATTACTCTCCTTTTGATTGCTAGTCAAAATTTTTCTTCTCAAAAACATCAAACAACGTCCTATCTTCCAAATGTTAAATTTTGTGCCTAGGTCTTGCCATTTGATATCACAAACTCTTTCACAATTCCCCTCAAGCCTCCTTGCTTGAGTCCAGGAATTTCTTTTCCACTCAGCCTCATGCTTGAATCCAGGAAAAGTTCTTTTAGCAAAGTAGAGCTGGATCATCAATTTTTCACTTGGTGTTTTCCTTTCCACTCAACCTCCTGCTTGAGTCCAGGAAAATTTCTCTTCCCCTCAAGCCCTCTCGCTTGAGTCCAGGAAAACTTATTAATAATGATCATATTAATATTTTTAATATTTATTTGGTCTGTGTTTACTGTCAATCACAACATTTGGACTATTTGCGACACACAGACTTGGAACTTATTGTAACTTCATTGCCATTGCCAAGTTCTTAGAATCACATACAACTTCACAGTTAGTTTTGATATAACCTCATCAATCTATAAACCATAGGTTCACCTATTTACTTCATCACATTCCAGGAGTTTTTAATGATTTATACATCTGATAACATAAATCTATCATCAATCATGGTTCATACAACCCTGTAATCCACAATATAATAAGATGTAAAAACAATTCATCACTCACTCTTCAGAGGTTTAACTCAATTCCTTATATAAGTGGATTTATAATCAACATTCCACTATGATCATGACATCGGTCATAATCATGGTAAAATCTTGCAATGTTAGTACATCACATAAATAACATAATCTACCATTAATTCATGGTTAATACAATTTGTAATCCGACAAATATAATAAGATGTAAAAATAAATCATCACTCACTCTTGAGCGTGTTGGGCATGACCCAAGTGGAGCAATTTTGTGGTGTGAGGTTCCAACACAACAGTTTTCATTGGCAAGAGGTACAAGTCAAGCGAGGTCTAGCAATGACCTATTTTGGGTAAGTAACTCCGCAAATCCCAGGAAACAGGGTAAGAAGCGGCGCGGACTCGGAGGAAAGGGAACCTGTCGCCTTAGTTTAAGACAAATTACTAAGCATGGCCAGGGCAGTTGAGGTAGTTTTGAAAAAAATGACGGGACTGACAGTGACAGGAGAAGTGGAGCGGCTGAAAGGGACATGCCAGTATGAATTTAGAGCCGTGCAGTTATAACTACGGCTGTCAGAAGGGCGTCAGAGCCAGAAGTGGTGCAAAAGAACAAGCGAAGTCAAGTGAAGTAGCTATCAAAGTTATGACAAGCCTGGTTAGCGGGGTGACTGCGCCATTTTTGGGGGGTTTTGGGTACTATAGGGTTTTTGGCCCATAATGATTGTAAAGATGTGACCCTCGGGTACGATCTATAAAAAGAAAAATTTTGTAAGGGAATGGTTGGTATTTTGTGGGTTTTGATGAAAGACTAAGTATTGTAAGAGAAAGAAGAGAGGAAGAGGCTCTGAAGCTATGTGCGCAGAGACCCACTGTAGAGAGAAGAGTCTGCAACTGTGTGCGCAAAATGGAACTATTGACCCTTCCCATTAATATAAACAACATTTCTCATGGACGTAGCTCCCATCCTGGGGTTGAACCACGTAAATAAGTGTGTTGTGTGAATGCATCAGTGAGACTGTTTATGGTTATGTTTATGTTTATTTTTATGCATGTTCCTGCTTTTATATGTATTTTCACATGTATGGTCGATGAGAATAATATGTTAAGTATCGAACACATATATTTGAATGCACAAGTAATTCTGAGTACGTTGAATGTGTAGTTTCACAAGTGACACTAATCCAGTAGATCCTGTAGAGTGTAAAACTATCCCTCAGCGGTCCTGAAGTGCATTGTTGCATTGCATTGTGTAGTTTCCCATGAGCGCAATCCCAGAGTGCGTTGTAGTACCGGAAGTGGATGCAAAGTAGTTGTGACTTCGCTCAGCAAACCAGTTTAATAGTTGCACATCACCTGGTTGTAGAAACATGCTTCTGCAGGCACCCCATAACTTCACCTCAGGTGACACCTCAGTCTATTCGCACGCTGTTGCTGAAAGGGCCGGTGAAGAAGGGTTTTGTTGGACCAATAACTGCGTCGAATCCGGGTCTGATCTAAGTAACAAGAGATAGAAGAAGTGAGGAGCCAACAAATGGTTCCATTACTGGGACTGAACTGGTGATGTGCTTTGATAACTGGAATCCCGAGCGAACAGAGATACAAAAATGGGTAACTAAGACAGAGGAGGAGTTTTCAAAGAAAGAAAACACACATCCATGCTTATCTAAGGAAGAATGGTTACAAAGATATCTATTTTCTGACATACATGAATTTTTCTTCACATCCTTCAACAACGAGCTACACGAGTGGATATCAAGACTCGCAGAACGAAAAAATTGCTTTCAAGGTGGATAACCTATAGTGTGGACTCCAGAACTGATTCAGAGACTTAAAATAGTGCATAGCCCAATATCAAGAGCAGTAGACTTTTGGCTTGATAGCGTACTAGAAGGCTATGTTACATAATTTGTTGTGGGCACTCTAAACTATTACAGTGCAGCAGAAGTAGATTTCTTCAAAGGGTTCATAGGTAAGTACCTGAAAAATATCAGTTTATATATTAAAATGTTGTTAGCAGAAAAAGGTGTCTTAAGAATGCAATAATATTCCTAGAGTTCAAGTCTATAATGTTCAGTAACATAGGCAGTGACACTGATTAAAATGTCTATACGTTACGAAGTGGTAAAAGATACAAGTTTAGCACTAGAAATAGGTCTCATGAACCTGGACCTCGCATCTCTCTAGAAATTGAGCTAGGAAGCGATAGACACTCATATCAGGTTGAGACTGCTAGTGATAGACTGATTAGCTATTAGCCCATTACTGCGGAGAAACCTCCAGCTGAGGACAAAAATACTACTAACCCACAGAACACCAGTAGTAGTAACACAGCAGGAGCTAGTACTCATAACGTTCCAAGTAGTAGTGTACCTAAGTCATCACAGAACACTACGCCTCCTAGAAGAAGAATGATAAATGACATTAAGATGCCTATATTTAAAGGAACTGGTCTCGAATACCCAAAGCAACATTGGTTTCTTTGTGAAGCCATATGGAATGTTAAACAAGTATACAATGATGTTATTAGACAAGCACAACTAGTTACTACATTCAGGGACAGAGCCTTAAGATGGTTTATGAAGTACTTTGTTGGACAAAATAAGACACTAGCGGAGATCAGAACTGTGCTCATCAGAGAGTTTAAAAAACCAAATTCAGAATCGCAGTGTATCACAGAGCTAAAGGAAATTAAGCAAAAACCTAGTGAGATAGTATGGGAATTTGATCAAAAGTTCAAATCGCGGTTAGATCAAGTGAGATTTGACATAGCACCACAACAACACCAATAATGGTTTATAGCTGTGCTACTGCCCCATATTAGATTACCGCTAATGCAACAGAAAGTTGCTTCGCAGACATAGGCCCTAGAAATTGCGATGAAACTAGAGGCTTCACCTATAGGAGAGACTAGCGCAGGAATGGTTCAGATACAGACCCAGCTAGAAAATTTGATATTACAACTGCAAGATATGAAGAAAGGAAAAGAAACCCAAGAAGAGGTTTGATATACAAAGTGTAAGGGAGAAGGACACTCTAAAGAACATTGTCTGGTATTTAGGGATTACATCGCTAGTGGAGCACCAAACCCATTAAATCAGTAGCAAGGACCATGGTGTGAGATTTTTCGATGTAGAGGACATCACCTAGAGGACTGTTATCTAATTCAGAAGTACGTGCAAACACCAAATAACCTATACTGCACATTATGTAAGTCAGTTGGCCACAATGATAACAACTGCAGAGCATATGATCTCATGATAGAAAGAAAACATGATGTCTACAGAGTTCAAGGAGAAATGCAGAATAACAATGAAAATGCCCAGTATGACCAAGGAACATACAGAGGATGTGGTGGATTTAGAGAAAGAGGATGAAACACTAGCCAAGGATGAGGAAGAGGTCAGATTGTATGTTATAACTACGCTCAACCAGGACATCTAGATAGAGATTGTATGAACCCTTGTACTAGTAAATACTGTAAATCATTTGAACATGTCATTGAGGCATGCCTTGTTTTGCAAGGAAAAAAGCAAGAGAGAATACCGGAACTGCAGAATCAGAACATACAGATGATCGTAGCTGAAAAACGAAATATAGATTGCAACATTCATGTTGTGATGCAAAGTGGAGCCACGACAGGTGGAGATCAAAGAACTGAAGCTTCGACTTTTGAGGATCACCAAGCTAGACATAAGCCTATTGAAGGGGCTTGGATAAGAAAAGCAATTGGAAAAACACATGCTTTCAAACTGAACAAAAAAAAAAGGTCTTCATGGAAGCAAGAGAAACCTTCAAAGAATCAGAACTTGCAACTCTGAGAATCAAGTTGTGAAATGAGACAGTGCGTGTGATCGATATGCCAGCTTCGTATGATGGATCACATACCACAATAGACCTGATGAGTCTTGTTGCGCAGCTGTTACAGAGATGCATGAAGTTTTTAAAGCATGAAAATGCATTGGCAGAATTACAAAGCCTATTGAGTCATTACGAGTAGCGTAATGTAGTAAATGAAGCACATAGAGTGGTCCATCATATTAAGAATCATAAAAGAACCGGAAGAGAAATGAGACTAAGTGCACAGATTGGGGATTTTGAAATGGACCAGATTATCCTTGACTTAGGTTCATAAGTAAATGTCCTCACAAAGCAGACATGGGATCAAATGGGAAAGCCGAAGTTATCATGGTCACCAATATAGTTTAGGCTAGCTAATCAGCAAAAGGTTCTACCCTTTGGGAGATTATCAAATGTCCCTTTTGACATTGATGGAGTGCGAAGTAAAGCAGACTTTGAGGTCATTGAGATTATAGATAATAGCAATCTGTATCCTGCACTATTGGGGACAGATTGGGAAATTGATAACCTCGCAATTATCAACTTGAAAAAGAAGCAGATGATATTCGAAGGACCATATATCAGGGTCATCACACCCTTTGATCCTTTACAGGGACCTAGATATATTGAACCAATAAGAGAAGAATGCAAAACTCAAGATCTAGATCAGATCTACAAGATGATGGTGAATCAGATAGACTACATCAATCCTACTGATAATGGAACATTGAGTTGACAATGTGACAGTTCTTGCATATTAGAATCAGATGGGGGACTAGAGAAATGGCATAGCAGAATGCACGAAGTATCTGCAAGAAGATGTGCGAAGCTCACTAAATCACTTCGTTGGATTGGAACAGAGTTAAGCTCAATCCCTACTTATGATGGGTTAGGTGATATCTACAAATTATTTCAGGAGTACCTCGTATCAGTCCCAAATGAATACAAGTTAGATGAATACACCTATTATATAAATAATAATTTTTTTTAAATTTTAAATATTTAATATCATTAGATATAACCAAATAATTTTACTTCCGGTGATAAACAACATTTTAATCTTATAAATTAATAGCATAAGGGATTGATCTCTTGGCATAAAGATGTTTGCATAACATCGCAACAACAAAATCTCTATCTTGTTTTGGTCTACTCCCATATGGTATGTTCCGAAACCTCACATCCATACAAGGGGGAAGGTGTGACCAATGAGTGAAAGAGTTGGATATTCAATCAGATCTCTTGAAATTGAGTTGAAAACATTGTTTTGAAAGGTTGGTAAGAGTGACATATCAGTTCTTTAGTCTAGTCTCTATCATTGAAGCTAAGTTAAAGCATGGTGTGTAGAAGAAGCACCCAAAATATACATATGAAGAGACTATCTCAACCTTCTCACCTCAATAAGCAAGATTCACATTACTTGCCTCCATTTTAGATATGTTAACGGAAATTACTTTTGCTCTCCCCACGTCACTATGTGAAGTGATTGGTGACAAAAAAGAAAAATAAGATGTCAAAGTTGTCTATGGACACCCCTCATTTAGTGGGACATGGGGATAATGTCGTATGCAAATGATATCTTCTACTCGTAGGCTAAATTTCATTGTTTGTGTCAATCGATCAACTTCAAAATGAAACTCTTAGTAATGGTCTTATGGTCACGTAGGGCCATGAGAAACCCTTTTTGAGGATGTAATCGGTGACGTGCCTCATATAAGGACCGTAGTAGTATGGAATCATGACGAAATGGTTTATTATGTCATTGAAGGGAGCAACAATTTGTGGTCATGTTACTCTCTCTTTCAGGTAGGGTTGGAATTTGATGTGCATTTTTCCCATCAAATACTCTTAAAATTTTCAATAAGACGGCAGACCGAACGACCAAACATTTTGATTACAAGTATTTTTTATGTTCATCAAATTTTAGTAACCGTCATTATTCATTTATTATTGGGTCTCTCCACCAGTATTTTAAAGTGTTATGGTTGGCAACTTGCCATTGGAAATGAGAAGAATCGTGATTTTTAAGATAAGTGGAAGTGGAGCAGTGAAGCCTGAACTGTAGCGGCTAACCTAAACTTTGAAGCAACTTTTTGTATTCAAAATTTTAATTACCGGAGCTTCGAAGCTATACAAACATCGACGTGTAACACAATAGTTATACTAGTAGTACATAAGTGTTTAATGATAGAATTAACTCTAGCCACAGTGGTACCTGCTGCCACATTAATCTTTACTTGTTAGTGCTTAATGTTGTGGTTATGCATTAAGGTGGAATTAACGTTTCCCATTCTTGGACCATTTTTAAAAATTGTGGTGCCTTATAAAAAATTTTGAACTTGAGATCTCGGAATTAAGCATTGGTTGAACAAATTTAAACTCCCATTTCGGTTATGGTGTAAGAAGTTAGTACCACCCATGGTAAATACCATCATCAATTTCAAACATTGATTTCTATAGAAATCCCTGAGTTCGAACTTCAAGATAACCTCCTCCAATGGCGAAGGGGCTAATTTATCTCATATGATTCCAAGATGCTGCAAGCTATAAGATATATCTTGAGGGAATACACAATCATTTTCAGCGTTCTAGTGGGACTGATTTTTGTGGTTTATGAAGGTTGTAAGTTGAAGTATCTCCTAGCTGGGAATTTAACTCCATGTTTATCAACTATCTACTCAACTAAACAAATTGTTTGTGGAATCCATTTGACTATGCGTCATTAAAAATGGGTGGCTCTTTATTGTATAAAAAATTAGGTCGGGAAAATTGTTTATATTTAGAGCTTTCTCCTTGCTTGTAATCATTGTCATTTCATTAATAAATTTATAGATATATCTTATTTTTATAAATTTAAAATTGTTTTTTTTTTTAAACTGTTCTATATTTTTAAGGAAATTGTTTTTGTTTTATATTATTTTGCTGCCTTAAAATCTCAAAGGAGAGCATTTCATTCTTATACATGAATTAGGAATGCTGGGTAGCAAATATGTCATTAAAATAAATAAATAAAATCCTCATACTATAAAGGGAATTGTCAACTATCTTATTACTATAAAGGGCATTGTCAACTATTTTATTAGTATTTGTAAGGATCCTTAGTAGCCTGTTTTGTCCATTCTTCTTGAAAAAAAACACCAGTAACCTTTGGTTAGAGGAATGATAACTACATTAAATGTTACTTGTCTTACTTTTCCATTAGCTACATCATCAAAACAATACAATAGAAAGAAGGTTTGTTCTAGTGCAACTAAATATTGGTATTCATTGATTTCTGTTACATGCTTATTACTATACCAACGAAATAAGATGACCATATCTACCCTACCAAAAACTTAGGAATAAGAACCAAGTTCCTTAGAATTTATAAGCAGTTTGTCATGAAGATAAATAAAAAGTAGCCGAATCCACCTCCCACCATCAATATGAGTACATATTGCTCATAGTGTCCTAGTATCAAAGTTTTAATCAACACTTCCTTAACAACCAGTATGGAAGTTTTAATCGACACTTCCTTAACAACCATTTGTGGAAATTTGTCTTGGAAAAAGTTAAATATCCATGTTAAAACTTGATTACAATTGAGTTATATGAAACACTCTTAGTTCTTATTTTATTTTAGTAGTTTTAAGAAAAGCTTATTATTTTTGTACTTTCAGGGATGATTTATTGTATTTTGTAAATCTTTCGTAATTTGAAATTAAAATAGTATATGTTATGTAATGTAAGTTAAGAATTTTCTACATTTTAATATTTCAACAGATGATTTTGACAAAGAAGCCATGAAATCAAAGCAAGATTATGAACGCAAAATGGTATAGGTAGAATACAAATGTTTTAGTTTGCCTGTTTATACATACATATTTCATGATGATTAGAGGAAATTTCAAAGTAACCATTCACATGGAACAGTTAAAGTAGCTTTTAATTTAAAACTTAATTAGAAAAGAGTATTTTTTTAATTAAAACTTTATTGTTGAAGATTTAATTTCTTATAAAATTTCATTGTTGAAAGTCAAAATTTTAAACAAAACATTTTATGATGAGCAATATAAGAATACAAAATGTAAAAAAAAATTGTATGACGGGAAAAAGATAAATGCAAATTCCAACCATGCTTTTAGGGAACAATTATTTGGTAATATAGATACCTAAGAAGGATCAGATCTAAACACTTATTCTGCATCTCCATAAGAGTACACATTTTCTAGCACCTCTAATCGCCATCAGGATTTGATTTGGTTCCGTTGAATAGAAACACGACTAGTAGATGAGGAAAATAAGTATTCCTTGTTAATATAATAATATAGCAAAATAGGTTAAGACTCAAACTTTGTTGACTTTCAATTAATATAAATTTATATAATCAATTTTTAATGTTAATTTTAAGTATGTTTATAAAATTATTAATTTTCAATTAAATTTTTTTTTTCAGCGGAGAAAAAACGTACTATTGTTGAGTCATATAGAATCAAATAGTACAATATATATAAGTCAAAAGATGACTTAGCAATGGTGATATACAGTCTATAACTCTAATACACAAAAAACCAATAGTTGATGAGATTACATATATCATAGGAAATGCTTTCCTGTTTCATTTCAAAGAACTAATCACATGAAGATGTTGACATCATTCTTCTCTATGACCTGATTACCCTGATATTCTTCCAAAAAATGATGCCCTCCATGCCATCCATAGCCTGTTTAGAAAGCATGTCAGCCATTGAATTGAACTGTCAGAAGATATGTTCAAAAGTAACCTCCTTCAAGAGATTGATCTCTGCATGTATTCTCTTGCGTCACTGGAAAAGTGAGATAACATTTAAACTATAATCTCTATGTGCCCATTTGATAGTCACCCTGGAATCTCCAAAAACAATGAGCTCAAATAAACCAAAAAGGTTTGCCACTTTGAGAATAACCCACAAAGCTTGTAATTCATCTTTCATGTTTAAGCTGAAACCACAATTCATCTTCAATGTGTAGTAGTGATCACTATTGAGGAAGATAATACCTCCAACAGCACACAAACCATTTGAAGCAGCCCCATCGAAGTATGCAGACAGCTTATTATAAACAGGTGTGAACACTCCAATATTCTTTTCCCTACTAACCTTGATCTTCGATTGATTTTCCTTTAGCAAAGCCATAATACGTCTTATGATATTGTCCACACAAATGGTCATGTTATCAAATAATGTGGCATTCCTGAAAGACCAAACTACCCACAAAATGATAGCAGGTAACGTAGGATAGTTATTACATTGTTTTGTCCAATTATAGGCACATTTGTCAAATATGCCCCAACCCCAATTCTGACTTATATCCAAATAAGAGATGATATTCTGCCATATGGATCTAGTGAAATCGCATTCAACCAGCAAATGATTTGTATTTTCCTGATTATTTTGACATAAAATGCATATACTTGGACTCGACCAACCTTTTTTCACCAGATTTTCCCAAGTTTTTAATCCGCCTTGGAGAGAAAACCACATGAAACATCTGATTTTTAGCGGGATCTGCCAGTGCCACAACTCCTTGAACCACCAATTTGGAGGAAATATACAGTGGCCTTTAATAATGGAATTATAAGCTTTTTTCACCGTCACCAAACCATTCTCTTCATTGCCACTCTAGATAATCTTATCATCTTCTTCATTTAACCTGCAACCAATAGAGTTTAACAAATGAATGTAATGCTTCCAGCTTGAAAGCATCACTTCCAGTTAACCCCAATTCCTCTGCAGTTAGCCAATAAGAGCCTTGAACTAAATTATAATTTCATCTTCTGATATTATTTAGGGTCTGCATCTCCCAATTCTTTAAGTGTTCTTGAATATGTAATGGGAAAGTATAACCTTCATCAAAACCCAGGATCGGGTCTATGCCCACTAACACTTTTTCCCATTACCAACTCGCTAGGTGAGGTCCTATGCTAACCAATTGTAAAATTTCATAAATCCAGACCAAATTGGAGATGTTCCTCTGCATTTTTTGATTGGGTTATGAATCCAGTTTGTCACCTCATCCTTTATGTACTTCACCCTGAGCACATTTGACCAGAGAGTGTTTCCGAAGAGACCTCTCCAAAAACATTTTAATCTGAGTGCTTTGCTGAACAAGGAAAGATTTCTAATTCCCCATCTTCCACGAGATTCTCGTAATGCAAGTTTCTCCAATCTCACCATCACCAAATGTCTTCTATCAAGACCTCCCGCCCATAAGAAACTGAAGAACATCTTTCTTAAACAGTTTATAATATAATTTGGAACCTGGTTGAGTGAAAACTAGTAAACAGGGATTCCAGTCAAAACAGATTTGACAAGAGTGAGTCTACCTCCAATGGACATCAGCTGAAATGTCCACTGATTAATTTTCCCTTAAACCTTCTTTAGGAGCCAAAACCAATCTTTGATCCTGTAATCGTTTGTCTTTAAGAAATAACCAAGATATCTGAATCCGTCACCCAACTGACAGAAATTGTGTGGCATCATAGCTCTGAAACCAACAAGTATGTTATCTTCTATGTTATAATAAAGGAGACTGGATTTCCTGTTGCTGAACTTCATGTTTGAAGCCATACAAAATGTCTTAATAATTCCTTTGTAATTCCTCCATTCCTCAATCGAGTTCATGCCTACTAAAAGTACATCATCAACAAATAAGATGTGAGATAAACAAAAATTTGATGATATTTTTATACCTTTTATATCTCCTTCACTTCTTGCATTCTGGATCAATCTACTAAAACCCTCAATGGTAAGCAAGAATAATAGTGGAAAAAGCGGACATCCTTGTCTGATGCCCCTAGTGCTTTTGAAAAAATCAGAAGGAGCCCCATTAACTAGCACAACAGTATAAGATTTGGTGACACATGCCATAATCCATCTAATAACAAGGGGAGGAATGCCAATTTGTATGAGAATCAGCCTCAAAAAAACCCAATCCACTCTGTCATATGCTTTCTCCAAATCCATTTTTAGGAGGAATGCTTTTAATTTTTTCTTTTTTATTGTGTGAATAAGTTCCTGAACTATGCCAATAGCATCTAGAATCTGTTTATCTTGTAAGAAGCCGAATTGTTCTGCAGAGATGAAGCTAGACAAAGAAGCCTTTATTATGGTTGCAATGATATTGGAGATTAGCTTGTAGATTAAATTGCAAAGATTAGTTGGCCTATAATCCCCAAAATTTGTGGGTTTATATTTCTTAGGGATTAAGGTGAGGAATGTAGAATTTAGTGCCCCAGAAATATAACCTCCTGTTCTAGTAAATTCCACCATTTTCAACAGATCATCACCCATTAGCTAAAAAAAATGAAGAAACAGGTCAACAGTCCAGCCGTCAGGCCTTGGACTTTTTTCCTTGGCAAATCCTTTCAATGTTTCCTCCACTTCAGATAAAGTAGCTGCTTTTCCAAGAGATGTTGGCGCATGTGTATAAAAAAAGACAGGGTATAATCTTGCCACTTTAATTTGAGCTGATAAGTCATTACAACCCGGATCATAAAATATATTACCAAGTTCCCAGTCCCGAAATCTTATTTCCAGCATCATCACTAAGTTCTCAAATTGCATTGAATTGCTTCCTGTGAGATGCAAATGCATGGAAAAACCTTGTATTCTGATCTCCTAGTCCAATCCAAAGAGCCCAGATCTTCAACCTCTAGTCCATTTCTTCTTGTAAAAGGATCTCTTATTTTTTTGTTCCAGTATTTTTAATTTAGAAAAGACTTCATCCTTCAGCTAATGAGTAAAATTTTCCATGTGAAGATCTTGTATTTCACCTTCAAGGTCTTTTAGAGCTTTCTAATCTTGTCTTTGTTTATTTTTTATCCATTTAGTAACTACCTCCTTTAAAATCTAAAGTTGATGAACAAGAAAATCTACAGGATTCAAATCCTTCACATTGTCAAATTTTATCCAGAAATTCTTAATACAGTTGCAAAAATATTCATTCCTCAACCAAGAATTATTGAACTTAAAAGGGTATTTTAAGTTGTCCTGTGCCATACCAATTTGCAGAAACACCTACCAGTGATCTGAGAATTTGGCCTCACCTGTCCAGACTCTATATTTATCCCAAGACATTAGAAAAGCAGACTTCACCAGAAACTTATCCAGTCGTTTGTGTATAGCTTCCTCCCATCTTCTTCCATTTGTCCACGTGGGTGTTAAAACACCTGGAACAATATCCACAATTTTAAAATCATTTAGAAAAAAAAAAATCCGCCAATTCATCCAATTTTTCCTTTGGTCCCCAAATATTAGCTGCAGATCTTGTGAATTTTAAATCTCCCGCAATGAGAAATTTTTTTAAACTTAATAATCTAGATCTTTCCAAGGACTGCCAAAAAGTGCTCCTCTCCTTATACGGACCATAGCAGTTTAGGACAATGAAAGGCAAGTTTAAAAACCCAAAAGCACCATCTAAGAGAATGCTGTAAACAATTTTGTAGGCATGGAAAGAGAAATAATGAGGGTTCCATCCAGCTAATAAACCCCCAGACATACCCTGGGCACTCACCGCTACAAATTCCCAACCCGATAGAATGACAACGAGTTTTTTAATACTAGACAGATCATCACACATGGTCTCTTGAAGTAAAATTAATGATGGTCTAGTAGATCTAAAAAGGATGGTTAAGGCCCTAGCCCGAGATGCCTTTCCCAACCCCCTGACATTTAGACACAAAATTATCATTACTCACCCCCCATATGAGGCAACGATGCTCCAAGGGCCTCAGAAGTAGTTTTTTGTAGTGGGACACTATTCCCAATGTCAATTATGGTCGAAACAGGGACATAATTAGTTGTTTCCTTATTACCGATGAAGAAACCCCATTCTTCCTTCTATTTTTCCGAGTTGTAACATTCACAAATCTATCATTTGGAACAGGCTTAACATTAGGATTTGCCAAGGGATTCTTAGAGTAAATATATAAAGGAATGAAAGGATCAGAATTAGGTAATATCTCATATCCACTTTATGTTATGACATCCTCTCATATGAGGTAAAAACCTTTTCCTTTTCTACTAGGGATGTATTAAACTGACTAGTGTCGTCTCTAGTCGAAATCCCCAAAACTGTATTACAATATTGTTCAACAGGCCCACAAAAAACCCTAGTATTGGGGGATTCAGGACTAGGTTGACAAATATCTAATCCCAATGCATTCTCAAGAAGAGTTTTTTCAAAATCAGCAGAACCAAAATTTAGGGTAACTTCACCTCTAGAGATCCATCTGTCAAGGTATTTTTCGGATTCAACATAAAATTCCAACTCAGACCTACATACATATTTGTAAGGAGTGGACGTATCATGTAAGGACTTACCAGGTGACGAGGCCGCTAACGAAGAAACCCTAATGTTGCTAAAAAATGGTCATTCGGCTCATGTCCAATAAGTTTTGTAGTGTCTTCAGCATCTACCTTCTGCACCAAATCAGGACATCTGGCAAAAACATATCATGTCTCTCTGCAATTAAAACACCTAAATGGTATTTTATGGTAATCCAATCTTTGTCTAAACGAATCCCCCCTCCAGTGAATTTCAATATCTGCAGGAAAACCCTTTGAAACCTCAAATTCTACCATAACACGAGCTACTCTTTTATCCACACCAAAAGGTGAGATTTGTCAATGCGAATGAATTTCCCAACTTGATACCCTAACCCAACACGGATATTTTCAGTCCACAAGGCAAGAGGTAGTCCTGGAACCAACATCCATAGGTGTCTTCTTGATTGTTTTTCTCTAGTGGGATCAAAAGAAATATGTCAACGCTTAATGAATAATGAATCCTCCTTGAACGACCATCTTTGTTCCAGAATAATCCCAATGTGTGTCGGCTCAGCAAACATAAATATAATCCAACGGTTTAAAAGCAGATTAACCCTAGGAGCCATGGCAAGGATCAGAGTCCAGTGAATATTTACCCATTCTAGAATGTCTCTTCGGTTCCCAGAAGAAAATTTGACCTTCCCCACTAGAGCCCTATTAGCTAACATCTCCACCCTCTCTAAATTGGTATCATCATCAATTAAAAAGTGATCCAAATCCTCCCTGGCCTTAATGGATTTCAATCTTCGTCTCAGTTTTGCCTTGTAACCTAAGGGGCCTTCTTCTATGGGAGAACCTCATAGGAGTCTTGAGTAGAGTCCTTAACATTGATAGCTTGTCGGCCTGATTTTATGAATAAGGCCAACTGAGGAGATTAATCCCACACAAGTTTCTTATTGTAGCTTCCAGAATGTTTAAATTAGCTAAATCTCGCAGGTTGTGGTCCTGCTACCATCTGATTTTTATCCTCTTAAGGGGAATGTGATTGCCTAAACTCAGAGAAATATTTCCTATGTTAATCTAAAAGTTAACCTAATTCCTAATGCAAATTTCCTAGTTTTGCTTTCCTAATGAAAGTCTCTTTTTTTCATGGGTTTTGTTTGAATTTCTAACAAAAGAAACTGTTTCAGATGTTAAACAACTAACTAAAATGAAAATCAATTTAATAGTTGCTAAACTACACTAGAAAATTTAAACGAAGAAACTTGAATTAAATCTAACCTACTTTTCCTATCTCAGCTTAGAGCAAGTCTATTTAACTATCGATTGAAAAATATGAATTACAGAGGAAGATAAATAATATAACCTAAGATAGAAAAACTATCCAAGTCAATACTACAGATAATCTCTCTATTTATAAAATTAATGATGAAAGATGAATAAAATAAGAAATCATTTTATTATTCTTTAACATAATAACCAAGGGACAATTAATGTTTTAACACTTCAATATCTGAGTGAAAAGATGATCAACCAATTAATCAAAAGAATTGTAAAAATACAAGGATGATTAATCAACAAGTCGATTATTATAATACTATACTATCAAATTCATTAACGCAAATTAAATGAAATGACATATATATAGCATTTGCACCAAAAAATAAAATGTTATGTGATCAGAGTAATTTAAAATACATCCATACAATTATAACACAGCATAAGTGTATTCAGATCAATTTGAGAAAGTCGAATATCGAGATATAGCTATATATGAGTATTAAAACTGACAATACACAGTATTACCAGTTTTAAACACAAGCTTGACAACATCCAGTAAAGAAACTCCAACAGGATTGTGGCAGCAAGTAATGTATTATTTCAATATAGAATTCTCTCAGTAATACTCCATCCCCATTTACAATGACGTTCATGGTTTATATAACAAAAAGATTTATAACTTCCTCCGGTATTCTATGCAACCACTATCTAAAAATAGACTCTTGGTTCGACAGTTGTCAAACACCAAGGATTCGATAACAATTTTAATTAATTGAAAACCTTCTATAATAGTGCACCTGGCATTCGAATCATTATGAAAGAGTCATCCAAACGAAACTCTTGTAATTTCAACTTCATCTGTAAAATAGCAATGTGTCCACGCAAGAAATGAGAAGAAACTGATATCCGACATCTAGCATCCATGCCATCCAAAAAGGAAACCATTCCATCACTTGTGAGCAAAACCTTTACGAGAATAACAACATCAAAATTTAGACTTCACTCAGCAACGACACCTGCGAGAATCAACCAACATGTATAAGTTTTATTAATGATGCAATTAATGATAAAACAGTAATAACAAATTTTAATCAATATTAAGCAATGCCCGCAGAATCTACGATTCTGTGGGCATGCTAATTACCTTTCTTATTACTTGTCAAAACAAAAATTGTAGCAACAACGATTTCTCAAGTTGTAATTTGCATCTTGGTAGCTCGGCGAGCTTCAGATAATTTAGCCTTCAGCCTTACAATTTCGAGCTTGTATCTTTCTTCACGTTTAAGCATTTTTCTGATTCGCAGAAACTAAAGATTTATTCTCAGTTTTAAAATTAGCCTTTCTGGTTTTCAAGTGTTTCCATTGTCCAACCCAAGTCAGCAACTCATTCCTCAAATTCTCAACCTCATCCTTTAAGACTATTGAATTCGATTCAGATTTGTCAATTTTTTCTTTTAATTGGGAAACTTGCTGCTTCAATTTTACGGTTTTCGTGATACTTTTCAGAGTTCGATTAGATGAAGAGTCGTCTATAAATGAATATTCTCCTTTACTCTCTGTATCAATATGCTGATAAGGAGAATGATTTCCATCTCCATCTTCAGGAGGTGCTAGAGGATCATTAATTCCAACCCCCTGTTCCTGTAGAGATACTTCTATGGGAATATGATCTTCTTCTTCACTCATGATCTCGATTAATGGGGATTCTTTTTGTTGCTGCAAGGTTACGGGCATTGAAACAGTGACCATGCTGCGGGTAAATCGTCGGGTGACTTTTGAGGCTGACCTCTTATGTTCTACCTTAGCTTCACTACAACATAAATTCGCTAATTCTTCAAGTTTTTGCATAGGAGGATCCTGAATATGCTCAGGCTGAGTGACAAGAGTTTGGAAAACGTGTTCATCTCTCACCACTTCACCTCCCGAATTCTGCATTGGAACTAGACTGCTAACCCCTATTTATTCTAGTGTTGTATTTGATTTTAATGTAGGGTTTTCAGGAACAGAGGGTTTCTTCCTCTTACGCCGAGACTTAGATCTGATAGGAGGCCAAATTTCATTTTGACTGAAATAATTTCTAGCTAAAAACTGATCCCAATTTTGGTCATTTAGTGACAATTGATATTGAACCAGAATTTTAATTAAACCATGATGAAAAAGGCTATGATCCTGATTTTCAACGGCGTTCTGAACCGCATAAGCATTTTTTCTAAACTATTAAGTAGGAAACAAGGTAAATTTATTTTAGACCCTTTCAACGCCATTAACAACCTAAGATGATAAAGATGCACAGAGGTGAAGCAACCAACACAAGTTATGTACCTGACTATTAGCTGAAACAAAGGTACCCATTGGGGTTTCAAAAATTGTACTAGGAAGCCAAACTTGTCATCAAAATCCTCAGGCAGAGGCAATAAAAATGGTTTCCATTTGGTCTTGTTTATCACCCCTTTCTTAAACTACTTCTCACCAGTCTGTGATAGCCTAGTTGCTTGAGCCACGAAATCTTCAGAGAGAACCAACTGCAAATCTCCAATTTGTGCAACCCTCACTAGAGGATCATTAATTCCAACCCCCTGTTCCTATAGCGATACTTCTATGGGAATATGATCTTCTTCTTCACTCACGATCTCGATTAATGGGGATTCTTTTTATTGCTGCAAGGTTACGAGCATTGAAACAGTGACCATGCTGCGGGTAAATCGTCGAGTGACTTCTGAGGTTGACCTCTTCGGTTCTACCTTAGCTTCACTACAACATAAATTCACTAATTCTTCAAGTTTTTGCATAGGAGGATCCTGAATATGCTCAGGCTGAGCGACAAGAGTTTGGAAAACGTGTTCATCTCTCACCACTTCACCTCCCGAATTCTGTATTGGAACTAGACTACTAACCCCTATTTCTTCTAGTGTTGTATTTGATTTTAATGTAGGGTTTTCAGGAATAGAGGGTTTCTTCCTCTTACGCCGAGACTTAGATCTGATAGGAGGCCAAATTTCATTTTGACTGAAATAATTTCTAGCTAAAAACTGATCCCAATTTTGGTCATTTAGTGACAATTGATATTGAAAAAGAATTTTAATTAAACTATGATGAAAAAGGCTATGATCCTGATTTTCAACGGCGTTCTGAACCGCAGTTCGCCATTTTTTCTAAAATATTGATTAGGAAACAAGGTAAATTTATTTTAGACCCTTTCAACGCCATTAACTACCTAAGATGATAAAGATGCAGAGAGGAGAGACAACCAACACAAGTTATGTACCTGACTATTAGCCGAAACAAAGGTACCCATTGGGGTTTCAGAAATTTTACTGGGAAGCCAAACTTGTCATCAAAATCCTCAGGCAGAGGCAATAAAAATGGTTTCCATTTGGTCTTGTTTATCACCCCTTTCTTAAACTACTTCTCACCAGTCTGCGATAACCTAGTTGCTTGAGCCACGAAATCTTCAGAGAGAACCAACTGCAAATCTCCAATTTGTGCAACCCTTCCTTTGAGGGAAAGAGAAAACCTATGAGTGACCTCAATATTGTGACCACTAAAACTATCAAAAAATTTCCCCCATCTGGCTTTATCAATAAACCGAGCCTCTGGTTCAACGATGAGCAACTCAGAGCCTTCTGGTTCAAACTGACATAAAGGAGCCATCTCTTCCACCACTGATCTCTCCTTCAACCAAGAATCATAGGGCGTTGTGAATATAGAAGGAATGGGAATACATGATTCAACAGGCATGGCGAAACCCTCACATGCTTCAACTGAAACTAAGATCAAAACCCTAAGTTCAAAAACCTCCATCATAGTTCGACTGTAAAAAATGTGTGAAATATCCAGAACCATAATGGTATGAAAAATAAACTCATAGCTTGGTACATCAATCATAAATGGAAGTGATGTCCAAAATTATATCGGCAAATTGAACTGACATGGCTATGAATCAAAACCACAAATGTCTAATAATTGATTTACGTGTCAAGTTCAATTGGCAAAATCATCGTATATGATATTCATGATCCAATTTTTAAAATTGTCAAAATTTTCATAGGGTATAATTCGTGTTGCATATCCATGATATGATATCCACTAAGTATCAATAGTTTCGATTGTCATGACCATTCACCAAAGTTCTAGGCGTAAATGTGAAAAATCGGATTATTCACTTGAGTATAGCCTTACAACTTTATTTATTTACAAATAAAATGACAAAGTTTTTTTTAAAAGACTATGATGTTTCAAACATATTCGTAAGGGTTATTATATAGAATGATTAATTTTAGTAACCCAAACAATATATAAGAAAACATAAAAAATGATAATTACTTTGTTATGATTAACAGATAATGTTAATAAGCAGCAATTTATTTATCTTGATAATATATAATCAGAATATATAGTAGTGAAAAATTGATCATATATAAATTCAAAATTTTAACTGTTGCTAAAATAATTAACTTGCATAAGAACCAACTTAATTCAAAATGCCTCCTAAAATCTTAACTTGATCACTAAATCCTCCTAATTGAGAGTACCTTCAGAATCAAAGATTATTGAAGGCACTCTTTAATAATTTCAATAATTAATTAAAGAAGAGAACTGATCAAATTTTATTAGGAAAAATGAAAATAAAAATTGAGAAGGTTGTTGCCTGCCAACATAGCTGCAGCATCCTTTTCGGATCATCTCCAAACCCTAGAAAGTTCTTCCTTCGGAAGCCTAGGGTTTGTATCCACATGTGTCAGTTGTCCTGCCATAATCCGGAAATCAGACCGATACAACCCTTCACCCTTACAAAAAACACCAACATATGTAAACTAGAAAGGGCTACCACCAAAACACCCTCGACAGCTGTGTACTGGGGAAAAAACCTAGGTCCCACCAAAAAACTTAGAATACGGAAAAAAAAAAGTGCTCGGCACGTCACGAAAAATAGCTGAACATCCCTTATACAGAAAAAAAAAACCCAAAAGAGTGCAGTAAGAAAAATAATTTGATTCACACTTTCTTTTTTTCTTGGTTGGTACTATATTGATTCTAGGAATCAATCGAACTCCAAGATCTATTGCATTCAATTGTGATAATCTATCAGGAGATCCAACCATCGCCATGACCAGGCCTCACACCAAATTTGATCAAAAAACCCTAAAAACCCTACCTCCACCATTTTTCTTCCCTCGCTCAAGTGAAGTATTTTATCATACTTATGAAAGTTCAATACTATTGGTATCTCGTGACATCATTCACTCCATATTTTCAATTAAAATCTGATGAGTTATCTCAAACAGTAATTTATATAGTTAACTATTTAAAAGTCCACCGATTATGACATTAAATATTAATACTCCATGATTAAATCCCCGGTTAGAATTCAGTACGGTCTACTAATAGCTGGCCACATTTGTGAAAGGTATTGGCGATCAAGTGGTAGTGGGTCAACTCTGGTAACCAAGCAGTCGCCCCCACTCTCGGATTTTGTAATTCAAAATTTAATTGAGATAATTCCAGAGATTCGTGGCTTGACAGTGACCATGTTTTTATTTGTTTAACTATAATAGTTATTTGTAATTATTTTTCAACTCTCAAAAAGTATCGCGATCTTTTTAAAAAAGAACAAAAAGTATCTCGATCTATTTAAAAAAGAACAGTGAGCTTGTTTTTAGTTGTTTAACTATAATAATTATTTGTAATTATTTTTCACAAATGTTCAGCCCTTTCGTGTTATTATAATACAAGGTTTCCTCTTATATTTTTACACAGCAAATTAGATAGATCTTGTATTTTTTTTAATAAAAGTTTTTATATCGCAAAGGGTTCTTTTATTTCAAATGTTATGTTTCTAAATAAATCTATCAAATTAAAAATAATGACTAATCTATTTTGAAACAAACTTTCTTCGAGGAAAGAGATAGTTACATGCTGGAGGTGCCGCGTTTGATAGGAGCTGTAAAGCATAAATCCAAATTATAAACCCGTTTCGTATTTGGGGATTCTGAAATTTCATCGAATTTCAACATGTGTAGATTTACAAACCTCGGCATTATAATAAGTCGCCGACTATGGGCTCCCGAGTCCCGACTCCCCGAGTCGCGAGGGACAAAAATGAAAAGATATTTTGAAGGGTTCCATGAACTGCGTGCACCAAATTCTGACATACCACACTCAACATGTAAGTAAAAAATTAATTGTCCATAGATTCTAAAATCGAAATATATGGATGTGTTCAAAATTCATTTATACACATTTCACATGTTATCTTATCTTTATATTTATACCTTCCTTTTAATATATAAAAAAATTAGCAAATACCTTGCTAGATTCATTAGCAAATTCATTTGTCCACTTGAGCATGCTGGTTGTTTAAACAATTGTATATATGGAAGCACTAGCTATACTCCATCTTAGAAAATACGTATTTAGTGGGGGGTTATCGAAATGATAGGGCAAGTTGTGTTTCTATAATCTATGGAAATTGCACGATCATCTTCTTGGTAGGGTTACTATGTTATTCTATTAATCAATGCTCCCATTCTCACGTTGACTTAGGAAATTATACCAACATAACAAGTTCATCCTTTGTGCTTATCCTTTTCATAACACTAGTGGGACAATAATTAACATTAAAGTTGAACAATTTCATGGATGATTTGGTTCAAATACGGGATTTTCACTGGAATTAGACGTTTTTTATTTTGCAAAATATGAATTTAACTTTGTTTTAATGGCTATTTTGATGGTAGAAATGGATTCAACACCATCAAAAAACCCCAGGGCACCCAAAATTTCAGAATTTCAGAGCTGTAACCAGGGTTTTAAAAGTTTTAGTAGAATTTTCCGTCGTTTTATTTCAAAATCATGCCAGAAAAATCAATTTGCCTTCATTATGGATGCCAATTTATTCTTAAATCCAAACATTAAGGAATACGCAAAATAACATGTGTTAGATGTTTCAATGATAAATACTTACTTTATGTGTTAGTTTTGTATGTCTTTGATTAGTGACAATTCAAAATAGTCTATATCATTTAACATTAAAAAATTGCATATATTAAAAAATGTCAAGAACGTCAACTCCTTTATATTTTTCTAACAAGCAAGATAGCCAAAAGGTAGCAATGTCCCTACATTTTAGTAAATTGAAATTCTGTAAATAGATATTGATCTTGAAGGAATGTGAGTTAGCATAGTAGATCAACTGGTAGAGATTCAAATACAAATAACCAATTTTATTGTGGGAGATCATACATAGAATGAGAATGAAAGCATTGCATATATAAGACAAGCATCATGACATAGAGCATAATTTATTTTCCTAAAAAAAAATTGTGACAAATAAATAGACAAATATTTTAAATATGAGATATTGAAAATAGCTGAACAAATTCTCCATCAAGCTGTTACCCAAAAGATTGAGACGTGGTAATAATCAAAGTTCAAACACCAGCATGCATTGTGCCCTAATTATCTGCATGAGTGTGAGAGGGCCATTTTAAAGTGGGTTTAAACTTTATAGTGATAATGTAGACATGGGATTATTAACTCCCACTAGATCAAAACGAAAAAGCATTTACCTCAGCCAAAAGTTGATCAAGCTAAATTCTACTAGCTTCGTGGTGTGTGTATTATATATCTCTAATGAAACTTTTAGATTCCGTTAAATGAATAGGATCGCATAAGACTCTATTGGGATTCATAGAACGCAAAAAGGCCATAGAATACCACCATGGAATATTTATAAATTTGAAAAGAAAAACAAATGATAAAATCAAAATTCCCATAAAAAGCAGTCAAATATTTGAGAAAAAATACGCAAAAATCCAAGGGGTAGATTGAGCATAGTTAGAGCAAAGGAAACACGTACATACATTCCCATTATTTCACATAAAAAATTTAAACAAAGAATGAATATCTTCATAATCTACCTACTTAGCGATTCGAACTCAGAACCTGAACTTGGGAACCAAACACATGATTCAACCTGTTTTTATAGAAATATATAGTTAAATTTAATGGCAACTAAATGTGTTTAACCTAATAGCTAGTTAAGACTGAGATGATGCAGAAGAGAACAAGTTGGAAAGCACTGTCAAATGATGGTGAAGGTAATGCACCTAATAGTCATAACAAGAAAATTTTTATTTCTTTCTATATTTTCTTCTACATATGGCTGAAGTTGGTCTCCAAAATTAATTGCACCTGTAAAAACAGTGCAGAATTGGGCAAACTTAGCATTTTTTGGATGACATAACTTTCATGTCCAAATCACAATGAAGCATGAAGATACTTGTTGTAAAGATTATCTGGAGGGGACAAATGGTGCACAGTCAAAGTCTAGATGAGGAATTCAATTGTCTTAGAGATCATAACAAAAAAGTTCTTATATCCTTAATTTGACAGAAATCGTCAATAGGGGTATTTCCAGAATGCATGAAACTTATTTTTTGGATAATTTATCAGAATTTAGTGAAGCCAAAATCCAGGAGAATTCAATTGAAGGTTCCTATTTTTTAAACAAGTTTTTATATTGCTTCAAATAAGAACAAAGCAGAACCTCTAGGATTGATTGGGAAAGAAATTCTCAATGTGGGTGACCTCCAAAGTGACTAGTATTTTTGAAAAAAATTGTATGATGGTATAGGTGTGTGCCAAAGGTGAGAGTAAATCAAAATGAGTAAACATGATGGTACGGTGCTCTCACAATAATGTGGAGGCATAGTTGGGAAACATGTAGGATGGAGGAGTGACAACCATGTCTAATGATGGAAGAATAAAAGAGACCTATGATGGACATTAGTGCCATGTATAAGAGTGCATCCAAGGTATTACTACGGATAATATGAGCAATTTCAATTGCAAGGAATAACCATGGGAGCTCTTGATTATTGCATATGGATTTTGTATAAGAGAATGCTCAGTAAGGTATGGGATAGGCACCAGGTAAAGGGCATGCAGGTTGTAAAGGTGATGGGTGAATCAACCTTATGGGTAAGTGCATGTATGCTAAAAGAAGTTACAGGATATGAACCAACAACTTATTTGTAAGCAATAATAATGGGTAAGGAATTAATTCCATTCGTCAAGAATTTATCAATAATAGAATAAGACATTCTAATTTGTGGATCTGACATGTGGTTCATGGTAGTGACATAGCGGTTGTGCAAAGGATGCAAATCATGGAATTAGGCATTCCTATGTGTGAATTGTTGCATGGTTCAAAATGGTGGAGAGTATTTCCATGTGAAAGGAAAGCAAGTCTCAGAGTTCAATGAGGTGCAAAGGAAAATAATGGACCTTGAAAGGACTCCCTATGGAATTGGAATGGAATAAGTTGCATTGTTATTAAGTACTAGGAAGTCCAAGGAAGGGAAAGGTAGACTTGACTAGAATTCCCCAAAGTAATTGGAGCAGCAAAACAATGTGAACTGACTACAATGAGATATATTTAATGACCAAGGAATGCTACAAAAGGATGATAAATCACTGTAGCAGAAATTGGAGAGTGATCTCCCTGAGACAACATTGATAAAAAGGGGAATTTCTTACCTTAAAACTATTGTGTTTATAGCATAAGAATTGCATGCTAGGAAAGTAGCAAGTATAAATGTCATACATGTGTATATGTATTGAATTGCTACTTGGTGAGAAACTCATAGCAATGATCCCTTATGTGCTTGGCAGAGAGGCCATGAATTGGATCAACTATGATATCAAAGAGGAAATTCCATGCTATGATGAGGAATTGAAAAGGGAGAATTACTCAACTCTTCTCTTGCTGATATACTTATAATTTCTTAGTTTTATATGCAGAAAATTAGGGCATCGAAATGCCATAAATGAAAGTAGTCAAATATTTGAGAAAACATACACACAAATCCAAGGGGTAGATTGAGCATCGTTCGAGCAAAGGAAACACGTACATACATTCCCATTATTTCACATAAAACATTTAAACGAAGAATGAATATCTTCATAATCTACCTACTAAGCGATTCGAACTCAAACCTGAACCTGGGAACCAAACACATGATTCGACCTGTTTTTATAGAAATATTTAGTTAAATTTAATGGCGACTAAATGTGTTTAACCTAACAGCTACTTAAGACTGAGATGATGAAGAAGAGAACAGGCTGGAGAGCACTATCAAATGATGGCGAAGGTAATGCTCCTAATAGTCATAACAAGAAAATTTCTATTTCTTTCTATATTTTCTTCTACATATGGCTGAAGTTGGTCTCTGAAATTAATTGCACCTGTAAAAAAACAGTGCAGAATTGGGCAAAATTAGCATTTTTTGGATGATATAACTTTCATGTCCAAAATCACAATGAAGCACGAAGATACTCGTTGTAAAGATTATCCAAAGGGAACAAATGGTGCATAATCAAAGTCTGGATGAGGAATTCAAATGACTTAGAGATCAGAACAAAAAAGTGCCTATATTCTTAATTTGACAGAAATCGTCAATAGGGGTATTTCCCGAATGCATGAAAGTTATTTTTTGGATAATTTATCAGAATGTAGTGAATCCAAACTCCAGGAGAATTCAATTGAAGGTTCCTATTTTTAAACAAGTTTTTATATTGCTTCAAATAACAACAAAGCAGAACCTCTAGGATTGATTGGGAAAGAAATTCTCAATGTGGGTGAGATATTTATAATTTCTTAGTTTTATATGCAGAAAATTAGGGCATCGAAATGCCATAAATGAAAGAGGTTAGATAGTTTAAATGCATATGCACTAGTGCGCATATTATGAGATAATGCATAGTGCATGAAAATATGATTGTACATACATATGATGTTGCAAACTAGTAGACATAGTATGATTTTTCATATGCAATGGGCCACTAGGGATAATTGTTCTGGTTGATGATGATTGTAATAATAGAGACAATGGAGATATGGCTGAAGATGTTGATGATGATGTTGCATGTGACCAACAACTTTGTGATGAAATGATGGAGCAATAACACTATGATCAAGAGGTTGTTGGAAGGACTGTGTAGTCCTTGGTAAGAGGCCAATTGATAAGGTAACATCATATATGTTAATGGCATCCATGCAGGTAATATTTTATTTATGATAACTATATAATTGTTGAAAGAGGATGGGTCAAAATCCCTTCTATCATGTTTTAATCATCATAAAACGGTACGCATATAATACAGGATGCATTTATTTGAATGACATCCCATAGGGTATGGTGAGGTATGGGATCGTAAGGGAAAGGAGCCTTATACCATGTAACTATTTTAAATTTTGAAAGCAATAATAAGAAATAAGAGCATGTCATGTATGAGACCATGAGGATTTTTGGTTGTGAAGCATGTAGTGTTGCACAAGTATCCCATGAACTTCCTATTTGTGTTAATATGAGATGAAACCTCTTTGCCAAAAAGCAGGGAGTGAGTGAACTCTTCATGTTATGTTCATGTGAAGAAGGAATGCACCCATATAGTTAACCATGTGACTAGGGAGATGGATGGGTATTGTGTTGAAGCATGGGCTAGGATGCCCAACTTACCATGGTAGGACACATGTGTAGGCACAAAAATGTTTTAGAGCAATGTCGTAGTGCATTACATAAATGTACATTAAAAAGATTTTATAAATTGTGTGGTTATGCATGCATATGTGTGGGTACATATGTTAAGATGCATTTTGTAAATGCATGGTTGTGGTATACACTTCATTAAAATTCACTAATAGATGAAATGATAGAATTATTGACAATTCTAAGATCCTTTCATGAGCTATTATGGATGAAGGGGAAATAATTGCATGAAGAAGGTAGTCATGTTTTATGGCCCACTATAATGCTCCATTGGGAGGATAGAGTTGCATGAAAGGATATAGTTGTGTAATAATGAGTATTTAAAGTTTTATTTGATTGCATAGATAATGTGAATTTATGTTGCATTTTATTGTGATAATGATGCATATAAAATGAACATATTTCATTGCATTTGAAATATTAATAGCTGATAGTGTTTGAATTATAGTGTGTTATAATTCCGAGATCACTTTAGTGACTGTTGTAAACATTGCAATGAAAAGATATATGTTTGGGTACTCACAACTTGTTTGGCTGATCGAAAAATTCAGATCCCAGGTAGAATTATCTTGGATATGACATTTATATGTGTAAGTCCATATAATGAACATTGGAAGCTACCGCATACAAAATCCAAACATTATGAGAAGGATCTCATGGTTGTCAAATATGATTTCTATATGAAACAGATTTCATTTTTTTTTATTTAAGTTTATGAGAAAGATCTCATGGTCGCAAAATCTAATTTTTATAGGAAAACAGATTTGTAAATTTCAGATTTGAAACTTTGCTAATAATTGCTAATGACAATTTGGCTAATCTAGAATGGTGTCAAGACAACACACGGCCAAATTTGAACCCAAAATCCGACGAAATTGACCTTGTCATCGGATTTCACCTTTATAATTACGAATTTTTCTTTTTATTTTTTTAAATTGACCCCTGTAGTCATCGAATTTCCGATGACCGTCGAATATCCTACTGGTATTGTCGTATTTTTTACTTCTAGAGTCGAATATCCGACATAGGTTGTTGGATTTACGACGTATCCAATTTACAATGGTAACTATGTTAACGTCGTCGGATATCCAACGATCATTTATTTTCAGAAACTATAAATTATAGAAATGTTCCGACATGTGTGCTATACAAGTGATGGTTTGCAAAAATTATAATCTTCGCACGGACTGTTTTCCGTACAAAAATCCACAATTATTTCAATTGTTACTGTGATTAAAAATAGTGAAGTGTGGAGATTGATTTTTTAAGATCAATAATCATTAGTTAAGCTTGGTATCAGAAAATGTCACATAACAATATCCTGATCTAGATGAACAAAATCAAGAATTGCTTGCTAGATTGTGGTATGGACTGAAAAGAAAGGGTGATAGGAAATGTTATTTTTCATGTAGTCAATGCGAGGGATTTAAAAGGAGAAGAATAAATATCACACCAACCAAAATACATTGTAGGGAACATGGACACGCTGAGGGGGGACATGCTTATCGTCCATTGGTAATTTTTTCATTATATATGTCTTTATAATGATCATTTTTGTAAATTTATGTATCATTTTAATATTTATTATATTAACTAATGTCTCTTGATGGTTTTATGTAATTATAAAGGAAAGGCCTCCTACAGCATATCGCTCGGAGGATGTGCTAAGTGCTTCCAGAACAAGTACCGGAGGAACATGGAGCTATGAATAATGGAGAACAAGTTAGTGATCATATTGAAGAAGATGATCATACTGATAACATAGTTGAATATGATGGTACAAATACATTGATCCATGATACATTTAATGTTATAATGGATGATGATCATGATGATCATGAAAATGATGACTTTGATGATGTTCATGATTTACCTCTTCTTGAGAAGGCATACGAACCCCTTTATGAAGGCTCCAACACAAATCTTCTCTCTGTTATATTGTTGATAATGAACTTGAAGGTTATGAATGGTCTTTCAAACACATCAGTCACACGGATGTTAAGGTATGTAATATATTCCATCACATATATATGATCGTGATAAAGGTTATCTTTGTTCCTCTAATAATTTTATTGTTAATTCATAAGTAAAATTAATACGGATGAAATATGTTTCATTAATATTATTTATATATTATATTAACTAGTTTTTTATTTTAATTTGTTGTAGCTTGATAGATGAATTTTTGTTACCACCGTCAAATATTTTACCTCGCACATATCGAGATTTATCTGTCATCATGAAAGAAATTGGAATGCAGTATGAAGCAATTGATGCATGCCCCGATGACCATATTATATATTATAAACACAATGAATTTGAAACAGAATGTCCGGAATGTCATATCAGTAGATATCGAACAGGTCGAGTAACAAAAAAGGTGCCTCGCAAGGTTCTTCATTATATTCCCATTATTCCATGTTTGCAACGATTGTTTAGGTGCAAAAACATAGGAAAATTTATGGATTACCATGCACGGAACAAAATTCAAGATGAAATTATTCGAATGCCTACAGATGGTTCTGCATTTAGAGATATGGAGGAAAAATGGCCAAACTTTAAAGAAGAACCTCGTAATGTTAGGATTTCTTTGGCAGTAGATGGTGTCAATCCATTTGTAGAGATGAGATCTATTTACTCGATGTGGCCTATTTTTGTTATCAACAATAACATTCCTCGATGGTTTTCAATAAAGAGGGAACACATAATGTTGGCAATGATTATTCCAGGTATGTGTCTACAACAATTTTTTTTACGTAGTGGCATCTCATTTGTCGTATTTTGTTGCATAATGTCATATATATTTTTTCTTTTACTCTTGTATATTATTTATATATCTAAATGGTTGTAATAATTATATATTTTATATGTTCAAATCAATTAGGTAAGTACCAAGTTAAAGATATGAATGTATATATCAAACCTCTTATTGACGAGCTACTAAAGATATGGAATGGAATCACTATGTATGATGTATCTAGACCAATATGACAAAGGAAATTTCAATTCCACACAATGCTTGTATGGACAGTACATGATGCCCCAGGGTTAACCCATTTTTGCGGTATGTAATTATAACGTCCACTTTAATAGTATTTAATTTTATGAAGTTGATATACTATGCATGCATGTTTTTTTAAATAATCTATTCATTTTATATAAGTATAATTGACATAGTTAATCCATTTCTTTATGTAGGTCTTCAAAAAAAGGGAAAATTTCCATGTCCAGTTTGTGGTCCTAAGATCAAATCTCGCCTGTTATAGGTCAAATCTGCACTTCTCCGTCCATGATCACATTGCTCTATCGATCACACAAAAGGACACCATGGATTGAAGAGCTAGGTTGACCTAGATGAAGTTATGGTTAGAACTACACTCTACAGCTTAAAATCTTAATGTTTCTACTGGTTTCACAACATGTGCGTTACTCTTTGCATAGTAAACCAACACATATCTTGAGATGTGTGCTACTTTGCTCAAGGACAACTAGCGCACACCTTCAAAAAAGTTGCAAACACTTGTTGCAAAGCAAAAAGGTTGCTCTCTATGCGCCACTCTTGTTGTATGAAACCCGCACACATCTTGAGATGAAATCAAAAAATATATTAAAATTACGAATTGGGATTAGTTGAAGTTGGTTCTGCAACTTCCCCAACCTCCCAATTCAACCACATCTCGAATTCAACTTCCTACCTTGTCCCATAAATACAAGGAGGATCCATGAGAGAGGGACAGAGAAAGAATGCTCTAAGTGTTGTTGTGCTGGAGGAATTCCCAAGCCATTGTGAAGAGCAGGAGCCCAGGACTCAGTTGCAGAAGCATCTTGACCGATCAGGTATATTTGTACTGATTCATGTTTCTTTGACAATAAATAGGTGGAAATATCCTTTCTGTCCCAAATCGAATATCTATTGGATTGTATGTTCATTTAGTTTAATATCTTATTGTAGTTTATGTTTAATTATTTTCAATTACATCATATTTATTGCAGTCAAGATACGTTGATGAAGGTTTCCTTTGTGTTGCAGGTTCATCAAGCGGAAGACCAAGCGAAAGCTAGGACCAACCGTTGATAAAAGGTACATATTTCAATATCTTGATCTCTTTCATTTGTAGGAACTAAATGCAATGCAATGAATGTATTTACCTGTCACCCCGCCCAAGTTGGTAGTGTCTTCTCCTCACTATCAGGTAATAATCCTGTTCATAAAGTTTAGGAAATAAGGTGTTTGATGAGTATAGGAACTTCCTCTCTAAGAATCATAGGTATCGAACTACTGAAAAACATCTATTCAATGGGATGTAAGAGACTACATTAAAACCGTAGAGAATGACACCTCACCTATGGAAGTTTCAATATAATATAAATTGTCAAGGTACGTACGGATCAAATTGTCTATCTATCATCATATATGAAATGTTTTGAATTTTTTTTATTGTGTGTTGTTTACTGTAATTGACATTGATTTCTGTAATTTCTTTATAAACTATGATTCATGATGGATTTCGTGATCATGAAGGCATTAATGGGCTTCCACGAGGAATGAAAAGTTATCCTAAAAAATTCAGCAGGTTTCCCTACTATGAGCACCTACAAATTGCTCATATGTTTGATACAATGCATATCAGAAAGAATGTGGCTGAAACATTATGGCGAATATTGGATGGAAGGAGTGACAAAGAAAAATTGTCAAAATTTGAAATGACATTCGGGAAGCCAATCATGCAACGAAATATGTCATTGCATTACATAGTAACATAGACCAAATTAATATAAACTCACTTCCATGGTTGTTAACGGAGAATCAAAGCAATGTTGTAAAAGAAGTCATGTGAAAAATTGAATTTCCCACAGGATTTTGTTCAAACATGAAGAATATCACAACAAATAAAGGTGATTTTGCGGGGGCGAAAACACATGATTGGCATATCTTCATCAAGATAATTATTATGGTATATATATATTGCTATATATTTTTTTCTAGTGCATATTGTTGGTATTTTTTGTCTATTTTTTGTAAAACATAATGAAACTATTTTTATATTGTTAAAGTATGTTCTACCTCTATCTCTCCCGAAAAACTTCGACAGCAATGTCAAACAATTTGTATATGATCTTGGAAAATACATGAGGTAAGTAGCGATATTTTGCATGCATAAAGTGTTTGTTTAATTCATTGTAGAACTTATACTTGACATTTCTTTTTCTAATTGTTATGTAATATAATGTTTATTTTTGTTAAATTTCGTGATTATTTTGCATCACTTGTAGATGGTTGTCAGCTAAACAAATCCATAAAGAAGATATAAAGTATTGGAGGAGAGAAATTCCCCGGGTCATGTGTGAAATGAAAAAGCATCTACCTTCAGAATTTTTCAATACAGAAGAAAACTACCTCATACACCAAGTTGAGGAGATTGAATTGTGTGGACCTATACACTCAAGGTCCATGTGGATGGTTGAGAGGCACTTGAAATTTTTGAAGGGTTTGCTTAGAAAACAAGCACATCCTGAGGGTTCTATGGTGGAGAGATATATGGTATACCAAAACATGATTTATATTAGTGAATATCTTCCTAAATTAGCGTCAAATCTCAATTTAGGTCGCATTTGTGATCCTGACTCCAATAACAATTTCAAAGGGGAGTACCTGAAGGGAAAAGGTAGATCGAGGAAGGTGAAAGGTAATTATTAGCTAGTGGAGATTAATTATAGTACATTTGACTAAATTTCTACTGAATATACATCTGTACTGAATTGTAATTTTATTTTCATCAATCATTTGGTCAAGAGTGGGATGCACTTCATTTATACATAGCAAACAATCTTGATTGGATGAAGGTATGGATTGAATGATGTGAACAATCTGGTCATGGAATATCATGGGAAGGTGTGGCTTCATCGGTTAAAGAAGCACAGATTGCAATGGAGATACCAATCTTACACAAAGGGAAATCGATTTAGCATATGGTTTAAAGGATAAGTAACTAAGCATATAAATTATCCATACTATTTAATTTTTTTCAAATATATTGATGTACATGTTGATTTTTTTTTTGCAGAGCATAAACATGCACTTAATCATGATCAATTCAGGATGTAATCTTTATGTGTATGGCTTATTGCACGTAAAACACCATAAGACTATGTGCTGCAATGGTCGTAAATTTCACATCAAAAATTTGGATGAAATGAAGAAAACATATGATTGTGGGATAAATGCAGTCTTTGAGGTGACCAATGTTTCCTCTAGAAGTGACAGACATCCATAACTCTCAGAAAATCGATACTATGGGTATTTGGAAGATGTTATTCAGCGTGACTTTAACTCCTTCAAATTAGTTTTGTTCATTGTCAAATGGTACAGGTTACGATTGAATCAATGTGATCCCGATAAAACTATTATTGAACATGATAATGGATTTACCATGGTTAATACAAGGTTGTTTGAGCAAGGAATGAAGCCTTGTGTTCTACCAAGCCAATGTGAATAGGTATTTTACTCTGGGGTTCCAGGTAGAGGGGGTTGGTCATTTGTTGTGAGACACGATCCAAAGGGAAGGCCGGTAAAGTATAATGTAGAGGAAGATAATGAAGAGGGTCTTGAAGAAGAAGATGATGTTGAGGATGATCATGTTCCATAGGAAGATGTCAAAGAACTAGTTGAATCAGATGATGTAGCAAACAATGTTCATGAAGATGATATTGATGATGACATGATGATCGAAACTAACATCGATGACGATGATGACATGGCCAATCCTTACAATGTTGAATCTAGATCGGATGATACCGATGATGAATTGGATAAAGAAGATGATGAAGTCCATTGAACTGTATGAGGTATGCCTTAATATATCTATTCTATATATTTTGAATTAATGTTGCGATAGAATTATTGACTTGTATTGGTACGTATAAATTAATTGCTTTTAAGTTGTTTTGCCATTTTATTGAATTTTTTTCAAGTTGTGATTGTATGGATGAAATTTGGCTTGGTTAGACTAGACTCATCTATTGATGGTTTGGGAGGGTTTCCAAACTCAAACATGACTCACACAAACAATTCTCCAAACAGACAACAAACCGATAGAATAATTAATGTACTGAATGGGGCCAATGTTGAAATGTTTTCAAGTTGTGCTTGTGTGGATTGAAATTTGGCATGGTTAGACTAGATACATGCACTGACAGTATGGGAGGGTTTCCAAACTCAAACATGAATCACACAAAAAATTCACCAAAAAAACAACAAAAGTATAGAATAATCAATGTACTAAATGACGCCAACGTTGAAAGTTTTACATGTTGTGCTTGTATGGATTGAAATTTTGCTTGGTTAGACTAAACGCATTAATTTATGGTTTGGGAGGGTTTCTAGACTCAAACATGACTCACAAACCACATTGTTGAGGAAATGTCATGAATGAACTACAACTACCATGTCTATAGTGCACAAAAAAGCTCCCTTAAGCTTGTTAAATGGATGTGTAAGAATATCCATGTGTTCTTATGTGTTAGTTATAAGTATGTTGTGGCCTCTAGGATTGACAACTACATGAATGAAGACATGTTCTCAAAACCTTTATTTGGAAACAAATTGATATGTTGTTGTATGGACAAGAAATAGCCTTGGTGGTTGGTTGTATACCCTTATGTGGAATATTGTAGCTTAATGTAGTAACATGTAAGTTAAAGAAATTAATGTGGATTGTCCATTGACTGTAAGTAGTTCACATTGATAGTTTCTCCTATTTTGGGTTGAAAGAGAGGTTCATTGTCACTTGTATAAGAAATTGTTGTGAGAGATACTTGAAGTTTAGTTCTTTTTGTGGCATAATGTAGTCCATGAGTAGATTTATAGTCATGCATTCCAATTTTATGATTTTTCATGGTTGGGTTTAACTCTATGTATAGAGTTAATTGTCCATGGGGATATATCCTTTTATTAATCTAGTATAGACCAACTTCCCCATAGACTGCCAGTCTCATGTGGGGAGCATGATTATGTAATTCTATTGATTCTAGGAATCCAACCACCCAATGTGCACCAATATCAACATCCTATTACACAAAAAAATGATATAGAATAGTTCATTCATGAATTGTTGGAAACATCTGTGGTCCATATAGCTAATACCAACCCCCACTCTCTAATCATCATGGTTCTAGAAAAAGAAGGTGCTTAACCCCTATGTCCCAACTTTTACTAATGACAATAACGGTGATGCTTATGATGATAATGGTATTCTTGATAATGATAATGATGATTATTGGCGACAAAACCGACGACGATGATGGTGATTCTTATGATGACCATGATGTTCATGATGAAGAAGAAGAAGAAGAAGAAGAAGAAGAAGAAGAAGATGATGATGACAACGATGATGATGATGACAACTATGATGATGATGACAATGATTATCATGATGATGATGATGATGATGATGATCAAGATGGTGGTAGTGGTGATGATGATGATAATCATCAACATCGACATCGGCAACATCATCATCATTGAGTATCGAAATTGACATCGATGATGATGATGATGATATGGCCATTAATCCTTTCAATGTAATGCTATGTAATGTAATGCACAATTATGCTTATTTCACCTTCATTATTATATGATATTTAATAACCCAAAAATAAGGCGCGCCTGCTCATGTACTTGACCCTGCATATTATAACTGTCATTCGAATGGGGCCAACATTATATTTTTTCAATTTGTGCTTTTATGGGATTAAATTTGGCATGTTTAGACTAGAATCATGCATTGATGGTATGGGAGGGTTTCCAGACTCAAACATGAATCACACAAACAATTCGATAATAAAACAACAAACCTATAGAATAATTAATGTAATGAATGGGGACAACATTGAAATCTTTTCAATTTGTGCTTGTATGTATTGAAATTTGGCATGGTTCAACTAGACGCATGCATTGACAGTATAGGAGGGTTTCCAGACTCAAACATGAATCACACAAACAATTTGACAATCAAACAACAAACCTATTGTGAAGTTTTTTATTTTATTGGTGTAATTATTCTTGGATTGTTAGCTATTTTTTGTGTGTAGGTTATAGTAGAGACCATGCCATACCTCTAATCCCGGATAGTGTTGTTGATTATTTTGCACTAAAAAATGCATATGGTAGAGAAACAAAGGTGTTTGTACAAGAATGTTGGAAGAGATTAAAAGTAAATGAAATAAAGGAACTATGTTGGTGATTGCCAGTGTTTCTTATTTGTGGATTTTTTTTTAAATTAAAGTTTTGGTTAAGGTGGTGGGAATATGTTGTGTACCTAATAATATCATCTTCATGATGCATATGTGAATAAGTATGTGTTCATAAACTTTTTTGAATGCAAATCATGATATTTGTGTAATTTTATAACCACCATGTCATTAAGCTTAAACCTGAATCATGGTTCAAATGTGTGAGTATTGATTTTTAAAGATGTGATTATCAATTTTCAAGGGTGTGATTATTGATTAATGGTTTCCAATATTGGAATTACCTTTTTCCAAATTACACTATCACTTTTATAATGTATAATTATTGGATTTCACAAGTCACGTAAACTCCTATTTAATGATGAAATATATTTCTTAGTGCATTTTTATTCAAAATGAAATACCTCATACAAGTTGAATAAATGCATTAAAATATTTTCATTTTTATTGATATTCAAACCATATTACATAATGGTAACTTGGTAGAAAAATATTCACAAGGCACATGCATCAAATAATATCTATGAATTTCTCTTAAATCTCATATCGTAGACCAATAGAGCGAAGCTCATTATGTTTCTTCAATGATCCCTTAAGAAAGTGTAGCTATTAGGAACTTGCAATTAATGGATGTAATTGATTTCTAGTGTTTCTCATTCATGGATGATTTTTAATAAATGTTTTGATGAAAGTGGTAAAAAAAAGTTGTGTACCTAATGTAATTCCCCTCCCCGGGGCCTAGCTCAATCAGATATGTGTATACATATATTCACAAATAGATCTAAGATGAAATCTATCAAACAATTTTAATATTTTATAAAAATATACAATCATAAAAGATCTATATAACATTTTCTTATAACCAACATATCCAAACTTTAAACATTAAAATTAATTCAGTTTGATGCTTAACCAAAACAAAAACAATGGTTGTATCATACCTGTTAGTTGCTAGTTGCTGAAGGTTGATGTTTCCTGCGAATCCATTACAAGATTTCATATTAAAGATTTCCAATTACAAATGATCCACCAGTTTCCACCCTACCATACCCAAAGGATACACGTCTTCTCCTGGGAGCCCAGCGCGTGATGAGACTGCCGACACACTCTGCTAGCCAATGAACTATGATACTAGACTCTTTGCTGAGGGGAAATCCCAACCCCACTTGTATCATAGTGAACCACTACCACACCCTCCAACAGTCACCTAGAGAGGAGCCACAACCCAAGCTGCCTCCAAAATTCTTTTTCCACCCCCCCCCCCCCCAAGCTTCTTCCTCCTTTCTTTTATAGCAATTTGTTTGCTTTACTTTCCTGCCCCTTTTTATTTTATTTTATTTTATTATTATCATTTCTAATGTTTATCTTGTTGTCATCATTATCATTATTTTTATTTTTATTATTTCTAATGTTTATCTTCTTCTTGTTGTTATTATTATTTCTAATGTTTATCTTGTTGTTGTTATTATTATTACTATTATTTTTATTATTTATAATGTTTAACTTGTTGTTATTATTATTATTATTATTATTATTTAGTGTTTATCTTGTTGTTGTTATTATTATTATTTTTATCTTTATTATTTCTAATGTTTATCTTGTTGTTATCATTATCATTATCATTATTATTATTTATTTTTTATCTTGTTATTATTATTATTATTATTATTGTTATTTACTTGCTTGATCAATTCCTTTAGTTAATATATTATTAATTCTTGTTTCCCTTGTCCAATTATGAATTATTAATTAATAAAACACTGCATTTTTGTTGCTACCAAAGATATCAAGGCACCATGATTCCCGCATGCCCTTTATATATTCCCTCAGGTGGGTATATGGTATGACAGTTGAGACGTCGTTAACTCAACCCGCCTACACTGTTGAGGGAATAGTGGTTCCCTGGGGAATAAGGTCAAGTCCTTATTGCGCACCACCCAACAATATACCTCGTGAGTGACCGTACTACGGCCTACCCTCACGGAAACACACATCTAATGAGTCGGAGCCTCTCTTGCTCTAGATGAACTCATCGCGTGGACATTGGCTAGAATTAACTAGTGTCATAATCACCCACATCCCTTAATGTGGATAGATTTTCAATCACATCCAACACATGCACATCAATACCATGTGCATCAAATCTCAATAGATAAGATTTCAATAAATCCATATAAATGATAGATTGACATCACCTGTCAATATAACTGACTCATTCCGAGTCCATGCACATCACATGGATCAATTCTAGCATGAATTCACCTGTCATCGTAATCGACTCCATTCGAGTCCATGCACATTAAGTGCATCAAATCCTTTCACCAGGATTTCATCATAAGCATATATATATTTACCAGGTTATCAAGACCTGTCAATGATTTACGACTCATTCCGAGTCTATGGCGTATTGATGCTTTCTTGCATGGCATGTACCTGCTCTATAGGTCAACTCAACAACACATCACAGTACATGATATACATATAACTATAGTCATTAATCATCATTTTCACATTGCGACAAATGCAAATATCAACATCATTTCAGATCATAACTGAAACATGTAAGTATCTGATAAACATTAAATTACATCATAATCACGTGAAATCTCTATCACATCAGCATCATAGTACAATCATCAATAACATCATAAATCATCATTGTAGTAACTAGTGAAATCATAACATCATCATCTCAACGTAATCATATGGAATCATCATCAACATCTCATAGTCAATAACATATATCGATCATGTACTCATATTAAAAATCACATTGTCTAAAACACCACCGAGCCATTCACCACTGAATGCCCTCAAACAATATATTATAGTCATAAACATTCTACAGCGTATCACCAAAAACGAGGCACTACATACATCCCCACTTCAGGAAACTTTGTCCCAAAGTTCTAAAATAAGTCAAGAAAATCTATATGCATCATCGATACATCATCCCAGGTCGTAGAATTGGGACCATAGCTATCTCAGCTTGACCTGATCAACTAATCGACACTGAAGTTGTCGAGATCGTTACTCTACAATATGAATTGGCTCAGCCACCAAGGCTCCCTCGTCTGATATCCACAATTTACTCAAGTTGATGACTTGAGATGGATATGGCATATAATGTCGCATAGAAGAACATGAAAAAATATCATCCATTGAGCTCAGTAATGATGACAAAGAAAGATGGTAAGAAAACTGGTTCCACTCACTTACTAATCTCAAATGGTCCCTCAAACTGTGGCGATAATTCCCCCCTTTTCCAAATTGATAGAATCGTTAGTGGCTTCACCCACAAGAACAATCTATCTCTAAACAAATGGTTCTTCTTTGTTTGATGCACATTGATCTAACCTTTAGGTCAGTGTTTGGATTCTTTCAACCATTCCCGGATGGATTACATCTACCCATCCGTCTCCTAGATAATCTCTGGACCAACAAATATACTGTAACCCATGCCATAAGTTTATCTAACTGGGGCATTACATTCTCCCCCTCCTTAGGTAACTTCACCTTGAAGTTAATTTTATCGTAAATTTTAATGTTTTTTTCACTTTCTTTTCATATTCAAGTCTTTATTCCCTTCTATTCTATTTTCTACAAATGATCATGGCCATAAGGTTCCATCATGTTCTCGATATTTCCATGGTAATTCACATAATATAAACCCAATAATACTTCTCAATAATTGTCAACACTCACTTAGATTTGCAACACCCACTAGTCATCCACAAGGACCCGAAATACCCAATTAACTATAGGCTTGACTACATCAATAGCCACACGATAGGTAATCAATCAACTTTTAGCACAACAAAATCCATGCAAGGATTCAAATCTATTCGGCTATCCTCTCCTCCAAGGTGAGAAGATAAAAATCATACAATCTTTAGTAAAATGCAGATTGATAGGTTACAATCACGAATTTATCAAATCAAGAGCAACTACCAATGCATAAGTCACTCATCATTCCCATGGGTCTACTTCCAAACCCATAAATTTTTAATAAAGTTTATTCTCAACTTGATATGATTTAAAAGTGTCAATACTTAGTGACTTAGACGAACATCTTAATTTTAACTACCTAGTCATTTTATTAGTATCATCATGTGTAGGTCAAGATGGTCATCTTGTCCTTACCTCATTTCGCCATTTCGGTAGATGTTTCAAATTACATCATCTGTTGTCATAGTCTCATCAATTCATGTCTTAAGATTAGTCATCTTTTCATTTAGACTTTACCATGTTAGGTGGTTAACATCATTGCGTTCTATTGGTTGTGCTAATCATATCCATATTTTGTTTGACAAAAACAGTCTTCATTTGACTCTTTCGGCACTCAATGGAAGTTTCGGCAAAAATAGCCTTTAGTTTCTTTTCAGTTAAGAGAAAGTAAAAAATGTATCCTAGATTGCTCAAGCCATGTAGGGGTGTGGTTGTTTCATAAAATAATTTCTCAAGTCATCGTTTGCAGTGACAGGATGATGTTGAGAGTGTCCATTAATTGACAAGCCGGTGGGAGGCTTGTCAATTAAACAACCACGACACCCACACCCCATTTTATGAAATTATTTTATGAAACAACCACACCCCACATGATCAAATGTGATGGATGAATATATTAATCATGAAAGCATATTGAAGACAATTATCTATTGAAATGTTAAATTCTAAAGACATCTTCGTAGACAAATTTTGATGTCAAGTTATTTTCTCTAGTGAGTCGAGCTCTTCAAAAATGCCAATCCAATATTGATTTGTACATACGGTTTGAAACATGTTTTTTTTTTTGCAACTATGCAAAATAGAAGGAGTTTGGGAACCATCGTTTTTTTTTTCAAGTCTATCTTATATGTGCAATGCCAATCACAAAAAAAACCAACTCTACAAGATATGCTAGACAAATTATTTTAACATGGAGAGAATGTGCTACACTCATGAATAAGCCAACTCTAATGATCATATTATTATTTTTAATATTTATTTGGTCTGTGTTTACTGTCAATCACAACATTTGACTATTTGCGACACACAGACTTGGAACTTATTGTAACTTCATTGCCATTGCCAAGTTCTTAGAATCACATACAACTTCACAGTTAGTTTTGATATAACCTCATCAATCTATAAACCATAGGTTCACCTATTTACTTCATCACATTCCAGGAGTTTTTAATGATTTATACATCTGATAACATAAATCTATCATCAATCATGGTTCATACAACCCTGTAATCCACAATATAATAAGATGTAAAAACAATTCATCACTCACTCTTCAGAGGTTTAACTCAATTCCTTATATAAGTGGATTTATAATCAACATTCCACTATGATCATGACATCGGTCATAATCATGGTAAAATCTTGCAATGTTAGTACATCACATAAATAACATAATCTACCATTAATTCATGGTTAATACAATTTGTAATCCGACAAATATAATAAGATGTAAAAATAAATCATCACTCACTCTTGAGCGTGTTGGGCATGACCCAAGTGGAGCAATTTTGTGGTGTGAGGTTCCAACACAACAGTTTTCATTGGCAAGAGGTACAAGTCAAGCGAGGTCTAGCAATGACCTATTTTGGGTAAGTAACTCCGCAAATCCCAGGAACAGGGTAAGAAGCGGCGCGGACTCGGAGGAAAGGGACCTGTCGCCTTAGTTAAGACAAATTACTAAGCATGGCCAGGGCAGTTGAGGTAGTTTTGAAAAAAATGACGGACTGACAGTGACAGGAGAAGTGGAGCGGCTGAAAGGGACATGCCAGTATGAATTTAGAGCCGTGCAGTTATAACTACGGCTGTCAGAAGGGCGTCAGAGCCAGAAGTGGTGCAAAAGAACAAGCGAAGTCAAGTGAAGTAGCTATCAAAGTTATGACAAGCCTGGTTAGCGGGGTGACTGCGCCATTTTTGGGGGGTTTTGGGTACTATAGGGTTTTTGGCCCATAATGATTGTAAAGATGTGACCCTCGGGTACGATCTATAAAAAGAAAAATTTTGTAAGGGAATGGTTGGTATTTTGTGGGTTTTGATGAAAGACTAAGTATTGTAAGAGAAAGAAGAGAGGAAGAGGCTCTGAAGCTATGTGCGCAGAGACCCACTGTAGAGAGAAGAGTCTGCAACTGTGTGCGCAAAATGGAACTATTGACCCTTCCCATTAATATAAACAACATTTCTCATGGACGTAGCTCCCATCCTGGGGTTGAACCACGTAAATAAGTGTGTTGTGTGAATGCATCAGTGAGACTGTTTATGGTTATGTTTATGTTTATTTTTATGCATGTTCCTGCTTTTATATGTATTTTCACATGTATGGTCGATGAGAATAATATGTTAAGTATCGAACACATATATTTGAATGCACAAGTAATTCTGAGTACGTTGAATGTGTAGTTTCACAAGTGACACTAATCCAGTAGATCCTGTAGAGTGTAAAACTATCCCTCAGCGGTCCTGAAGTGCATTGTTGCATTGCATTGTGTAGTTTCCCGTGAGCGCAATCCCAGAGTGCGTTGTAGTACCGGAAGTGGATGCAAAGTAGTTGTGACTTCGCTCAGCAAACCAGTTTAATAGTTGCACATCACCTGGTTGTAGAAACATGCTTCTGCAGGCACCCCATAACTTCACCTCAGGTGACACCTCAGTCTATTCGCACGCTGTTGCTGAAAGGGCCGGTGAAGAAGGGTTTTGTTGGACCAATAACTGCGTCGAATCCGGGTCTGATCTAAGTAACAAGAGATAGAAGAAGTGAGGAGCCAACAAATGGTTCCATTACTGGGACTGAACTGGTGATGTGCTTTGATAACTGGAATCCCGAGCGAACAGAGATACAAAAATGGGTAACTAAGACAGAGGAGGAGTTTGCAAAGAAAGAAAACACACATCCATGCTTATCTAAGGAAGAATGGTTACAAAGATATCTATTTTCTGACATACATGAATTTTTCTTCACATCCTTCAACAACGAGCTACACGAGTGGATATCAAGACTCGCAGAACGAAAAAATTGCTTTCAAGGTGGATAACCTATAGTGTGGACTCCAGAACTGATTCAGAGACTTAAAATAGTGCATAGCCCAATATCAAGAGCAGTAGACTTTTGGCTTGATAGCGTACTAGAAGGCTATGTTACATAATTTGTTGTGGGCACTCTAAACTATTACAGTGCAGCAGAAGTAGATTTCTTCAAAGGGTTCATAGGTAAGTACCTGAAAAATATCAGTTTATATATTAAAATGTTGTTAGCAGAAAAAGGTGTCTTAAGAATGCAATAATATTCCTAGAGTTCAAGTCTATAATGTTCAGTAACATAGGCAGTGACACTGATTAAAATGTCTATACGTTACGAAGTGGTAAAAGATACAAGTTTAGCACTAGAAATAGGTCTCATGAACCTGGACCTCGCATCTCTCTAGAAATTGAGCTAGGAAGCGATAGACACTCATATCAGGTTGAGACTGCTAGTGATAGACTGATTAGCTATTAGCCCATTACTGCGGAGAAACCTCCAGCTGAGGACAAAAATACTACTAACCCACAGAACACCAGTAGTAGTAACACAGCAGGAGCTAGTACTCATAACGTTCCAAGTAGTAGTGTACCTAAGTCATCACAGAACACTACGCCTCCTAGAAGAAGAATGATAAATGACATTAAGATGCCTATATTTAAAGGAACTGGTCTCGAATACCCAAAGCAACATTGGTTTCTTTGTGAAGCCATATGGAATGTTAAACAAGTATACAATGATGTTATTAGACAAGCACAACTAGTTACTACATTCAGGGACAGAGCCTTAAGATGGTTTATGAAGTACTTTGTTGGACAAAATAAGACACTAGCGGAGATCAGAACTGTGCTCATCAGAGAGTTTAAAAAACCAAATTCAGAATCGCAGTGTATCACAGAGCTAAAGGAAATTAAGCAAAAACCTAGTGAGATAGTATGGGAATTTGATCAAAAGTTCAAATCGCGGTTAGATCAAGTGAGATTTGACATAGCACCACAACAACACCAATAATGGTTTATAGCTGTGCTACTGCCCCATATTAGATTACCGCTAATGCAACAGAAAGTTGCTTCGCAGACATAGGCCCTAGAAATTGCGATGAAACTAGAGGCTTCACCTATAGGAGAGACTAGCGCAGGAATGGTTCAGATACAGACCCAGCTAGAAAATTTGATATTACAACTGCAAGATATGAAGAAAGGAAAAGAAACCCAAGAAGAGGTTTGATATACAAAGTGTAAGGGAGAAGGACACTCTAAAGAACATTGTCTGGTATTTAGGGATTACATCGCTAGTGGAGCACCAAACCCATTAAATCAGTAGCAAGGACCATGGTGTGAGATTTTTCGATGTAGAGGACATCACCTAGAGGACTGTTATCTAATTCAGAAGTACGTGCAAACACCAAATAACCTATACTGCACATTATGTAAGTCAGTTGGCCACAATGATAACAACTGCAGAGCATATGATCTCATGATAGAAAGAAAACATGATGTCTACAGAGTTCAAGGAGAAATGCAGAATAACAATGAAAATGCCCAGTATGACCAAGGAACATACAGAGGATGTGGTGGATTTAGAGAAAGAGGATGAAACACTAGCCAAGGATGAGGAAGAGGTCAGATTGTATGTTATAACTACGCTCAACCAGGACATCTAGATAGAGATTGTATGAACCCTTGTACTAGTAAATACTGTAAATCATTTGAACATGTCATTGAGGCATGCCTTGTTTTGCAAGGAAAAAAGCAAGAGAGAATACCGGAACTGCAGAATCAGAACATACAGATGATCGTAGCTGAAAAACGAAATATAGATTGCAACATTCATGTTGTGATGCAAAGTGGAGCCACGACAGGTGGAGATCAAAGAACTGAAGCTTCGACTTTTGAGGATCACCAAGCTAGACATAAGCCTATTGAAGGGGCTTGGATAAGAAAAGCAATTGGAAAAAACACATGCTTTCAAACTGAACAAAAAAAAAAGGTCTTCATGGAAGCAAGAGAAACCTTCAAAGAATCAGAACTTGCAACTCTGAGAATCAAGTTGTGAAATGAGACAGTGCGTGTGATCGATATGCCAGCTTCGTATGATGGATCACATACCACAATAGACCTGATGAGTCTTGTTGCGCAGCTGTTACAGAGATGCATGAAGTTTTTAAAGCATGAAAATGCATTGGCAGAATTACAAAGCCTATTGAGTCATTACGAGTAGCGTAATGTAGTAAATGAAGCACATAGAGTGGTCCATCATATTAAGAATCATAAAAGAACCGGAAGAGAAATGAGACTAAGTGCACAGATTGGGGATTTTGAAATGGACCAGATTATCCTTGACTTAGGTTCATAAGTAAATGTCCTCACAAAGCAGACATGGGATCAAATGGGAAAGCCGAAGTTATCATGGTCACCAATATAGTTTAGGCTAGCTAATCAGCAAAAGGTTCTACCCTTTGGGAGATTATCAAATGTCCCTTTTGACATTGATGGAGTGCGAAGTAAAGCAGACTTTGAGGTCATTGAGATTATAGATAATAGCAATCTGTATCCTGCACTATTGGGGACAGATTGGGAAATTGATAACCTCGCAATTATCAACTTGAAAAAGAAGCAGATGATATTCGAAGGACCATATATCAGGGTCATCACACCCTTTGATCCTTTACAGGGACCTAGATATATTGAACCAATAAGAGAAGAATGCAAAACTCAAGATCTAGATCAGATCTACAAGATGATGGTGAATCAGATAGACTACATCAATCCTACTGATAATGGAACATTGAGTTGACAATGTGACAGTTCTTGCATATTAGAATCAGATGGGGGACTAGAGAAATGGCATAGCAGAATGCACGAAGTATCTGCAAGAAGATGTGCGAAGCTCACTAAATCACTTCGTTGGATTGGAACAGAGTTAAGCTCAATCCCTACTTATGATGGGTTAGGTGATATCTACAAATTATTTCAGGAGTACCTCGTATCAGTCCCAAATGAATACAAGTTAGATGAATACACCTATTATATAAATAATAATTTTTTTTAAATTTTAAATATTTAATATCATTAGATATAACCAAATAATTTTACTTCCGGTGATAAACAACATTTTAATCTTATAAATTAATAGCATAAGGGATTGATCTCTTGGCATAAAGATGTTTGCATAACATCGCAACAACAAAATCTCTATCTTGTTTTGGTCTACTCCCATATGGTATGTTCCGAAACCTCACATCCATACAAGGGGGAAGGTGTGACCAATGAGTGAAAGAGTTGGATATTCAATCAGATCTCTTGAAATTGAGTTGAAAACATTGTTTTGAAAGGTTGGTAAGAGTGACATATCAGTTCTTTAGTCTAGTCTCTATCATTGAAGCTAAGTTAAAGCATGGTGTGTAGAAGAAGCACCCAAAATATACATATGAAGAGACTATCTCAACCTTCTCACCTCAATAAGCAAGATTCACATTACTTGCCTCCATTTTAGATATGTTAACGGAAATTACTTTTGCTCTCCCCACGTCACTATGTGAAGTGATTGGTGACAAAAAAGAAAAATAAGATGTCAAAGTTGTCTATGGACACCCCTCATTTAGTGGGACATGGGGATAATGTCGTATGCAAATGATATCTTCTACTCGTAGGCTAAATTTCATTGTTTGTGTCAATCGATCAACTTCAAAATGAAACTCTTAGTAATGGTCTTATGGTCACGTAGGGCCATGAGAAACCCTTTTTGAGGATGTAATCGGTGACGTGCCTCATATAAGGACCGTAGTAGTATGGAATCATGACGAAATGGTTTATTATGTCATTGAAGGGAGCAACAATTTGTGGTCATGTTACTCTCTCTTTCAGGTAGGGTTGGAATTTGATGTGCATTTTTCCCATCAAATACTCTTAAAATTTTCAATAAGACGGCAGACCGAACGACCAAACATTTTGATTACAAGTATTTTTTATGTTCATCAAATTTTAGTAACCGTCATTATTCATTTATTATTGGGTCTCTCCACCAGTATTTTAAAGTGTTATGGTTGGCAACTTGCCATTGGAAATGAGAAGAATCGTGATTTTTAAGATAAGTGGAAGTGGAGCAGTGAAGCCTGAACTGTAGCGGCTAACCTAAACTTTGAAGCAAGTTTTTGTATTCAAAATTTTAATTACCGGAGCTTCGAAGCTATACAGACATCGACGTGTAACACAATAGTTATACTAGTAGTACATAAGTGTTTAATGATAGAATTAACTCTAGCCACAGTGGTACCTGCTGCCACATTAATCTTTACTTGTTAGTGCTTAATGTTGTGGTTATGCATTAAGGTGGAATTAACGTTTCCCATTCTTGGACCATTTTTAAAAATTGTGGTGCCTTATAAAAAATTTTGAACTTGAGATCTCGGAATTAAGCATTGGTTGAACAAATTTAAACTCCCATTTCGGTTATGGTGTAAGAAGTTAGTACCACCCATGGTAAATACCATCATCAATTTCAAACATTGATTTCTATAGAAATCCCTGAGTTCGAACTTCAAGATAACCTCCTCCAATGGCGAAGGGGCTAATTTATCTCATATGATTCCAAGATGCTGCAAGCTATAAGATATATCTTGAGGGAATACACAATCATTTTCAGCGTTCTAGTGGGACTGATTTTTGTGGTTTATGAAGGTTGTAAGTTGAAGTATCTCCTAGCTGGGAATTTAACTCCATGTTTATCAACTATCTACTCAACTAAACAAATTGTTTGTGGAATCCATTTGACTATGCGTCATTAAAAATGGGTGGCTCTTTATTGTATAAAAAATTAGGTCGGGAAAATTGTTTATATTTAGAGCTTTCTCCTTGCTTGTAATCATTGTCATTTCATTAATAAATTTATAGATATATCTTATTTTTATAAATTTAAAATTGTTTTTTTTTTTAAACTGTTCTATATTTTTAAGGAAATTGTTTTTGTTTTATATTATTTTGCTGCCTTAAAATCTCAAAGGAGAGCATTTCATTCTTATACATGAATTAGGAATGCTGGGTAGCAAATATGTCATTAAAATAAATAAATAAAATCCTCATACTATAAAGGGAATTGTCAACTATCTTATTACTATAAAGGGCATTGTCAACTATTTTATTAGTATTTGTAAGGATCCTTAGTAGCCTGTTTTGTCCATTCTTCTTGAAAAAAAACACCAGTAACCTTTGGTTAGAGGAATGATAACTACATTAAATGTTACTTGTCTTACTTTTCCATTAGCTACATCATCAAAACAATACAATAGAAAGAAGGTTTGTTCTAGTGCAACTAAATATTGGTATTCATTGATTTCTGTTACATGCTTATTACTATACCAACGAAATAAGATGACCATATCTACCCTACCAAAAACTTAGGAATAAGAACCAAGTTCCTTAGAATTTATAAGCAGTTTGTCATGAAGATAAATAAAAAGTAGCCGAATCCACCTCCCACCATCAATATGAGTACATATTGCTCATAGTGTCCTAGTATCAAAGTTTTAATCAACACTTCCTTAACAACCAGTATGGAAGTTTTAATCGACACTTCCTTAACAACCATTTGTGGAAATTTGTCTTGGAAAAAGTTAAATATCCATGTTAAAACTTGATTACAATTGAGTTATATAAAACACTCTTAGTTCTTATTTTATTTTAGTAGTTTTAAGAAAAGCTTATTATTTTTGTACTTTCAGGGATGATTTATTGTATTTTGTAAATCTTTCGTAATTTGAAATTAAAATAGTATATGTTATGTAATGTAAGTTAAGAATTTTCTACATTTTAATATTTCAACAGATGATTTTGACAAAGAAGCCATGAAATCAAAGCAAGATTATGAACGCAAAATGGTATAGGTAGAATACAAATGTTTTAGTTTGCCTGTTTATACATACATATTTCATGATGATTAGAGGAAATTTCAAAGTAACCATTCACATGGAACAGTTAAAGTAGCTTTTAATTTAAAACTTAATTAGAAAAGAGTATTTTTTTAATTAAAACTTTATTGTTGAAGATTTAATTTCTTATAAAATTTCATTGTTGAAAGTCAAAATTTTAAACAAAACATTTTATGATGAGCAATATAAGAATACAAAATGTAAAAAAAAATTGTATGACGGGAAAAAGATAAATCCAAATTCCAACCATGCTTTTAGGGAACAATTATTTGGTAATATAGATACCTAAGAAGGATCAGATCTAAACACTTATTCTGCATCTCCATAAGAGTACACATTTTCTAGCACCTCTAATCGCCATCAGGATTTGATTTGGTTCCGTTGAATAGAAACACGACTAGTAGATGAGGAAAATAAGTATTCCTTGTTAATATAATAATATAGCAAAATAGGTTAAGACTCAAACTTTGTTGACTTTCAATTAATATAAATTTATATAATCAATTTTTAATGTTAATTTTAAGTATGTTTATAAAATTATTAATTTTCAATTAAATTTTTTTTTTCAGCGGAGAAAAAACGTACTATTGTTGAGTCATATAGAATCAAATAGTACAATATATATAAGTCAAAAGATGACTTAGCAATGGTGATATACAGTCTATAACTCTAATACACAAAAAACCAATAGTTGATGAGATTACATATATCATAGGAAATGCTTTCCTGTTTCATTTCAAAGAACTAATCACATGAAGATGTTGACATCATTCTTCTCTATGACCTGATTACCCTGATATTCTTCCAAAAAATGATGCCCTCCATGCCATCCATAGCCTGTTTAGAAAGCATGTCAGCCATTGAATTGAACTGTCAGAAGATATGTTCAAAAGTAACCTCCTTCAAGAGATTGATCTCTGCATGTATTCTCTTGCGTCACTGGAAAAGTGAGATAACATTTAAACTATAATCTCTATGTGCCCATTTGATAGTCACCCTGGAATCTCCAAAAACAATGAGCTCAAATAAACCAAAAAGGTTTGCCACTTTGAGAATAACCCACAAAGCTTGTAATTCATCTTTCATGTTTAAGCTGAAACCACAATTCATCTTCAATGTGTAGTAGTGATCACTATTGAGGAAGATAATACCTCCAACAGCACACAAACCATTTGAAGCAGCCCCATCGAAGTATGCAGACAGCTTATTATAAACAGGTGTGAACACTCCAATATTCTTTTCCCTACTAACCTTGATCTTCGATTGATTTTCCTTTAGCAAAGCCATAATACGTCTTATGATATTGTCCACACAAATGGTCATGTTATCAAATAATGTGGCATTCCTGAAAGACCAAACTACCCACAAAATGATAGCAGGTAACGTAGGATAGTTATTACATTGTTTTGTCCAATTATAGGCACATTTGTCAAATATGCCCCAACCCCAATTCTGACTTATATCCAAATAAGAGATGATATTCTGCCATATGGATCTAGTGAAATCGCATTCAACCAGCAAATGATTTGTATTTTCCTGATTATTTTGACATAAAATGCATATACTTGGACTCGACCAACCTTTTTTCACCAGATTTTCCCAAGTTTTTAATCCGCCTTGGAGAGAAAACCACATGAAACATCTGATTTTTAGCGGGATCTGCCAGTGCCACAACTCCTTGAACCACCAATTTGGAGGAAATATACAGTGGCCTTTAATAATGGAATTATAAGCTTTTTTCACCGTCACCAAACCATTCTCTTCATTGCCACTCTAGATAATCTTATCATCTTCTTCATTTAACCTGCAACCAATAGAGTTTAACAAATGAATGTAATGCTTCCAGCTTGAAAGCATCACTTCCAGTTAACCCCAATTCCTCTGCAGTTAGCCAATAAGAGCCTTGAACTAAATTATAATTTCATCTTCTGATATTATTTAGGGTCTGCATCTCCCAATTCTTTAAGTGTTCTTGAATATGTAATGGGAAAGTATAACCTTCATCAAAACCCAGGATCGGGTCTATGCCCACTAACACTTTTTCCCATTACCAACTCGCTAGGTGAGGTCCTATGCTAACCAATTGTAAAATTTCATAAATCCAGACCAAATTGGAGATGTTCCTCTGCATTTTTTGATTGGGTTATGAATCCAGTTTGTCACCTCATCCTTTATGTACTTCACCCTGAGCACATTTGACCAGAGAGTGTTTCCGAAGAGACCTCTCCAAAAACATTTTAATCTGAGTGCTTTGCTGAACAAGGAAAGATTTCTAATTCCCCATCTTCCACGAGATTCTCGTAATGCAAGTTTCTCCAATCTCACCATCACCAAATGTCTTCTATCAAGACCTCCCGCCCATAAGAAACTGAAGAACATCTTTCTTAAACAGTTTATAATATAATTTGGAACCTGGTTGAGTGAAAACTAGTAAACAGGGATTCCAGTCAAAACAGATTTGACAAGAGTGAGTCTACCTCCAATGGACATCAGCTGAAATGTCCACTGATTAATTTTCCCTTAAACCTTCTTTAGGAGCCAAAACCAATCTTTGATCCTGTAATCGTTTGTCTTTAAGAAATAACCAAGATATCTGAATCCGTCACCCAACTGACAGAAATTGTGTGGCATCATAGCTCTGAAACCAACAAGTATGTTATCTTCTATGTTATAATAAAGGAGACTGGATTTCCTGTTGCTGAACTTCATGTTTGAAGCCATACAAAATGTCTTAATAATTCCTTTGTAATTCCTCCATTCCTCAATCGAGTTCATGCCTACTAAAAGTACATCATCAACAAATAAGATGTGAGATAAACAAAAATTTGATGATATTTTTATACCTTTTATATCTCCTTCACTTCTTGCATTCTGGATCAATCTACTAAAACCCTCAATGGTAAGCAAGAATAATAGTGGAAAAAGCGGACATCCTTGTCTGATGCCCCTAGTGCTTTTGAAAAAATCAGAAGGAGCCCCATTAACTAGCACAACAGTATAAGATTTGGTGACACATGCCATAATCCATCTAATAACAAGGGGAGGAATGCCAATTTGTATGAGAATCAGCCTCAAAAAAACCCAATCCACTCTGTCATATGCTTTCTCCAAATCCATTTTTAGGAGGAATGCTTTTAATTTTTTCTTTTTTATTGTGTGAATAAGTTCCTGAACTATGCCAATAGCATCTAGAATCTGTTTATCTTGTAAGAAGCCGAATTGTTCTGCAGAGATGAAGCTAGACAAAGAAGCCTTTATTATGGTTGCAATGATATTGGAGATTAGCTTGTAGATTAAATTGCAAAGATTAGTTGGCCTATAATCCCCAAAATTTGTGGGTTTATATTTCTTAGGGATTAAGGTGAGGAATGTAGAATTTAGTGCCCCAGAAATATAACCTCCTGTTCTAGTAAATTCCACCATTTTCAACAGATCATCACCCATTAGCTAAAAAAAATGAAGAAACAGGTCAACAGTCCAGCCGTCAGGCCTTGGACTTTTTTCCTTGGCAAATCCTTTCAATGTTTCCTCCACTTCAGATAAAGTAGCTGCTTTTCCAAGAGATGTTGGCGCATGTGTATAAAAAAAGACAGGGTATAATCTTGCCACTTTAATTTGAGCTGATAAGTCATTACAACCCGGATCATAAAATATATTACCAAGTTCCCAGTCCCGAAATCTTATTTCCAGCATCATCACTAAGTTCTCAAATTGCATTGAATTGCTTCCTGTGAGATGCAAATGCATGGAAAAACCTTGTATTCTGATCTCCTAGTCCAATCCAAAGAGCCCAGATCTTCAACCTCTAGTCCATTTCTTCTTGTAAAAGGATCTCTTATTTTTTTGTTCCAGTATTTTTAATTTAGAAAAGACTTCATCCTTCAGCTAATGAGTAAAATTTTCCATGTGAAGATCTTGTATTTCACCTTCAAGGTCTTTTAGAGCTTTCTAATCTTGTCTTTGTTTATTTTTTATCCATTTAGTAACTACCTCCTTTAAAATCTAAAGTTGATGAACAAGAAAATCTACAGGATTCAAATCCTTCACATTGTCAAATTTTATCCAGAAATTCTTAATACAGTTGCAAAAATATTCATTCCTCAACCAAGAATTATTGAACTTAAAAGGGTATTTTAAGTTGTCCTGTGCCATACCAATTTGCAGAAACACCTACCAGTGATCTGAGAATTTGGCCTCACCTGTCCAGACTCTATATTTATCCCAAGACATTAGAAAAGCAGACTTCACCAGAAACTTATCCAGTCGTTTGTGTATAGCTTCCTCCCATCTTCTTCCATTTGTCCACGTGGGTGTTAAAACACCTGGAACAATATCCACAATTTTAAAATCATTTAGAAAAAAAAAAATCCGCCAATTCATCCAATTTTTCCTTTGGTCCCCAAATATTAGCTGCAGATCTTGTGAATTTTAAATCTCCCGCAATGAGAAATTTTTTTAAACTTAATAATCTAGATCTTTCCAAGGACTGCCAAAAAGTGCTCCTCTCCTTATACGGACCATAGCAGTTTAGGACAATGAAAGGCAAGTTTAAAAACCCAAAAGCACCATCTAAGAGAATGCTGTAAACAATTTTGTAGGCATGGAAAGAGAAATAATGAGGGTTCCATCCAGCTAATAAACCCCCAGACATACCCTGGGCACTCACCGCTACAAATTCCCAACCCGATAGAATGACAACGAGTTTTTTAATACTAGACAGATCATCACACATGGTCTCTTGAAGTAAAATTAATGATGGTCTAGTAGATCTAAAAAGGATGGTTAAGGCCCTAGCCCGAGATGCCTTTCCCAACCCCCTGACATTTAGACACAAAATTATCATTACTCACCCCCCATATGAGGCAACGATGCTCCAAGGGCCTCAGAAGTAGTTTTTTGTAGTGGGACACTATTCCCAATGTCAATTATGGTCGAAACAGGGACATAATTAGTTGTTTCCTTATTACCGATGAAGAAACCCCATTCTTCCTTCTATTTTTCCGAGTTGTAACATTCACAAATCTATCATTTGGAACAGGCTTAACATTAGGATTTGCCAAGGGATTCTTAGAGTAAATATATAAAGGAATGAAAGGATCAGAATTAGGTAATATCTCATATCCACTTTATGTTATGACATCCTCTCATATGAGGTAAAAACCTTTTCCTTTTCTACTAGGGATGTATTAAACTGACTAGTGTCGTCTCTAGTCGAAATCCCCAAAACTGTATTACAATATTGTTCAACAGGCCCACAAAAAACCCTAGTATTGGGGGATTCAGGACTAGGTTGACAAATATCTAATCCCAATGCATTCTCAAGAAGAGTTTTTTCAAAATCAGCAGAACCAAAATTTAGGGTAACTTCACCTCTAGAGATCCATCTGTCAAGGTATTTTTCGGATTCAACATAAAATTCCAACTCAGACCTACATACATATTTGTAAGGAGTGGACGTATCATGTAAGGACTTACCAGGTGACGAGGCCGCTAACGAAGAAACCCTAATGTTGCTAAAAAATGGTCATTCGGCTCATGTCCAATAAGTTTTGTAGTGTCTTCAGCATCTACCTTCTGCACCAAATCAGGACATCTGGCAAAAACATGTCATGTCTCTCTGCAATTAAAACACCTAAATGGTATTTTATGGTAATCCAATCTTTGTCTAAACGAATCCCCCCTCCAGTGAATTTCAATATCTGCAGGAAAACCCTTTGAAACCTCAAATTCTACCATAACACGAGCTACTCTTTTATCCACACCAAAAGGTGAGATTTGTCAATGCGAATGAATTTCCCAACTTGATACCCTAACCCAACACGGATATTTTCAGTCCACAAGGCAAGAGGTAGTCCTGGAACCAACATCCATAGGTGTCTTCTTGATTGTTTTTCTCTGATGGGATCAAAAGAAATATGTCAACGCTTAATGAATAATGAATCCTCCTTGAACGACCATCTTTGTTCCAGAATAATCCCAATGTGTGTCGGCTCAGCAAACATAAATATAATCCAACGGTTTAAAAGCAGATTAACCCTAGGAGCCATGGCAAGGATCAGAGTCCAGTGAATATTTACCCATTCTAGAATGTCTCTTCGGTTCCCAGAAGAAAATTTGACCTTCCCCACTAGAGCCCTATTAGCTAACATCTCCACCCTCTCTAAATTGGTATCATCATCAATTAAAAAGTGATCCAAATCCTCCCTGGCCTTAATGGATTTCAATCTTCGTCTCAGTTTTGCCTTGTAACCTAAGGGGCCTTCTTCTATGGGAGAACCTCATAGGAGTCTTGAGTAGAGTCCTTAACATTGATAGCTTGTCGGCCTGATTTTATGAATAAGGCCAACTGAGGAGATTAATCCCACACAAGTTTCTTATTGTAGCTTCCAGTATGTTTAAATTAGCTAAATCTCGCAGGTTGTGGTCCTGCTACCATCTGATTTTTATCCTCTTAAGGGGAATGTGATTGCCTAAACTCAGAGAAATATTTCCTATGTTAATCTAAAAGTTAACCTAATTCCTAATGCAAATTTCCTAGTTTTGCTTTCCTAATGAAAGTCTCTTTTTTTCATGGGTTTTGTTTGAATTTCTAACAAAAGAAACTGTTTCAGATGTTAAACAACTAACTAAAATGAAAATCAATTTAATAGTTGCTAAACTACACTAGAAAATTTAAACGAAGAAACTTGAATTAAATCTAACCTACTTTTCCTATCTCAGCTCAGAGCAAGTCTATTTAACTATCGATTGAAAAATATGAATTACAGAGGAAGATAAATAATATAACCTAAGATAGAAAAACTATCCAAGTCAATACTACAGATAATCTCTCTATTTATAAAATTAATGATGAAAGATGAATAAAATAAGAAATCATTTTATTATTCTTTAACATAATAACCAAGGGACAATTAATGTTTTAACACTTCAATATCTGAGTGAAAAGATGATCAACCAATTAATCAAAAGAATTGTAAAAATACAAGGATGATTAATCAACAAGTCGATTATTATAATACTATACTATCAAATTCATTAACGCAAATTAAATGAAATGACATATATATAGCATTTGCACCAAAAAATAAAATGTTATGTGATCAGAGTAATTTAAAATACATCCATACAATTATAACACAGCATAAGTGTATTCAGATCAATTTGAGAAAGTCGAATATCGAGATATAGCTATATATGAGTATTAAAACTGACAATACACAGTATTACCAGTTTTAAACACAAGCTTGACAACATCCAGTAAAGAAACTCCAACAGGATTGTGGCAGCAAGTAATGTATTATTTCAATATAGAATTCTCTCAGTAATACTCCATCCCCATTTACAATGACGTTCATGGTTTATATAACAAAAAGATTTATAACTTCCTCCGGTATTCTATGCAACCACTATCTAAAAATAGACTCTTGGTTCGACAGTTGTCAAACACCAAGGATTCGATAACAATTTTAATTAATTGAAAACCTTCTATAATAGTGCACCTGGCATTCGAATCATTATGAAAGAGTCATCCAAACGAAACTCTTGTAATTTCAACTTCATCTGTAAAATAGCAATGTGTCCACGCAAGAAATGAGAAGAAACTGATATCCGACATCTAGCATCCATGCCATCCAAAAAGGAAACCATTCCATCACTTGTGAGCAAAACCTTTACGAGAATAACAACATCAAAATTTAGACTTCACTCAGCAACGACACCTGCGAGAATCAACCAACATGTATAAGTTTTATTAATGATGCAATTAATGATAAAACAGTAATAACAAATTTTAATCAATATTAAGCAATGCCCGCAGAATCTACGATTCTGTGGGCATGCTAATTACCTTTCTTATTACTTGTCAAAACAAAAATTGTAGCAACAACGATTTCTCAAGTTGTAATTTGCATCTTGGTAGCTCGGCGAGCTTCAGATAATTTAGCCTTCAGCCTTACAATTTCGAGCTTGTATCTTTCTTCACGTTTAAGCATTTTTCTGATTCGCAGAAACTAAAGATTTATTCTCAGTTTTAAAATTAGCCTTTCTGGTTTTCAAGTGTTTCCATTGTCCAACCCAAGTCAGCAACTCATTCCTCAAATTCTCAACCTCATCCTTTAAGACTATTGAATTCGATTCAGATTTGTCAATTTTTTCTTTTAATTGGGAAACTTGCTGCTTCAATTTTACGGTTTTCGTGATACTTTTCAGAGTTCGATTAGATGAAGAGTCGTCTATAAATGAATATTCTCCTTTACTCTCTGTATCAATATGCTGATAAGGAGAATGATTTCCATCTCCATCTTCAGGAGGTGCTAGAGGATCATTAATTCCAACCCCCTGTTCCTGTAGAGATACTTCTATGGGAATATGATCTTCTTCTTCACTCATGATCTCGATTAATGGGGATTCTTTTTGTTGCTGCAAGGTTACGGGCATTGAAACAGTGACCATGCTGCGGGTAAATCGTCGGGTGACTTTTGAGGCTGACCTCTTATGTTCTACCTTAGCTTCACTACAACATAAATTCGCTAATTCTTCAAGTTTTTGCATAGGAGGATCCTGAATATGCTCAGGCTGAGTGACAAGAGTTTGGAAAACGTGTTCATCTCTCACCACTTCACCTCCCGAATTCTGCATTGGAACTAGACTGCTAACCCCTATTTATTCTAGTGTTGTATTTGATTTTAATGTAGGGTTTTCAGGAACAGAGGGTTTCTTCCTCTTACGCCGAGACTTAGATCTGATAGGAGGCCAAATTTCATTTTGACTGAAATAATTTCTAGCTAAAAACTGATCCCAATTTTGGTCATTTAGTGACAATTGATATTGAACCAGAATTTTAATTAAACCATGATGAAAAAGGCTATGATCCTGATTTTCAACGGCGTTCTGAACCGCATAAGCATTTTTTCTAAACTATTAAGTAGGAAACAAGGTAAATTTATTTTAGACCCTTTCAACGCCATTAACAACCTAAGATGATAAAGATGCACAGAGGTGAAGCAACCAACACAAGTTATGTACCTGACTATTAGCTGAAACAAAGGTACCCATTGGGGTTTCAAAAATTGTACTAGGAAGCCAAACTTGTCATCAAAATCCTCAGGCAGAGGCAATAAAAATGGTTTCCATTTGGTCTTGTTTATCACCCCTTTCTTAAACTACTTCTCACCAGTCTGTGATAGCCTAGTTGCTTGAGCCACGAAATCTTCAGAGAGAACCAACTGCAAATCTCCAATTTGTGCAACCCTCACTAGAGGATCATTAATTCCAACCCCCTGTTCCTATAGCGATACTTCTATGGGAATATGATCTTCTTCTTCACTCACGATCTCGATTAATGGGGATTCTTTTTATTGCTGCAAGGTTACGAGCATTGAAACAGTGACCATGCTGCGGGTAAATCGTCGAGTGACTTCTGAGGTTGACCTCTTCGGTTCTACCTTAGCTTCACTACAACATAAATTCACTAATTCTTCAAGTTTTTGCATAGGAGGATCCTGAATATGCTCAGGCTGAGCGACAAGAGTTTGGAAAACGTGTTCATCTCTCACCACTTCACCTCCCGAATTCTGCATTGGAACTAGACTACTAACCCCTATTTCTTCTAGTGTTGTATTTGATTTTAATGTAGGGTTTTCAGGAATAGAGGGTTTCTTCCTCTTACGCCGAGACTTAGATCTGATAGGAGGCCAAATTTCATTTTGACTGAAATAATTTCTAGCTAAAAACTGATCCCAATTTTGGTCATTTAGTGACAATTGATATTGAAAAAGAATTTTAATTAAACTATGATGAAAAAGGCTATGATCCTGATTTTCAACGGCGTTCTGAACCGCAGTTCGCCATTTTTTCTAAAATATTGATTAGGAAACAAGGTAAATTTATTTTAGACCCTTTCAACGCCATTAACTACCTAAGATGATAAAGATGCAGAGAGGAGAGACAACCAACACAAGTTATGTACCTGACTATTAGCCGAAACAAAGGTACCCATTGGGGTTTCAGAAATTTTACTGGGAAGCCAAACTTGTCATCAAAATCCTCAGGCAGAGGCAATAAAAATGGTTTCCATTTGGTCTTGTTTATCACCCCTTTCTTAAACTACTTCTCACCAGTCTGCGATAACCTAGTTGCTTGAGCCACGAAATCTTCAGAGAGAACCAACTGCAAATCTCCAATTTGTGCAACCCTTCCTTTGAGGGAAAGAGAAAACCTATGAGTGACCTCAATATTGTGACCACTAAAACTATCAAAAAATTTCCCCCATCTGGCTTTATCAATAAACCGAGCCTCTGGTTCAACGATGAGCAACTCAGAGCCTTCTGGTTCAAACTGACATAAAGGAGCCATCTCTTCCACCACTGATCTCTCCTTCAACCAAGAATCATAGGGCGTTGTGAATATAGAAGGAATGGGAATACATGATTCAACAGGCATGGCGAAACCCTCACATGCTTCAACTGAAACTAAGATCAAAACCCTAAGTTCAAAAACCTCCATCATAGTTCGACTGTAAAAAATGTGTGAAATATCCAGAACCATAATGGTATGAAAAATAAACTCATAGCTTGGTACATCAATCATAAATGGAAGTGATGTCCAAAATTATATCGGCAAATTGAACTGACATGGCTATGAATCAAAACCACAAATGTCTAATAATTGATTTACGTGTCAAGTTCAATTGGCAAAATCATCGTATATGATATTCATGATCCAATTTTTAAAATTGTCAAAATTTTCATAGGGTATAATTCGTGTTGCATATCCATGATATGATATCCACTAAGTATCAATAGTTTCGATTGTCATGACCATTCACCAAAGTTCTAGGCGTAAATGTGAAAAATCGGATTATTCACTTGAGTATAGCCTTACAACTTTATTTATTTACAAATAAAATGACAAAGTTTTTTTTAAAAGACTATGATGTTTCAAACATATTCGTAAGGGTTATTATATAGAATGATTAATTTTAGTAACCCAAACAATATATAAGAAAACATAAAAAATGATAATTACTTTGTTATGATTAACAGATAATGTTAATAAGCAGCAATTTATTTATCTTGATAATATATAATCAGAATATATAGTAGTGAAAAATTGATCATATATAAATTCAAAATTTTAACTGTTGCTAAAATAATTAACTTGCATAAGAACCAACTTAATTCAAAATGCCTCCTAAAATCTTAACTTGATCACTAAATCCTCCTAATTGAGAGTACCTTCAGAATCAAAGATTATTGAAGGCACTCTTTAATAATTTCAATAATTAATTAAAGAAGAGAACTGATCAAATTTTATTAGGAAAAATGAAAATAAAAATTGAGAAGGTTGTTGCCTGCCAACATAGCTGCAGCATCCTTTTCGGATCATCTCCAAACCCTAGAAAGTTCTTCCTTCGGAAGCCTAGGGTTTGTATCCACATGTGTCAGTTGTCCTGCCATAATCCGGAAATCAGACCGATACAACCCTTCACCCTTACAAAAAACACCAACATATGTAAACTAGAAAGGGCTACCACCAAAACACCCTCGACAGCTGTGTACTGGGGAAAAAACCTAGGTCCCACCAAAAAACTTAGAATACGGAAAAAAAAAAGTGCTCGGCACGTCACGAAAAATAGCTGAACATCCCTTATACAGAAAAAAAAAACCCAAAAGAGTGCAGTAAGAAAAATAATTTGATTCACACTTTCTTTTTTTCTTGGTTGGTACTATATTGATTCTAGGAATCAATCGAACTCCAAGATCTATTGCATTCAATTGTGATAATCTATCAGGAGATCCAACCATCGCCATGACCAGGCCTCACACCAAATTTGATCAAAAAACCCTAAAAACCCTACCTCCACCATTTTTCTTCCCTCGCTCAAGTGAAGTATTTTATCATACTTATGAAAGTTCAATACTATTGGTATCTCGTGACATCATTCACTCCATATTTTCAATTAAAATCTGATGAGTTATCTCAAACAGTAATTTATATAGTTAACTATTTAAAAGTCCACCGATTATGACATTAAATATTAATACTCCATGATTAAATCCCCGGTTAGAATTCAGTACGGTCTACTAATAGCTGGCCACATTTGTGAAAGGTATTGGCGATCAAGTGGTAGTGGGTCAACTCTGGTAACCAAGCAGTCGCCCCCACTCTCGGATTTTGTAATTCAAAATTTAATTGAGATAATTCCAGAGATTCGTGGCTTGACAGTGACCATGTTTTTATTTGTTTAACTATAATAGTTATTTGTAATTATTTTTCAACTCTCAAAAAGTATCGCGATCTTTTTAAAAAAGAACAAAAAGTATCTCGATCTATTTAAAAAAGAACAGTGAGCTTGTTTTTAGTTGTTTAACTATAATAATTATTTGTAATTATTTTTCACAAATGTTCAGCCCTTTCGTGTTATTATAATACAAGGTTTCCTCTTATATTTTTACACAGCAAATTAGATAGATCTTGTATTTTTTTTAATAAAAGTTTTTATATCGCAAAGGGTTCTTTTATTTCAAATGTTATGTTTCTAAATAAATCTATCAAATTAAAAATAATGACTAATCTATTTTGAAACAAACTTTCTTCGAGGAAAGAGATAGTTACATGCTGGAGGTGCCGCGTTTGATAGGAGCTGTAAAGCATAAATCCAAATTATAAACCCGTTTCGTATTTGGGGATTCTGAAATTTCATCGAATTTCAACATGTGTAGATTTACAAACCTCGGCATTATAATAAGTCGCCGACTATGGGCTCCCGAGTCCCGACTCCCCGAGTCGCGAGGGACAAAAATGAAAAGATATTTTGAAGGGTTCCATGAACTGCGTGCACCAAATTCTGACATACCACACTCAACATGTAAGTAAAAAATTAATTGTCCATAGATTCTAAAATCGAAATATATGGATGTGTTCAAAATTCATTTATACACATTTCACATGTTATCTTATCTTTATATTTATACCTTCCTTTTAATATATAAAAAAATTAGCAAATACCTTGCTAGATTCATTAGCAAATTCATTTGTCCACTTGAGCATGCTGGTTGTTTAAACAATTGTATATATGGAAGCACTAGCTATACTCCATCTTAGAAAATACGTATTTAGTGGGGGGTTATCGAAATGATAGGGCAAGTTGTGTTTCTATAATCTATGGAAATTGCACGATCATCTTCTTGGTAGGGTTACTATGTTATTCTATTAATCAATGCTCCCATTCTCACGTTGACTTAGGAAATTATACCAACATAACAAGTTCATCCTTTGTGCTTATCCTTTTCATAACACTAGTGGGACAATAATTAACATTAAAGTTGAACAATTTCATGGATGATTTGGTTCAAATACGGGATTTTCACTGGAATTAGACGTTTTTTATTTTGCAAAATATGAATTTAACTTTGTTTTAATGGCTATTTTGATGGTAGAAATGGATTCAACACCATCAAAAAACCCCAGGGCACCCAAAATTTCAGAATTTCAGAGCTGTAACCAGGGTTTTAAAAGTTTTAGTAGAATTTTCCGTCGTTTTATTTCAAAATCATGCCAGAAAAATCAATTTGCCTTCATTATGGATGCCAATTTATTCTTAAATCCAAACATTAAGGAATACGCAAAATAACATGTGTTAGATGTTTCAATGATAAATACTTACTTTATGTGTTAGTTTTGTATGTCTTTGATTAGTGACAATTCAAAATAGTCTATATCATTTAACATTAAAAAATTGCATATATTAAAAAATGTCAAGAACGTCAACTCCTTTATATTTTTCTAACAAGCAAGATAGCCAAAAGGTAGCAATGTCCCTACATTTTAGTAAATTGAAATTCTGTAAATAGATATTGATCTTGAAGGAATGTGAGTTAGCATAGTAGATCAACTGGTAGAGATTCAAATACAAATAACCAATTTTATTGTGGGAGATCATACATAGAATGAGAATGAAAGCATTGCATATATAAGACAAGCATCATGACATAGAGCATAATTTATTTTCCTAAAAAAAAATTGTGACAAATAAATAGACAAATATTTTAAATATGAGATATTGAAAATAGCTGAACAAATTCTCCATCAAGCTGTTACCCAAAAGATTGAGACGTGGTAATAATCAAAGTTCAAACACCAGCATGCATTGTGCCCTAATTATCTGCATGAGTGTGAGAGGGCCATTTTAAAGTGGGTTTAAACTTTATAGTGATAATGTAGACATGGGATTATTAACTCCCACTAGATCAAAACGAAAAAGCATTTACCTCAGCCAAAAGTTGATCAAGCTAAATTCTACTAGCTTCGTGGTGTGTGTATTATATATCTCTAATGAAACTTTTAGATTCCGTTAAATGAATAGGATCGCATAAGACTCTATTGGGATTCATAGAACGCAAAAAGGCCATAGAATACCACCATGGAATATTTATAAATTTGAAAAGAAAAACAAATGATAAAATCAAAATTCCCATAAAAAGCAGTCAAATATTTGAGAAAAAATACGCAAAAATCCAAGGGGTAGATTGAGCATAGTTAGAGCAAAGGAAACACGTACATACATTCCCATTATTTCACATAAAAAATTTAAACAAAGAATGAATATCTTCATAATCTACCTACTTAGCGATTCGAACTCAGAACCTGAACTTGGGAACCAAACACATGATTCAACCTGTTTTTATAGAAATATATAGTTAAATTTAATGGCAACTAAATGTGTTTAACCTAATAGCTAGTTAAGACTGAGATGATGCAGAAGAGAACAAGTTGGAAAGCACTGTCAAATGATGGTGAAGGTAATGCACCTAATAGTCATAACAAGAAAATTTTTATTTCTTTCTATATTTTCTTCTACATATGGCTGAAGTTGGTCTCCAAAATTAATTGCACCTGTAAAAACAGTGCAGAATTGGGCAAACTTAGCATTTTTTGGATGACATAACTTTCATGTCCAAATCACAATGAAGCATGAAGATACTTGTTGTAAAGATTATCTGGAGGGGACAAATGGTGCACAGTCAAAGTCTAGATGAGGAATTCAATTGTCTTAGAGATCATAACAAAAAAGTTCTTATATCCTTAATTTGACAGAAATCGTCAATAGGGGTATTTCCAGAATGCATGAAACTTATTTTTTGGATAATTTATCAGAATTTAGTGAAGCCAAAATCCAGGAGAATTCAATTGAAGGTTCCTATTTTTTAAACAAGTTTTTATATTGCTTCAAATAAGAACAAAGCAGAACCTCTAGGATTGATTGGGAAAGAAATTCTCAATGTGGGTGACCTCCAAAGTGACTAGTATTTTTGAAAAAAATTGTATGATGGTATAGGTGTGTGCCAAAGGTGAGAGTAAATCAAAATGAGTAAACATGATGGTACGGTGCTCTCACAATAATGTGGAGGCATAGTTGGGAAACATGTAGGATGGAGGAGTGACAACCATGTCTAATGATGGAAGAATAAAAGAGACCTATGATGGACATTAGTGCCATGTATAAGAGTGCATCCAAGGTATTACTACGGATAATATGAGCAATTTCAATTGCAAGGAATAACCATGGGAGCTCTTGATTATTGCATATGGATTTTGTATAAGAGAATGCTCAGTAAGGTATGGGATAGGCACCAGGTAAAGGGCATGCAGGTTGTAAAGGTGATGGGTGAATCAACCTTATGGGTAAGTGCATGTATGCTAAAAGAAGTTACAGGATATGAACCAACAACTTATTTGTAAGCAATAATAATGGGTAAGGAATTAATTCCATTCGTCAAGAATTTATCAATAATAGAATAAGACATTCTAATTTGTGGATCTGACATGTGGTTCATGGTAGTGACATAGCGGTTGTGCAAAGGATGCAAATCATGGAATTAGGCATTCCTATGTGTGAATTGTTGCATGGTTCAAAATGGTGGAGAGTATTTCCATGTGAAAGGAAAGCAAGTCTCAGAGTTCAATGAGGTGCAAAGGAAAATAATGGACCTTGAAAGGACTCCCTATGGAATTGGAATGGAATAAGTTGCATTGTTATTAAGTACTAGGAAGTCCAAGGAAGGGAAAGGTAGACTTGACTAGAATTCCCCAAAGTAATTGGAGCAGCAAAACAATGTGAACTGACTACAATGAGATATATTTAATGACCAAGGAATGCTACAAAAGGATGATAAATCACTGTAGCAGAAATTGGAGAGTGATCTCCCTGAGACAACATTGATAAAAAGGGGAATTTCTTACCTTAAAACTATTGTGTTTATAGCATAAGAATTGCATGCTAGGAAAGTAGCAAGTATAAATGTCATACATGTGTATATGTATTGAATTGCTACTTGGTGAGAAACTCATAGCAATGATCCCTTATGTGCTTGGCAGAGAGGCCATGAATTGGATCAACTATGATATCAAAGAGGAAATTCCATGCTATGATGAGGAATTGAAAAGGGAGAATTACTCAACTCTTCTCTTGCTGATATACTTATAATTTCTTAGTTTTATATGCAGAAAATTAGGGCATCGAAATGCCATAAATGAAAGTAGTCAAATATTTGAGAAAACATACACACAAATCCAAGGGGTAGATTGAGCATCGTTCGAGCAAAGGAAACACGTACATACATTCCCATTATTTCACATAAAACATTTAAACGAAGAATGAATATCTTCATAATCTACCTACTAAGCGATTCGAACTCAAACCTGAACCTGGGAACCAAACACATGATTCGACCTGTTTTTATAGAAATATTTAGTTAAATTTAATGGCGACTAAATGTGTTTAACCTAACAGCTACTTAAGACTGAGATGATGAAGAAGAGAACAGGCTGGAGAGCACTATCAAATGATGGCGAAGGTAATGCTCCTAATAGTCATAACAAGAAAATTTCTATTTCTTTCTATATTTTCTTCTACATATGGCTGAAGTTGGTCTCTGAAATTAATTGCACCTGTAAAAAAACAGTGCAGAATTGGGCAAAATTAGCATTTTTTGGATGATATAACTTTCATGTCCAAAATCACAATGAAGCACGAAGATACTCGTTGTAAAGATTATCCAAAGGGAACAAATGGTGCATAATCAAAGTCTGGATGAGGAATTCAAATGACTTAGAGATCAGAACAAAAAAGTGCCTATATTCTTAATTTGACAGAAATCGTCAATAGGGGTATTTCCCGAATGCATGAAAGTTATTTTTTGGATAATTTATCAGAATGTAGTGAATCCAAACTCCAGGAGAATTCAATTGAAGGTTCCTATTTTTAAACAAGTTTTTATATTGCTTCAAATAACAACAAAGCAGAACCTCTAGGATTGATTGGGAAAGAAATTCTCAATGTGGGTGAGATATTTATAATTTCTTAGTTTTATATGCAGAAAATTAGGGCATCGAAATGCCATAAATGAAAGAGGTTAGATAGTTTAAATGCATATGCACTAGTGCGCATATTATGAGATAATGCATAGTGCATGAAAATATGATTGTACATACATATGATGTTGCAAACTAGTAGACATAGTATGATTTTTCATATGCAATGGGCCACTAGGGATAATTGTTCTGGTTGATGATGATTGTAATAATAGAGACAATGGAGATATGGCTGAAGATGTTGATGATGATGTTGCATGTGACCAACAACTTTGTGATGAAATGATGGAGCAATAACACTATGATCAAGAGGTTGTTGGAAGGACTGTGTAGTCCTTGGTAAGAGGCCAATTGATAAGGTAACATCATATATGTTAATGGCATCCATGCAGGTAATATTTTATTTATGATAACTATATAATTGTTGAAAGAGGATGGGTCAAAATCCCTTCTATCATGTTTTAATCATCATAAAACGGTACGCATATAATACAGGATGCATTTATTTGAATGACATCCCATAGGGTATGGTGAGGTATGGGATCGTAAGGGAAAGGAGCCTTATACCATGTAACTATTTTAAATTTTGAAAGCAATAATAAGAAATAAGAGCATGTCATGTATGAGACCATGAGGATTTTTGGTTGTGAAGCATGTAGTGTTGCACAAGTATCCCATGAACTTCCTATTTGTGTTAATATGAGATGAAACCTCTTTGCCAAAAAGCAGGGAGTGAGTGAACTCTTCATGTTATGTTCATGTGAAGAAGGAATGCACCCATATAGTTAACCATGTGACTAGGGAGATGGATGGGTATTGTGTTGAAGCATGGGCTAGGATGCCCAACTTACCATGGTAGGACACATGTGTAGGCACAAAAATGTTTTAGAGCAATGTCGTAGTGCATTACATAAATGTACATTAAAAAGATTTTATAAATTGTGTGGTTATGCATGCATATGTGTGGGTACATATGTTAAGATGCATTTTGTAAATGCATGGTTGTGGTATACACTTCATTAAAATTCACTAATAGATGAAATGATAGAATTATTGACAATTCTAAGATCCTTTCATGAGCTATTATGGATGAAGGGGAAATAATTGCATGAAGAAGGTAGTCATGTTTTATGGCCCACTATAATGCTCCATTGGGAGGATAGAGTTGCATGAAAGGATATAGTTGTGTAATAATGAGTATTTAAAGTTTTATTTGATTGCATAGATAATGTGAATTTATGTTGCATTTTATTGTGATAATGATGCATATAAAATGAACATATTTCATTGCATTTGAAATATTAATAGCTGATAGTGTTTGAATTATAGTGTGTTATAATTCCGAGATCACTTTAGTGACTGTTGTAAACATTGCAATGAAAAGATATATGTTTGGGTACTCACAACTTGTTTGGCTGATCGAAAAATTCAGATCCCAGGTAGAATTATCTTGGATATGACATTTATATGTGTAAGTCCATATAATGAACATTGGAAGCTACCGCATACAAAATCCAAACATTATGAGAAGGATCTCATGGTTGTCAAATATGATTTCTATATGAAACAGATTTCATTTTTTTTTATTTAAGTTTATGAGAAAGATCTCATGGTCGCAAAATCTAATTTTTATAGGAAAACAGATTTGTAAATTTCAGATTTGAAACTTTGCTAATAATTGCTAATGACAATTTGGCTAATCTAGAATGGTGTCAAGACAACACACGGCCAAATTTGAACCCAAAATCCGACGAAATTGACCTTGTCATCGGATTTCACCTTTATAATTACGAATTTTTCTTTTTATTTTTTTAAATTGACCCCTGTAGTCATCGAATTTCCGATGACCGTCGAATATCCTACTGGTATTGTCGTATTTTTTACTTCTAGAGTCGAATATCCGACATAGGTTGTTGGATTTACGACGTATCCAATTTACAATGGTAACTATGTTAACGTCGTCGGATATCCAACGATCATTTATTTTCAGAAACTATAAATTATAGAAATGTTCCGACATGTGTGCTATACAAGTGATGGTTTGCAAAAATTATAATCTTCGCACGGACTGTTTTCCGTACAAAAATCCACAATTATTTCAATTGTTACTGTGATTAAAAATAGTGAAGTGTGGAGATTGATTTTTTAAGATCAATAATCATTAGTTAAGCTTGGTATCAGAAAATGTCACATAACAATATCCTGATCTAGATGAACAAAATCAAGAATTGCTTGCTAGATTGTGGTATGGACTGAAAAGAAAGGGTGATAGGAAATGTTATTTTCCATGTAGTCAATGCGAGGGATTTAAAAGGAGAAGAATAAATATCACACCAACCAAAATACATTGTAGGGAACATGGACACGCTGAGGGGGGACATGCTTATCGTCCATTGGTAATTTTTTCATTATATATGTCTTTATAATGATCATTTTTGTAAATTTATGTATCATTTTAATATTTATTATATTAACTAATGTCTCTTGATGGTTTTATGTAATTATAAAGGAAAGGCCTCCTACAGCATATCGCTCGGAGGATGTGCTAAGTGCTTCCAGAACAAGTACCGGAGGAACATGGAGCTATGAATAATGGAGAACAAGTTAGTGATCATATTGAAGAAGATGATCATACTGATAACATAGTTGAATATGATGGTACAAATACATTGATCCATGATACATTTAATGTTATAATGGATGATGATCATGATGATCATGAAAATGATGACTTTGATGATGTTCATGATTTACCTCTTCTTGAGAAGGCATACGAACCCCTTTATGAAGGCTCCAACACAAATCTTCTCTCTGTTATATTGTTGATAATGAACTTGAAGGTTATGAATGGTCTTTCAAACACATCAGTCACACGGATGTTAAGGTATGTAATATATTCCATCACATATATATGATCGTGATAAAGGTTATCTTTGTTCCTCTAATAATTTTATTGTTAATTCATAAGTAAAATTAATACGGATGAAATATGTTTCATTAATATTATTTATATATTATATTAACTAGTTTTTTATTTTAATTTGTTGTAGCTTGATAGATGAATTTTTGTTACCACCGTCAAATATTTTACCTCGCACATATCGAGATTTATCTGTCATCATGAAAGAAATTGGAATGCAGTATGAAGCAATTGATGCATGCCCCGATGACCATATTATATATTATAAACACAATGAATTTGAAACAGAATGTCCGGAATGTCATATCAGTAGATATCGAACAGGTCGAGTAACAAAAAAGGTGCCTCGCAAGGTTCTTCATTATATTCCCATTATTCCATGTTTGCAACGATTGTTTAGGTGCAAAAACATAGGAAAATTTATGGATTACCATGCACGGAACAAAATTCAAGATGAAATTATTCGAATGCCTACAGATGGTTCTGCATTTAGAGATATGGAGGAAAAATGGCCAAACTTTAAAGAAGAACCTCGTAATGTTAGGATTTCTTTGGCAGTAGATGGTGTCAATCCATTTGTAGAGATGAGATCTATTTACTCGATGTGGCCTATTTTTGTTATCAACAATAACATTCCTCGATGGTTTTCAATAAAGAGGGAACACATAATGTTGGCAATGATTATTCCAGGTATGTGTCTACAACAATTTTTTTTACGTAGTGGCATCTCATTTGTCGTATTTTGTTGCATAATGTCATATATATTTTTTCTTTTACTCTTGTATATTATTTATATATCTAAATGGTTGTAATAATTATATATTTTATATGTTCAAATCAATTAGGTAAGTACCAAGTTAAAGATATGAATGTATATATCAAACCTCTTATTGACGAGCTACTAAAGATATGGAATGGAATCACTATGTATGATGTATCTAGACCAATATGACAAAGGAAATTTCAATTCCACACAATGCTTGTATGGACAGTACATGATGCCCCAGGGTTAACCCATTTTTGCGGTATGTAATTATAACGTCCACTTTAATAGTATTTAATTTTATGAAGTTGATATACTATGCATGCATGTTTTTTTAAATAATCTATTCATTTTATATAAGTATAATTGACATAGTTAATCCATTTCTTTATGTAGGTCTTCAAAAAAAGGGAAAATTTCCATGTCCAGTTTGTGGTCCTAAGATCAAATCTCGCCTGTTATAGGTCAAATCTGCACTTCTCCGTCCATGATCACATTGCTCTATCGATCACACAAAAGGACACCATGGATTGAAGAGCTAGGTTGACCTAGATGAAGTTATGGTTAGAACTACACTCTACAGCTTAAAATCTTAATGTTTCTACTGGTTTCACAACATGTGCGTTACTCTTTGCATAGTAAACCAACACATATCTTGAGATGTGTGCTACTTTGCTCAAGGACAACTAGCGCACACCTTCAAAAAAGTTGCAAACACTTGTTGCAAAGCAAAAAGGTTGCTCTCTATGCGCCACTCTTGTTGTATGAAACCCGCACACATCTTGAGATGAAATCAAAAAATATATTAAAATTACGAATTGGGATTAGTTGAAGTTGGTTCTGCAACTTCCCCAACCTCCCAATTCAACCACATCTCGAATTCAACTTCCTACCTTGTCCCATAAATACAAGGAGGATCCATGAGAGAGGGACAGAGAAAGAATGCTCTAAGTGTTGTTGTGCTGGAGGAATTCCCAAGCCATTGTGAAGAGCAGGAGCCCAGGACTCAGTTGCAGAAGCATCTTGACCGATCAGGTATATTTGTACTGATTCATGTTTCTTTGACAATAAATAGGTGGAAATATCCTTTCTGTCCCAAATCGAATATCTATTGGATTGTATGTTCATTTAGTTTAATATCTTATTGTAGTTTATGTTTAATTATTTTCAATTACATCATATTTATTGCAGTCAAGATACGTTGATGAAGGTTTCCTTTGTGTTGCAGGTTCATCAAGCGGAAGACCAAGCGAAAGCTAGGACCAACCGTTGATAAAAGGTACATATTTCAATATCTTGATCTCTTTCATTTGTAGGAACTAAATGCAATGCAATGAATGTATTTACCTGTCACCCCCGCCCAAGTTGGTAGTGTCTTCTCCTCACTATCAGGTAATAATCCTGTTCATAAAGTTTAGGAAATAAGGTGTTTGATGAGTATAGGAACTTCCTCTCTAAGAATCATAGGTATCGAACTACTGAAAAACATCTATTCAATGGGATGTAAGAGACTACATTAAAACCGTAGAGAATGACACCTCACCTATGGAAGTTTCAATATAATATAAATTGTCAAGGTACGTACGGATCAAATTGTCTATCTATCATCATATATGAAATGTTTTGAATTTTTTTTATTGTGTGTTGTTTACTGTAATTGACATTGATTTCTGTAATTTCTTTATAAACTATGATTCATGATGGATTTCGTGATCATGAAGGCATTAATGGGCTTCCACGAGGAATGAAAAGTTATCCTAAAAAATTCAGCAGGTTTCCCTACTATGAGCACCTACAAATTGCTCATATGTTTGATACAATGCATATCAGAAAGAATGTGGCTGAAACATTATGGCGAATATTGGATGGAAGGAGTGACAAAGAAAAATTGTCAAAATTTGAAATGACATTCGGGAAGCCAATCATGCAACGAAATATGTCATTGCATTACATAGTAACATAGACCAAATTAATATAAACTCACTTCCATGGTTGTTAACGGAGAATCAAAGCAATGTTGTAAAAGAAGTCATGTGAAAAATTGAATTTCCCACAGGATTTTGTTCAAACATGAAGAATATCACAACAAATAAAGGTGATTTTGCGGGGGCGAAAACACATGATTGGCATATCTTCATCAAGATAATTATTATGGTATATATATATTGCTATATATTTTTTTCTAGTGCATATTGTTGGTATTTTTTGTCTATTTTTTGTAAAACATAATGAAACTATTTTTATATTGTTAAAGTATGTTCTACCTCTATCTCTCCCGAAAAACTTCGACAGCAATGTCAAACAATTTGTATATGATCTTGGAAAATACATGAGGTAAGTAGCGATATTTTGCATGCATAAAGTGTTTGTTTAATTCATTGTAGAACTTATACTTGACATTTCTTTTTCTAATTGTTATGTAATATAATGTTTATTTTTGTTAAATTTCGTGATTATTTTGCATCACTTGTAGATGGTTGTCAGCTAAACAAATCCATAAAGAAGATATAAAGTATTGGAGGAGAGAAATTCCCCGGGTCATGTGTGAAATGAAAAAGCATCTACCTTCAGAATTTTTCAATACAGAAGAAAACTACCTCATACACCAAGTTGAGGAGATTGAATTGTGTGGACCTATACACTCAAGGTCCATGTGGATGGTTGAGAGGCACTTGAAATTTTTGAAGGGTTTGCTTAGAAAACAAGCACATCCTGAGGGTTCTATGGTGGAGAGATATATGGTATACCAAAACATGATTTATATTAGTGAATATCTTCCTAAATTAGCGTCAAATCTCAATTTAGGTCGCATTTGTGATCCTGACTCCAATAACAATTTCAAAGGGGAGTACCTGAAGGGAAAAGGTAGATCGAGGAAGGTGAAAGGTAATTATTAGCTAGTGGAGATTAATTATAGTACATTTGACTAAATTTCTACTGAATATACATCTGTACTGAATTGTAATTTTATTTTCATCAATCATTTGGTCAAGAGTGGGATGCACTTCATTTATACATAGCAAACAATCTTGATTGGATGAAGGTATGGATTGAATGATGTGAACAATCTGGTCATGGAATATCATGGGAAGGTGTGGCTTCATCGGTTAAAGAAGCACAGATTGCAATGGAGATACCAATCTTACACAAAGGGAAATCGATTTAGCATATGGTTTAAAGGATAAGTAACTAAGCATATAAATTATCCATACTATTTAATTTTTTTCAAATATATTGATGTACATGTTGATTTTTTTTTTGCAGAGCATAAACATGCACTTAATCATGATCAATTCAGGATGTAATCTTTATGTGTATGGCTTATTGCACGTAAAACACCATAAGACTATGTGCTGCAATGGTCGTAAATTTCACATCAAAAATTTGGATGAAATGAAGAAAACATATGATTGTGGGATAAATGCAGTCTTTGAGGTGACCAATGTTTCCTCTAGAAGTGACAGACATCCATAACTCTCAGAAAATCGATACTATGGGTATTTGGAAGATGTTATTCAGCGTGACTTTAACTCCTTCAAATTAGTTTTGTTCATTGTCAAATGGTACAGGTTACGATTGAATCAATGTGATCCCGATAAAACTATTATTGAACATGATAATGGATTTACCATGGTTAATACAAGGTTGTTTGAGCAAGGAATGAAGCCTTGTGTTCTACCAAGCCAATGTGAATAGGTATTTTACTCTGGGGTTCCAGGTAGAGGGGGTTGGTCATTTGTTGTGAGACACGATCCAAAGGGAAGGCCGGTAAAGTATAATGTAGAGGAAGATAATGAAGAGGGTCTTGAAGAAGAAGATGATGTTGAGGATGATCATGTTCCATAGGAAGATGTCAAAGAACTAGTTGAATCAGATGATGTAGCAAACAATGTTCATGAAGATGATATTGATGATGACATGATGATCGAAACTAACATCGATGACGATGATGACATGGCCAATCCTTACAATGTTGAATCTAGATCGGATGATACCGATGATGAATTGGATAAAGAAGATGATGAAGTCCATTGAACTGTATGAGGTATGCCTTAATATATCTATTCTATATATTTTGAATTAATGTTGCGATAGAATTATTGACTTGTATTGGTACGTATAAATTAATTGCTTTTAAGTTGTTTTGCCATTTTATTGAATTTTTTTCAAGTTGTGATTGTATGGATGAAATTTGGCTTGGTTAGACTAGACTCATCTATTGATGGTTTGGGAGGGTTTCCAAACTCAAACATGACTCACACAAACAATTCTCCAAACAGACAACAAACCGATAGAATAATTAATGTACTGAATGGGGCCAATGTTGAAATGTTTTCAAGTTGTGCTTGTGTGGATTGAAATTTGGCATGGTTAGACTAGATACATGCACTGACAGTATGGGAGGGTTTCCAAACTCAAACATGAATCACACAAAAAATTCACCAAAAAAACAACAAAAGTATAGAATAATCAATGTACTAAATGACGCCAACGTTGAAAGTTTTACATGTTGTGCTTGTATGGATTGAAATTTTGCTTGGTTAGACTAAACGCATTAATTTATGGTTTGGGAGGGTTTCTAGACTCAAACATGACTCACAAACCACATTGTTGAGGAAATGTCATGAATGAACTACAACTACCATGTCTATAGTGCACAAAAAAGCTCCCTTAAGCTTGTTAAATGGATGTGTAAGAATATCCATGTGTTCTTATGTGTTAGTTATAAGTATGTTGTGGCCTCTAGGATTGACAACTACATGAATGAAGACATGTTCTCAAAACCTTTATTTGGAAACAAATTGATATGTTGTTGTATGGACAAGAAATAGCCTTGGTGGTTGGTTGTATACCCTTATGTGGAATATTGTAGCTTAATGTAGTAACATGTAAGTTAAAGAAATTAATGTGGATTGTCCATTGACTGTAAGTAGTTCACATTGATAGTTTCTCCTATTTTGGGTTGAAAGAGAGGTTCATTGTCACTTGTATAAGAAATTGTTGTGAGAGATACTTGAAGTTTAGTTCTTTTTGTGGCATAATGTAGTCCATGAGTAGATTTATAGTCATGCATTCCAATTTTATGATTTTTCATGGTTGGGTTTAACTCTATGTATAGAGTTAATTGTCCATGGGGATATATCCTTTTATTAATCTAGTATAGACCAACTTCCCCATAGACTGCCAGTCTCATGTGGGGAGCATGATTATGTAATTCTATTGATTCTAGGAATCCAACCACCCAATGTGCACCAATATCAACATCCTATTACACAAAAAAATGATATAGAATAGTTCATTCATGAATTGTTGGAAACATCTGTGGTCCATATAGCTAATACCAACCCCCACTCTCTAATCATCATGGTTCTAGAAAAAGAAGGTGCTTAACCCCTATGTCCCAACTTTTACTAATGACAATAACGGTGATGCTTATGATGATAATGGTATTCTTGATAATGATAATGATGATTATTGGCGACAAAACCGACGACGATGATGGTGATTCTTATGATGACCATGATGTTCATGATGAAGAAGAAGAAGAAGAAGAAGAAGAAGAAGAAGAAGATGATGATGACAACGATGATGATGATGACAACTATGATGATGATGACAATGATTATCATGATGATGATGATGATGATGATGATCAAGATGGTGGTAGTGGTGATGATGATGATAATCATCAACATCGACATCGGCAACATCATCATCATTGAGTATCGAAATTGACATCGATGATGATGATGATGATATGGCCATTAATCCTTTCAATGTAATGCTATGTAATGTAATGCACAATTATGCTTATTTCACCTTCATTATTATATGATATTTAATAACCCAAAAATAAGGCGCGCCTGCTCATGTACTTGACCCTGCATATTATAACTGTCATTCGAATGGGGCCAACATTATATTTTTTCAATTTGTGCTTTTATGGGATTAAATTTGGCATGTTTAGACTAGAATCATGCATTGATGGTATGGGAGGGTTTCCAGACTCAAACATGAATCACACAAACAATTCGATAATAAAACAACAAACCTATAGAATAATTAATGTAATGAATGGGGACAACATTGAAATCTTTTCAATTTGTGCTTGTATGTATTGAAATTTGGCATGGTTCAACTAGACGCATGCATTGACAGTATAGGAGGGTTTCCAGACTCAAACATGAATCACACAAACAATTTGACAATCAAACAACAAACCTATTGTGAAGTTTTTTATTTTATTGGTGTAATTATTCTTGGATTGTTAGCTATTTTTTGTGTGTAGGTTATAGTAGAGACCATGCCATACCTCTAATCCCGGATAGTGTTGTTGATTATTTTGCACTAAAAAATGCATATGGTAGAGAAACAAAGGTGTTTGTACAAGAATGTTGGAAGAGATTAAAAGTAAATGAAATAAAGGAACTATGTTGGTGATTGCCAGTGTTTCTTATTTGTGGATTTTTTTTTAAATTAAAGTTTTGGTTAAGGTGGTGGGAATATGTTGTGTACCTAATAATATCATCTTCATGATGCATATGTGAATAAGTATGTGTTCATAAACTTTTTTGAATGCAAATCATGATATTTGTGTAATTTTATAACCACCATGTCATTAAGCTTAAACCTGAATCATGGTTCAAATGTGTGAGTATTGATTTTTAAAGATGTGATTATCAATTTTCAAGGGTGTGATTATTGATTAATGGTTTCCAATATTGGAATTACCTTTTTCCAAATTACACTATCACTTTTATAATGTATAATTATTGGATTTCACAAGTCACGTAAACTCCTATTTAATGATGAAATATATTTCTTAGTGCATTTTTATTCAAAATGAAATACCTCATACAAGTTGAATAAATGCATTAAAATATTTTCATTTTTATTGATATTCAAACCATATTACATAATGGTAACTTGGTAGAAAAATATTCACAAGGCACATGCATCAAATAATATCTATGAATTTCTCTTAAATCTCATATCGTAGACCAATAGAGCGAAGCTCATTATGTTTCTTCAATGATCCCTTAAGAAAGTGTAGCTATTAGGAACTTGCAATTAATGGATGTAATTGATTTCTAGTGTTTCTCATTCATGGATGATTTTTAATAAATGTTTTGATGAAAGTGGTAAAAAAAAGTTGTGTACCTAATGTAATTCCCCTCCCCGGGGCCTAGCTCAATCAGATATGTGTATACATATATTCACAAATAGATCTAAGATGAAATCTATCAAACAATTTTAATATTTTATAAAAATATACAATCATAAAAGATCTATATAACATTTTCTTATAACCAACATATCCAAACTTTAAACATTAAAATTAATTCAGTTTGATGCTTAACCAAAACAAAAACAATGGTTGTATCATACCTGTTAGTTGCTAGTTGCTGAAGGTTGATGTTTCCTGCGAATCCATTACAAGATTTCATATTAAAGATTTCCAATTACAAATGATCCACCAGTTTCCACCCTACCATACCCAAAGGATACACGTCTTCTCCTGGGAGCCCAGCGCGTGATGAGACTGCCGACACACTCTGCTAGCCAATGAACTATGATACTAGACTCTTTGCTGAGGGGAAATCCCAACCCCACTTGTATCATAGTGAACCACTACCACACCCTCCAACAGTCACCTAGAGAGGAGCCACAACCCAAGCTGCCTCCAAAATTCTTTTTCCACCCCCCCCCCCCCCAAGCTTCTTCCTCCTTTCTTTTATAGCAATTTGTTTGCTTTACTTTCCTGCCCCTTTTTATTTTATTTTATTTTATTATTATCATTTCTAATGTTTATCTTGTTGTCATCATTATCATTATTTTTATTTTTATTATTTCTAATGTTTATCTTCTTCTTGTTGTTATTATTATTTCTAATGTTTATCTTGTTGTTGTTATTATTATTACTATTATTTTTATTATTTATAATGTTTAACTTGTTGTTATTATTATTATTATTATTATTATTTAGTGTTTATCTTGTTGTTGTTATTATTATTATTTTTATCTTTATTATTTCTAATGTTTATCTTGTTGTTATCATTATCATTATCATTATTATTATTTATTTTTTATCTTGTTATTATTATTATTATTATTATTGTTATTTACTTGCTTGATCAATTCCTTTAGTTAATATATTATTAATTCTTGTTTCCCTTGTCCAATTATGAATTATTAATTAATAAAACACTGCATTTTTGTTGCTACCAAAGATATCAAGGCACCATGATTCCCGCATGCCCTTTATATATTCCCTCAGGTGGGTATATGGTATGACAGTTGAGACGTCGTTAACTCAACCCGCCTACACTGTTGAGGGAATAGTGGTTCCCTGGGGAATAAGGTCAAGTCCTTATTGCGCACCACCCAACAATATACCTCGTGAGTGACCGTACTACGGCCTACCCTCACGGAAACACACATCTAATGAGTCGGAGCCTCTCTTGCTCTAGATGAACTCATCGCGTGGACATTGGCTAGAATTAACTAGTGTCATAATCACCCACATCCCTTAATGTGGATAGATTTTCAATCACATCCAACACATGCACATCAATACCATGTGCATCAAATCTCAATAGATAAGATTTCAATAAATCCATATAAATGATAGATTGACATCACCTGTCAATATAACTGACTCATTCCGAGTCCATGCAGATCACGTGGATCAATTCTAGCATGAATTCACCTGTCATCGTAATCGACTCCATTCGAGTCCATGCACATTAAGTGCATCAAATCCTTTCACCAGGATTTCATCATAAGCATATATATATTTACCAGGTTATCAAGACCTGTCAATGATTTACGACTCATTCCGAGTCTATGGCGTATTGATGCTTTCTTGCATGGCATGTACCTGCTCTATAGGTCAACTCAACAACACATCACAGTACATGATATACATATAACTATAGTCATTAATCATCATTTTCACATTGCGACAAATGCAAATATCAACATCATTTCAGATCATAACTGAAACATGTAAGTATCTGATAAACATTAAATTACATCATAATCACGTGAAATCTCTATCACATCAGCATCATAGTACAATCATCAATAACATCATAAATCATCATTGTAGTAACTAGTGAAATCATAACATCATCATCTCAACGTAATCATATGGAATCATCATCAACATCTCATAGTCAATAACATATATCGATCATGTACTCATATTAAAAATCACATTGTCTAAAACACCACCGAGCCATTCACCACTGAATGCCCTCAAACAATATATTATAGTCATAAACATTCTACAGCGTATCACCAAAAACGAGGCACTACATACATCCCCACTTCAGGAAACTTTGTCCCAAAGTTCTAAAATAAGTCAAGAAAATCTATATGCATCATCGATACATCATCCCAGGTCGTAGAATTGGGACCATAGCTATCTCAGCTTGACCTGATCAACTAATCGACACTGAAGTTGTCGAGATCGTTACTCTACAATATGAATTGGCTCAGCCACCAAGGCTCCCTCGTCTGATATCCACAATTTACTCAAGTTGATGACTTGAGATGGATATGGCATATAATGTCGCATAGAAGAACATGAAAAAATATCATCCATTGAGCTCAGTAATGATGACAAAGAAAGATGGTAAGAAAACTGGTTCCACTCACTTACTAATCTCAAATGGTCCCTCAAACTGTGGCGATAATTCCCCCCTTTTCCAAATTGATAGAATCGTTAGTGGCTTCACCCACAAGAACAATCTATCTCTAAACAAATGGTTCTTCTTTGTTTGATGCACATTGATCTAACCTTTAGGTCAGTGTTTGGATTCTTTCAACCATTCCCGGATGGATTACATCTACCCATCCGTCTCCTAGATAATCTCTGGACCAACAAATATACTGTAACCCATGCCATAAGTTTATCTAACTGGGGCATTACATTCTCCCCCTCCTTAGGTAACTTCACCTTGAAGTTAATTTTATCGTAAATTTTAATGTTTTTTTCACTTTCTTTTCATATTCAAGTCTTTATTCCCTTCTATTCTATTTTCTACAAATGATCATGGCCATAAGGTTCCATCATGTTCTCGATATTTCCATGGTAATTCACATAATATAAACCCAATAATACTTCTCAATAATTGTCAACACTCACTTAGATTTGCAACACCCACTAGTCATCCACAAGGACCCGAAATACCCAATTAACTATAGGCTTGACTACATCAATAGCCACACGATAGGTAATCAATCAACTTTTAGCACAACAAAATCCATGCAAGGATTCAAATCTATTCGGCTATCCTCTCCTCCAAGGTGAGAAGATAAAAATCATACAATCTTTAGTAAAATGCAGATTGATAGGTTACAATCACGAATTTATCAAATCAAGAGCAACTACCAATGCATAAGTCACTCATCATTCCCATGGGTCTACTTCCAAACCCATAAATTTTTAATAAAGTTTATTCTCAACTTGATATGATTTAAAAGTGTCAATACTTAGTGACTTAGACGAACATCTTAATTTTAACTACCTAGTCATTTTATTAGTATCATCATGTGTAGGTCAAGATGGTCATCTTGTCCTTACCTCATTTCGCCATTTCGGTAGATGTTTCAAATTACATCATCTGTTGTCATAGTCTCATCAATTCATGTCTTAAGATTAGTCATCTTTTCATTTAGACTTTACCATGTTAGGTGGTTAACATCATTGCGTTCTATTGGTTGTGCTAATCATATCCATATTTTGTTTGACAAAAACAGTCTTCATTTGACTCTTTCGGCACTCAATGGAAGTTTCGGCAAAAATAGCCTTTAGTTTCTTTTCAGTTAAGAGAAAGTAAAAAATGTATCCTAGATTGCTCAAGCCATGTAGGGGTGTGGTTGTTTCATAAAATAATTTCTCAAGTCATCGTTTGCAGTGACAGGATGATGTTGAGAGTGTCCATTAATTGACAAGCCGGTGGGAGGCTTGTCAATTAAACAACCACGACACCCACACCCCATTTTATGAAATTATTTTATGAAACAACCACACCCCACATGATCAAATGTGATGGATGAATATATTAATCATGAAAGCATATTGAAGACAATTATCTATTGAAATGTTAAATTCTAAAGACATCTTCGTAGACAAATTTTGATGTCAAGTTATTTTCTCTAGTGAGTCGAGCTCTTCAAAAATGCCAATCCAATATTGATTTGTACATACGGTTTGAAACATGTTTTTTTTTTTGCAACTATGCAAAATAGAAGGAGTTTGGGAACCATCGTTTTTTTTTTTCAAGTCTATCTTATATGTGCAATGCCAATCACAAAAAAAACCAACTCTACAAGATATGCTAGACAAATTATTTTAACATGGAGAGAATGTGCTACACTCATGAATAAGCCAATCCATGAATCGAAATTTGCTTCCCTAAAACTGATTTCCAAGAGGATCTAGATGAAATGCAAGTATCATTCTTGGAAAAAAGCAGGAATTTGTTTTATAAAACTTAAACCTGTCATCAAACTCGAAAGAAGCATGGAGGAGAAAGGATTTTTCATAGTGCTTGGATAAAAGGAACAAGGACAAGGTTGTAAGCAATTGGAGTTACCAAAAAATGAAGTTCATAAAACAACTTATGTCTAAATCACATAAACTATCAAGTATCAAGATTCCATGCCAATAGGAATGAGAATTTTTGAATGTGTCGACATTCTTTAGATTTGTACATGACAACTATCCAAATGAAGCTAGGGGAAATGCTCTCCTTTAATCGACCCATGGGACATTTTGCTGCAGGAAGATTGCATGCAACCAACATTTTTTCTGCATTTGTGTCTAAGAAGCCTAAATAATTTGAATAACAAAAGAAGTGAATGGACATTCTTTTAAAACTCTAGAAATGGCAATACTTCAGCTGGATGACTTTGACATGCAGCTAGGCAAAGAATGGAACATTCTATTTTTTTGTGGGAAAGAATGGAAAACATACTAGTGCAGAACATCACAACAACCAACAAAGTTCCAGATTCAACAAACATAATAAATCTTGCACAACATACATAGATTACAAGATTTTTTTCTTTTTCTTGGCTTTCAAAAAACAGGTAACACCTAGTCATTGCTAATAGAAATTAGCAATGAATATTTAGTCATTGCTAATAGAAATTAGCAATGAATATTTAATTAATATATATGTATTTTTCAATTTCTTATGTGCATTTGCAAAGGAAAAAAGTCACAAATTTATTTGAAACTGGATATGAATGTTTTTTCACTAAGAATAGAATCTACATCCTCCGACGAATCATTTGGCATCTGACAATGGGCATTTTGCTAGGAAATGTGCATTTTACATGTTGTCGTATAAACATTCTACAATGGAAGATTTTCTTATTTTCATATTCAATTCGCCTATTGCTTTGTCAGTGTGAAATGGAAGAGATTGCATAATGTGTTTTCATAAAACACTAGAACAAAAAAAGGGGAAAAAGAAAGTTTCAGATGCAACAAACATGGAAGATATATCATTAAATCCATCGCAACATACATAGATCACAACCTACTTCTTGAAGCTGTTGCAAAACATAAAAAAAGATTGTTCATTGATAACAGACACTAGCAACAACCAGTTGTTCGATGTAGATGCATGCTTCTATGCCCTATGTGCATTTCCAAGCAAAGAAATGAACATATATTTTGTTACATGGCAGAAATGCATGTTTTTGTGTTTAAAATAGCAATTGCATTTTCCCAAGAACTATCTGGCATTGCAAGCCAAACATTTTGTCATGAACTTTGCATACGCAAGGCAATGTAACAAAGATTCTAGATCCAAATATTTTTTAATTTTCATATACAAACTTCCTATGAATTTGCAGTAGGGAAAAGCGGGGAAACAATGCAAGGGAAAATGTTGGTAACATATGAGCAAAAGAGAGCAATACAAAGAATGAAAAACCATACAAAAAAGGACAAGAAACAAATTGAATGAAGTCAAACTATTGTTTTTCCTGCAAATGGAAAGGAAACAAAATGTATATGCTTCATGCATCTACTATGTCAATGAATCACAGGGAAATGAAATTGCATAGTTTGATAGAAAACAAAAGAGAGGGAAAAGCAGTTGCTCAAATGGGGGCCAACTAATGACACTGAATTGTTCTAGGTCCACATCCATAAACATGTAGAATGAAAGAAGAACAATATTGTAGAAAACAAAAGTAGTTCATAGCCAATAAGCCCTTCTAGATATGAAGATTTAAATTCAACCAACTACAAAATTAACTGCATAACTATAAAGTCATTTAAGAGACTTTCTAAATGTGTAAATTGAATTTGAAAAGAATCCAAAATAATTATGCAACTTTCAATGAAAGAATTTGCAGGAAAGCTAAATAGAACAACAACAAGAAATTTAGTGACGTTCTGTTTTAAGACCTCTGCAATGCAACAGAAGGTAATTTCAATTCACAAAGTTCTAAACAAATGCTCAGTTCCAACCTACAAATTTCGCAGAATGGCAGGAGTGCCAAATATGACAATTTATGTATTGGAATTGTTTTATCAATTGCTCTTTTATATTTTGATTACAACATACCTGCCTGCTTTAAATTAGGATTCTATAGTTTTAAAAGTAAAAAAATTAATTATGATTCAATTTAAGAGGAACAGTTGGAATTTTATCATTTTGTCCAATTGTAGTGGGAAAAAAGTTATTTTCAATTTAAAATTATAAAAAAAATCAAAACATTGCAAACGCAACAAGGGGCACATGCTACTGAGAAGATAATGGTATTTGTAAACATTGAACGCAAACTCGCTTATCTATTGCAGAATTCAAGTTAGAAAATCATAAATCTAGAATCAAACCCTTTGACAAATTAAACAAGTAACTAGTCACAGAAGGACATTCTACTTTTTGACATTTGATTAAGAATCACTCAGGCATACTTATTTCATATTAATGTTTAATTAAAATGAATACAGTGTAAGTCCATCATACTTAATTTCAACTTTTAACATTTTAAAGTTCTATTGTCACCTACAAAGGTCAAGAAACTGAATTAACCTAACCTGCAATTTACCAACATCAATACTATGACGAAGGCTTGACAATGACGTGAAGAGTTCATGTCAATAGGCTCATCAATGTCCAAGAAACCACATCAACATGGCTCTAACTGGGACCATAGATTTAAATAAAGGAAAAAATAGTTTTTTAGGTAAAAGAAACCAATGACACTGCACAACACATTGTTGCAATGAATCCTCTTCGTTGACTAGATTTGCCTATTTCTAAATATGGCTATGCAATTAAACCAACATGGATCTTTCAAGCAACTATGACAACATATCTTAAGTAAGAATGATTTAATGACGCATGTTTGGAAACACCCACATTGGAGACAATAACAACCTCTTCACAACAAACGAATCAATTTTGCAAAAAGAAGTACCTAACAATACAATTAAATATTAATATCTATTATCAACCAAACATATTCAATAGGACTAGCAAAATAAGATGCACATAAACCTCCTGGAGGAACTTCTCAAAGAAAGCAGCCGCTAAAGATTTGAAAATGGAGGATGACTTTAAAAAAACTTGGTGGTCTTAGAGAAATACAAGAATATAATAGAATACAACCCACCAAGTTTGTGGATACATGTACCTAACAATCAAATTTTGTAATAATGGCTACTATCAATCAAATCTAGTTAATAAAACTAGCAAAATACCATTTACAAAAAAGAAAAGCTCTTAGAAAGGCTTCAAAAAGAAATGTAAGCAAGTACACAAAGATTCAAACCTTTCGAGAATGAGGTTGACAAAGATAAGAAGACAACATATATGATTCTAATTGAAGATATTTGTATATGTCTTAACTGAGTGTATAGATACAAATAGAAGATTTTCTAGTATTTTTTTCTCTAGTTTGGGATTGACTAAGCTGATTTGAAAAAGGATTTGCATGGCTGGATTTTCACGAGCCCAAAAAAGAGAGTTTATGATAGTAATATCATAAAGTTACATGACCAAACACTACAAACGATGCCGACCTCACAACACATGACAGGAGCAAAGAAAATGGCAGATCTCAAAATAAATAATGCTATGTGATATTCCAAAAACTCTTGAATAAGTAAAAATAAAAGAATAATTCGATGATTGGATCAATATAACCATTCAATTCACAACAGCTGGTAAACTGCAAAAGTTAATATGATAATTTGGATAGGTGAAAACATTGGAACCACATTTTTTTCCGAAAGTGGAAATCAAAATTAATTAAGAATAAGTTAATTAGCAAGGCAATTTGGCATTCCAAGTAAACAAGAGCAACCCTAGAACAAAGCAGGGTCTTTATATGAATCTGTTTGGTGGTTTTATAACCTTTCCACCAGGTATCTAGATCTGGCTTTATTCAAGAATGAAGAAGAAGCTGCAAGCCATGAACACTTTCATTGTAGTGGAAGTTAAAATATTTTAATAAAGAAAATTGGACAAGAAAGAATATATGGCTGTTGTCCATTATAAGTCTCCTAAATTCGTCATTTATGTGATGTGTCGCTCACTACAATATTTTTGACCTTTCCTTACAAGGTTTTGAAATCTTCACATCTATGATAATCTAGGACAAGCAATTGCAATATTCCAAGACATATGGCACATGCATAACTACTTGCAATATGAGGGAAGTAGTAAACAATTTTAGACATGGGAGGTATGGAGGTGACCTAGCGCTTGTACAACACAAAGATGGACTAAGTGTCTTACATCAAATTCTTCAATATGTTTTGTTGCACTCCATGCTAATTGTGGATGTTTAGTCACTAAAACTAGAAGATAGAGGTTTCATGCTAATCTAGTTTAGGCTGTTGAATACCCACTTTCCACTTATGCCATAAGATCACAACCTGGTCCAAGGGGTTTGACATTGATATTTGTATGCCAAAATGCAAATCCAGATTTGGATCCTAGTTTTTGTAAATTAGCTGGAAAAGATGGCTCTTTGGCAGCATGGGACAACAACACTGGCCCAATGATTACAAATATAGGACATCGGACATCAAAACCATACCTCAGATTCTATGAAAAAACAATCTAATATACCTTCTTCCAAAAAGGAAATAAACATTTCACCTTTTCAAAGACCAAACTTTACAAGAAGACAAAATACCAAGCAACCCAATGAAATTTTTTCTCAAGCGGGATGATAGTCAACCCCTCCATTTAAACAATTGGTATTTCATTCAGTAAACAGAGCATGAACATTATCAATTTTGCAAACATATTCGGAATGAATCCTATATTTGAATTCAAAACAAAGTAATTAAAAATTTAATACATTGAATATAAAACATAGACAATACAATAATACACCTTGTTAAAACATGGAAAGTTTTTTAAACTAGTTTTCTGGAGATATTCAATGAAGGAACGAACAATTCCCAACCATATATTCCCGACAGAGCAAGAGTACCTAAATGAGAACATGAAGTTTAAAATCATTTGGATATGGGCAAATAACAGACAACAAGCACACAATGAAAAAGGAAACAAACATCCCCCTTTTCAAAGACCAAACTTTACAAGCAACCCTAAGAAAAATTTTCTGAAGCGGGTTGATAATCAACCCATCCATCTAAACAATTGGTGTTTGATTTAGTTAACAGAACATGAACATTGTCAATTTTGCAAACACCTTCGGAATCATTTCCATATCTGAATTCGAAACAAACCAAAAATTTAATCCATTGAATATAAAACATACAGAATACAATGATACACCTTGTTAAAACATTGAAAGTTTATTCAACTAGTTTCCTGCAAATATTCAATGAAAAAGGGAACTATTCCCGGCAGAGCAAGAGTACTGAAATCAGACCAGGCATTTTAGAAAGCATTTGGATATGGGCAAATAAAAAACAACAATCACGTGGCGTGCCTTACATAAGGACCGTAGTAGTATGGAATCATGACGAAATGGTTTATTATGTCATTGAAGGGAGCAACAATTTGTGGTCATGTTACTCGCTCTTTCAGGTAGGGTTGGAATTTGACGGGCATTTTGCCCATCAAATACTCTTAAAATTTTCAATAAGATGGCAGACCGAATGACCAAACATTTTGGCAACTTGGCAACTTGGCAATTTGACGGGCATTTTGCCCATCAAATACTCTTATTGTTTATTATTGGGTCTCTCCACCAGTATTTTAAAGTGTCACGGTTGGCAACTTGCCATTGGCAATGAGAAGAATCACGGTTTTTTTAGATAAGTGGAAGTGGAGCAGTGAAGCCTGAACTGTAGCGGCTAACCTAAATTTTAATTACCGGAGCTTCGAAGCTACACAGACATCAACGTGTAACACAATAGTTACACTAGTAGTAGACGGGTGTTTAATGATAGAATTAACTCTAGCCACAGTGTCACCTACTGCCACATTAATCTTTACTTGTTAGTGCTTAATGTTAACGTTACCCATTTCTGGACCAATTTTAAAAATTGTGGTGTCTTATAAAGAATTTTGAACTTGAGATCTCAGAATTAAGCATTGGTTGAACAAATTTAAACTCCCATTTCAGTTATGGTGTAAGAAGTTAGTACCACCCATTGTAAATACCATCATCAATTTCAAACATTGATTTCTATAGAAATCCCTGAGTCCAAACTTCAAGAGGAACTCCTCCAATGGCGAAGGGGCTAATTTATCTCATATGACTCCAAGATGCTGCAAGCTATAAGATATATCTTTAGGGAATACGCAATCATTTTCAGTATTATAGTGGGATTGATTTTTGTGGTTTATGAAGGTTGTAAATTGAAGTATCTCCTAGCTGGTCATTTAACTCCATGTTTATCAACTAAACAAATTGTTCATGGAATCCATTTGACTATGCGTCATTAAAAATGGGTGGCTCTTTATTGTGTAAAAAATAGGTCACGAAAATTGTTTATATTGAGATCTTTCTCCTTGCTTGTAATCATTGTCATTCCATTAATAAATTTATAGATATATCTTATTTTTTATAAATTTAAAATTGTTTTTTTTTTTTTTAAACTATTCTATATATTTAACGAAATTGTTTTTGTTTTATATTATTTTGTTGCCTTAAAATCTCAAAGGAGAGCATTTCATTCTTATACATGAATTAGGAATGTTGGGTAGCAAATCTGTCATTAAAATAAATAAATAAAATCCTCATACTATAAAGGGAATTGTCAAGTATCTTATTACTATAAAGGGCATTGTCAACTATCTTATTAGTATTTGTAAGGATCTTTAGTAGCTTGTTTTGTCCATTCTTCTTTAAAAAAAACACGAGTAACCTTTGGTTAGAGGAATGAGAACTACATTAAATGTTATTTGTCTTACTTTTCCATTAGCTACATCATCAAAACAATACAATAGAAAGAAGGTTTGTTCTAGTACAACTAAATATTGGTATTCATTGATTTCTGTTACATGCTTATTACTATACCAAGGGAAGAAGATCACCATATCTACCCTACCAGAAACTTAGGAAGATGAATGAGGTTCCTTAGAATTTATAAGCAGTTTGTCATGAAGATAAATAATAAGTAGCCAAATCCACCTCCCACCATCAATATGAGTACATATTGCTCATAGTGGCCATAAAATCAAAGCAATATTATGAACGCAAAATGGTATAGGTAGAATACAAATGTTTAAGTTTGCCCATTTATACATACAAATTTCATGATGATTAGAGGAAATTTCAAAGTAACCATTCACATGGAAGAGTTAAAGTAGTTTTTAATTTAAAACTTAATTAGAGAAGAGTATTTTTTTAATTAAAACTTTATTGTTGAAGATTTAATTTCTTATAAAATTTCATTGTTGAAAGTCAAAATTTTAAACAAAACATTTTACGATGAGCAATATAAGAATACAAAACGTCGAAAAAAAATTGTATGCTAGGAAAAGATAAATCCAAATTCCAACCATGCTTTCAGGGAACAATTATTTGGTAATATAGATACCTAAGAAGGATCAAATCTAAACACTTATTACACGTCTCCGTAAGAGTACACATTTTCTAGCACCTCTACTCGCCATCAGGATTTGATTTGGTTCCGTTGAATAGCAACATGACTAGTAGATGAGGAAAAATAAGTATTCCTTGTTAATCTAATAATATAGTAAAATAGGTTAAGACTCAAACTTTGATGACTTTCAATTAATATAAATTTATATAATCGATTTTTTATGTTAATTTTAAGTATGTTTATAAAATTATTAATTTTCAATTAAAATCTTTTTTTTTCAACGGAAAAAAAGTACTATTGTTGAGTCATATAGAATCAAATAGCACAATATATATAAGTCAAAATATGACTTAGCACTGGTGATATATAGTCTATAACTCTAATACACAAAAAACCAATAGTTGACGAGATTACATATACCATAGGAAATGTTTTCCTGTTTCATTTCAAAGAACTAATCACATGAAGATGTTCGCAGCACCCTTCTCCATGACTTGATTACCTTGGTATTCTTCCAAAAAATAATGCCCTCCATGCCATACATAGCCTGTTTAGAAAGCATGTCAGCCATTAAATTGAACTGTCGGAAGATATGTTCAAAAGTAACCTCCTCTAAGAGATTGATCTCTGCATGTATTCTCTTGCACCATTGGAAAAGTGAGATAACATTTAAATTATAATCTCTACGTGCCCATTTGATAGTCACCCTGGAATCTCCAAAAACAGTGAGCTCAAACAAACCAAAAAGGTTTTCCACTTTGAGAACAACCCACAAAGCTTGTAATTCATCTTTCATGTTTGTGTTGAAACCACAATTCATCTTCAGTGTGTAGTAGTGATCACTATTGACGAAGATAATACCTCCAGCAGTACACAAACCATTTGAAGCATCCCCATCGAAGTATGCAGGAGGCTTATTATAAACAGGTGTGAACACTCCAATAGATTGATTTTATTTTAGCAAAGCCATAATATGTCTTATGATATTGTCCACACAAATGGTCATGTTATCAAATAATGCGGCATTCCTGAAAGACCAAACTACCCACAAAATGATAGTAGGTAACATAGGATAGTTATTACATTGTTTGGTCCAATTATAGGCACATTTTTCAAATATGCCCGAACCCCAATTATGACTTATATCCAACTAAGAGATGATATTCTACCATATGGATCTGGTGAAATCGCATTCAACCAGCAAATGATTTGTAGTTTCCTGATTGTTTTTACATAAAATGCATATACTTGGACCCGACCAACCTTTTTTCACCAGATTTTCCCAAGTTTTTAATCCGCCTTGGAGAGAAAACCACATGAAACATCTGATTTTTAGCGGGATCTGCCAGCGCGACAACTTGAACCACCAATTTGGAGGAAATATACAGTGGCCTTTAATAATGGAATTATAAGATTTTTTTTCCGTCACCGAACCATTCTCTTCATTGCCACTCCAGATAATCTTATCATCTTCTTCATTTAACCTGAAACCAATAGAGTTTAACAAATGAATGTAATGCTTCCAGCTCAAAGCATCACTTCCAGTTAACCCCAATTCCTCCGTAGTTAGCCAATAAGAGCCTTGAACTAAATTATAATTTCATCTTCTGATATTATTTAGGGTCTGCATCTCCCAATTCTTTAAGTGTTCTTGAATATGTAATGGGAAAGTATAACCTTCATCAAATCCCGGGATCGGGTCTATGCCCACAAACACTTTTTCCCATTACCAACTCGTAGGTGAGGTCCTGTGCTAACCAGTTGTAAAATTTCATAAATCTCAACCAAATTGGAGATGTTCCTCTGCATTTTTGATTGGGTTACGAATCTAGTTTGTCACCTCATCCTTTATGTACTTCACCCTAAGCACATTTGACTAGAGAGTGTTTCTGAAGAGACCTCTCCAAAAACATTTTAATCTGAGCGCTTTGCTGAACAAGGAAATATTTCTAATTCCCCATCTTTCACGAGATTCTAGTAATGCAAGTTTCTCCAATCTCACCATCACCAAATGTCTTCTATCAAGACCTCCCGCCCATAAGAAACTGAAGAACATCTTTCTATAACAGTTTATAATATTATTTGGAACCTGGTTGAGTGAAAACCAGTAAACAGGGACTCCAAGCAAAACAGATTTGATGAGAGTGAGTCTACCTCCAATGGACATCAGCCGAAATGTCCACTGATTAATTTTCCCTTAAACCTTCTTTAGGAGCCAGAACTAATCTTTGATCCTGTAATCATTTGTCTTTAAGAAATAGCCAAGATATCTAAATCCATCCCCTAACTAACAGAAATTGTGTGGCATCATAGCTCTAAAACCATCAAGTATGTTATCTTCTATGTTATAATAAAGGAGACTGGATTTCCTATTGCTGAACTTCATGCCTGAAGCCATACGAAATGTCTTAATAATGCCTTTGTAATTCCTCCATTCCTCAATCGAGTTCATGCTTGCTAAAAGTACATCATCAACAAATAAGATGTGAGATAAACAAAGATTTGATGATATTTTTATACCTTTTATAGCTCCTTCACTTCTTGCATTCTGGATCAATCTGCTAAAACCCTCAATGGTAAGCAAGAATAATAGTGGACAAAGCGGAAATCCTTGTCTGATGCCCTTAGTGCTTTTGAAAAAATCAGAAGGAGCCCCATTAACTAGCACAACAGTATAATATGTTGTGACACATGCCATAATCCATCTAATAACAAGGGGAGGAATGCCAATTTGTATGAGAATCAGCCTCAAAAACACCCAATCCACTCTGTCATATGCTTGAACTCCAAATCCATTTTTAGGAGGAATGCTTTTAATTTTTTCTTTTTTATTGTGTGAATAAGTTCCTGAACTATGCCATTAGCATCTAGAATCTGTCTATCTTGTAAGAAGTAGAATTGTTCTGGAGAGATGAAGCTAGACAAAGAAGCCTTTATTCCAGTTGCAATGATATTGGAGATTAGCTTGTAGATTAAATTGCAGAGATCAATTGGCCTATAATCCCCAAAATTTGCGGGTTTATATTTCTTAGGGATTAAGGTGAGGAATGTAGAATTTAGTGCCCTAGAAATATAACCTTTTGTTCTAGTAAATTCCACCATTTTCAGCACATCATCACCCATTAGCTAAAAAAATGAAGAAACAGGTCAACAGTCCAGCCGTCAAGCCTTGGGCTTTTTTCCTTGGAAAATCCTTTCAATGTTTCCTCCAATTCAGATAAAGTAGCTGCTTTTCCAACAGATGTTGGCGCATGTGTATGAAAAAAGACAGGGTATAATCTTGCCACTTTAATTTGAGCTGATAAGTCATTACAACCCAAATCATAAAATATATTACCAAAAAAACAATGAGCCTCTGCTTGTAGTTTATCCAGTCCTAAAATCTTATTTCCAGCATCATCACTAAGTTCCAAAATTGCATTGAATTGCTTCCTCTGAGATGCAAAGGCATGAAAAAACCTTGTATTCCGATCTCCTAGTCCAATCCAAAGAGCCTGACTCTTCAACGTCCAGTCCATTTATTCTTTTAAAAGGATCTCTTCTTTTTTTTTGTTCTAGGATTTTTAATTTAGAAATGACTTCATCCTTCGGCTGATGAGTAAAATTTTCCATGTGAAGATCTTGTATTTCACCTTCAAGGTCTTTTAGAGCTTTCTGATCTTGTCTTTGTTTATTTTTTATCCATTTAGTAACTACCTCCTTTAAAATCTGAAGTTTATGAACAAGAAAATCAACAGGATTCAAATCCTTCACATTGTCAAATTTTATCCAGAAATTCTTAATAGAGTTGTAGAAATATTCATTCCTCAACCAAGAATTATTGAACTTAAAAGGGTATTTGAAGTTGTCTTGTGCCATACCAATTTGCAGAAACACCTGCCAGTGATCCGAGAATTTGGCCTCACCTGTCCAGACTCTATATTTATCCCAAGACATCAGAAAAGTAGACTTCCCCAGAAACTTATCCAGTCATTTGTGTATATCTTCCTCCCCTCTTCTTCCATTTGTCCACATGGGTGTTAAAACACCTGGAACAACATCCACAATTTCAAAATCATTTATAAAATCAAAGAAAAAAAAAACCACCAATTCATCCAATTTTTCGTTTGGTCCCCAAATATCAGCTGCAGATCTTGTCAATTTTAAATCTCCCGTAGGGAGAAAAAATTTTAAACTTAATAATCTAGAGCTTGCCAAGGACTGCCAAAAAGTGCCCCTCTCCTTATACGGACCATGGCAGTTTAGGACAGTGAAAGGCAAGTTTAAAAACCCACAAGTACAATCTAAGACAATGCCCTAAACAATTTTGTAGGCATGGAAAGAGAAATAACGAGTGTTCCATCCAACTAATAAACCCCCAGACATACCCTGAGCACTCACCGTTGCAAATTCCCAACCCGGTAGAATGGCAAAGAGTTTTTTAATACTACACAGATCATCACACATGGTCTCTCGAATTAAAATTAATGATGGTCTAGTAGATTTAAAAAGGTTGGCTAAGGCGCTAGCCTGAGATGCCTTTCCCAACCCCCTAACATTTAGAGACAAAATGATCATTACTCACCCCCCGTATGAGGCAATGATGCTCCAAGGGCCTCAGGAGTAGTTTTTTGTAGTGGGACATTATTCCCAATGTCAATTATGGTCGAAACAGGGACATAATCAGTTGTTTCCTTATTACCGATGAAGAAACCCCATTCTTCCTTCTATTTTTCCAAGTTGTAACATTCACAAATCTATCATTTGGAACAGGCTTAACATTAGGATTTGACGAGGGATTCTTAGAGTAAATAGATAAAGGGATGAAAGGATCAGAATTAGGTAATATCCCATATCCACTTTATGTTATGACATATCTCTCATCTGAGGTAAAAACCTTTTCCTTTTCTACTAGGGATGTATTGAACTGACTAGTTTCGTCTCTAGTTGAAAGCCCCAAAATTGTATTACAAGATTGTTCAACAAGCCCACCAACAACCCTAGTATTTGAGGATTCAGGACTAGGTTGACAATTATCTAACCCTAATGCATTCTCAGGAAGAGTTTTTTCAAAATCAACAGAACCAAAATTTAGGGTAACTTCACCTCTAGAGATCCATTTGTCAAGGTATTTTTCGGCTTCAACATAAAATTCCAGCTCAGACCTAGATACATATTTGTAAGGAGTGGACGTATCATGTAAGGACTTACTAGGAGACAAGGGAGCTGACGAAGAAACCCAAATGTTGCTAAAAAATGGTCCTTCGACTCATGTCCAACAAGTTCTGTAGTGTCTTCAACATCTACCTTTTGCACCAAATTAGGACATATGGAAAAAACATGTCATGTCTCTCTGCAATTAAAACACCTAAATGGTATTTTATGGTAATCCAATCTTTGTCTAAACGACTCCCCCCTCTAGTGAATTTCAATATCTGTAGGCAAACCCTTTGAAATCTCAAATTCTACCATAACACGAGCTACTCTTTTATCCACACCAAAAAGTGAGATTTTTCAATGAGAATGAATTTCCCAACTTTATATGCTAACCCAACAAGGATATTTTCAGCCCACAAGGCAAGAGGTAGTCCTGGAACCAAAATCCATAGGTTTCTTCTTGATTGTTTTTCTCTAATGGGATCAAAAGAAATATGCCAACGCTTAAGGAATAATGAACCCTCCTTGAACGACCATCTTTGTTCCAGAATAATCCCAATGTGTGTTGGCTCAACAAACTCAAATATAATAACTGTTTAAACGCAGATTAACCCTAGGAGCCATGGAAAGGATCAGAGCCCAGTGAATATTTACCCATTCTAGAATGTCCTTTCGGTTCCCAGAAGAAAATTCGACCCTCCCCACCAGAGCCCTATTAGCTAACATCTCCACCCTCTCTAAATTGGTATCATCATCAATTAAAAAGTGATCCAGATCCTCCCTGGCCTTAATGGATTTCAATCTTCGTCTCAGTTTTTCCTTGTAACCCTAAGGGGCCTTCTTTTGTGGGAGAGCCTCATAATAGTCCTGAGTAGAGTCCTTAACACTGATAGCTTGTTGGCCCGATTTTATGAATGAGGCCAACTGAGGAGATTAAGCCCACACAAGTTGCTTATTGCAGCTTCCAGTATGTTTAAATTAGCTAAATCTCGCAGGTTGTGGTTCTGCTACCATCTGAGTTTTATCCTCTTAAGGGGAATGTCATTTCCTAAACTTAGAGAAATATTTCCTATGTTAATCTAAAAGTTAACCTAATTCCTCATGCAAATTTCCTAGTTTTGCTTTCCTAATGAAAGTCTCTTTTTTTCATGGGTTTTGTTTGAATTTCTAACAAAAGAAACTATTTCAGATGTTAAACAACTAACTAAAACTAAAATCAATTTAACAGCTGCTAAAATACACTAGAAAAATTAAACTAAGAAACTTGAATTAAATCTAACCTACTTTTCCTATCTTAGCTCAGAGCAAGTCTATTTAACTATCCATTGACAAATATGAATTACAGAGGAAGATAAATAACATCACGTAAGATAGAAAAACTATCCAAGTCAATACTAAAGATAATCTCCGTGTTTAATAAAATTTGTGATGAAAGAAGAATAAAATAAGAAATCATTTTCTTATTCTTTAACATAATAACCAAGGGACAATTAATGTTTTAACACTTCAATATCTGAGTGAAAAGCTGATCAACTAGTTAATCAAAAGAATTGTAAACATACAAGCATGATTAATCAACAAGTTGATTATTATAATACTATACTATCAAATTCATTAACGGAAATTAAATTAAATGACATATATGTAGCATTTGCACCAAACAATAAAATGTTATGTGATCAGAGTAATTTAAAATACATCCATACAATTATAACACAGCATAAGTGTATTCAGATCAATTTGAGAAAGTAGAATATCGAAATATAGCTATATATGAGTATTAAAATTGACAATACATAGTGTTACCAGTTTTAAACACAGGCTTGACAACATCTAGTAAAGAAACTCCAACAGGATTGTGGCAGCAAGTAATGTATTATTTCAATATAGAATTCTCTCAGTAATACTCCATCCCCATTTACGATGACGTTCATGGTTTATATAACAAAAAGATTTATAACTTCCTCCAGTATTATATGCAACCACTATCTAAAAATAGACTCTTGGTTAGATAGTTGTCAAACACCAAGGATTCGATAACAGTTTTAATTAATCGAAAACCTTCTACAATAGTGCACCTGGCATTCGAATCATTATGAAAGAGTCATCCAAATGAAACTCTTGTAATTTCAACTTCATTTGTAAAATAGCAATGTGTCCACGCAAGAGATGAGAAGCAACTGATATCTGACATCTAGCATCCAGGCCATCCAAAAAGGAAACCGTTCCATCACCTGTCAGCAAAACCTTTACGAGAATAACAACATCAAAATTTAGACTTCACTCAGCAACGACACCTGCAAGAATTAACCAACTGTGTATAAGTTTTATTAATGATAAAACAGTAATAACAAATTTTAATCAATATTAAGCAATGCCCGCAGAATCTACGATTATGTGGGCATGCTAATTACCTTTCTTATTACTTGTCAAAACAAAAATTGTAGCAACAATGATTTCTCAAGTTGTAATTTGTAGCTTGGTAGCTCGACGAGCTTCAGATAATTTAGCCTTCAGCCTTACAATTTCGATCTTGTATCTTTCTTCATGTTTAAGTAGTTTCCAATTCGCAGAAACTAAAGATTTATTCTTAGTTTTAAAAATAGCCTTTATGGTTTTCAAGTGTTGCCATCGGCCAACCCAAGTCAGCAACTGATTCCTTAAATTATGAACCTCATCCTTTAAGACTATTGAATTCGATTAAGATTTGTCAAGTTTTTCTTTTAATTTGGAAACTTGCTGCTTCAATTTTAGGGTTTTCTTGATACTTTTTAGAGTTCATTTAGATGAAGAGCCGTCTATAAATGAATATTCTCCTTTACTCTCTGTATCAATATGCTGATAATGAGAATGATTTCCATCTCCATCTTCAGGAGGAGCTAGAGGATCATTAATTCCAACCCCCTGTTCCTGTAGAGATACTTCTATGGGAATATGACCTTCTTCTTCACTCACGATCTCGATTAATGGGGATTCTTTTTGTTGCTACAACGTTACGGGCATTGAAACAGTGACCATGCTACAAGTAAATCGTCGGGTGACTTCTGAGGCTAACCTCTTCTATTCTACCTTAGCTTCGCTACAACATACATTCACTAATTCTTCAAGTTTTTGCGTAGGAGGATCTTGAATATGCTCAGGCTGAGAAACAAGAGTTTGGAAAACGTGTTCATCTTTCACCACTTCACCTCCTGAATTCTGTATTAGAACTAGATTGCTAACCCATATTTCTTCTGGTGTTGTATTTGATTTTAATGTAGGGTTTTCAAGAACAGAGGGTTTCTTCCTCTTACGCCGAGACTTAGATTTGATAGGAGGCCAAATTTCATTTTGACCGAAATCATTTCCAGCTAAAAACTGATCCCAATTTTGGTCATTCAATGACAATTGATATTGAACCAGAATTTTAATTAAACCGTGATGAAAAAGGCTATGATCCTAATTTTCAATGGTGTTCTGAACCGCATAAGCCATTTTTTCTAAACTATTGAGTAGGAAACAAGGTAAATTTATTTTAGACCCTTTCAACGCCATTAACAACCTAAGATGATAAAGATGCACAGATGAGAAGCGGCCATCACAAGTTATGTACCTGACTATTAGCCGAAACAAAGGTACCCATTGGGGTTTCAGAAATTTTACTGGGAAGCCAAACTTGTCATCAAAATCCTCAGGCATAGGCAATAAAAATGGTTTCTATTTGGTTTTGTTTATCACCCCTTTCTTAAACCACTTCTCACCAGTCTGCGGTAGCCTAGTTGCTTGAGCCACGAAATCTTTAGAGAGAAAGAACCAACTGCAAATCTCCAATTTGTGCAACCCTTCCTTTGAGGGAAAGAGAAAACTTACGAGCGACCTCAATATTGTGACCACTAAAACTATCAAAAAATTTCCCCCATCCGGCTTTATCAATAAACCGAGCTGCCTCTGGTTCAGCGACGAGCAACTCAGAGCCTTTTGGTTCAAACCGACATAAAGGAGCCATCTCTTCCACCACTGATCTCTCCTTCAACCAAGAATCATAGGGCGTCGTGAATATAGAAGGAATGGGAATACATGATTCAATAGGCATGGCGAAACCCTCACATGCTTCAATTGAAACTAAGATCAAAACCCTAAGTTCAAAAACCTCCATCATAGTTCGACTATAAAAAATGTGTCAAATATCCAGAACCATAATGGTATGACAAATAAACTCATAGCTTGGTACATAAATCATAAATAAACTCATAGCTTGGTATATTGTATTCCTATAGAGATGGTATTATTCCTCTATAAGGAAGTGTCGTCATTTATATTGTAAGTGTCGTAACTTATACTTGATGGGTTATTAGACCACCTTATTTGGGGTCGGCCCTGTATAAGTCATGTGGGTCAAAGGGTTATTAGACCACCCTATTGGGGGTCGGCCATGTGGGTCAAAGGGTTATTAGACCACCCTATTGGGGGTCGGCCCACTCAGCATTATTTTATGTGGTTAAGTTCGAGCCTACATGAGTTAAGTAAAAAGGCAAGTCAAGTCAAGTATAAATAGAGTGCGGGAGGCACTCTATTTGCTCACTCACTTCTCACACATGCACTCAAGGAGGAGTGGCGCACTTATGGAGGAGGAGGATCTGATGCTAGGTTATGGCTATCTCTCTTGGTTGGTTGTATCATTGCTCTATCTATCTCTGAGGAAGTTATTGGGGTTTTTCACCTTTATGGTTTTCCCCAAGTAAATCTTTGTGTCTCTTGTGTGCTTGCATTATTGTCTCCATGATTGATATGCTGTAGATATGCTGTACATGTTGTTCTCTCAGTTAAGATCCTAGATCATATTGAAGTAAATTCAGAAAATTTAACATGGTATCAGAGCTAGCCTGAAAGAAGGCATGATATGGCATGTATGACACTTGTTGCACTTACGATGCTAGGGCTTGATATAGCAAAAACCAGTCATCGTAGCACTTTCGCTATAAATCCATTTTGGCGAAGTTTTCGGATCTGAAATTGTTACAGGCTGAAGATAAGATCTCCAGGTATCTTGTGTCCAAAGGACAACCTCTAATTCGTTGTACTTTGTGATTTATGATCTGTACAATATAGGGTTTCTGTCTCTTCCAGATCTGAGTCAAAATCAGGTGACCTTGGGAAAAAGGTCATATCTTGGGCTAGGAAGCTCCAAATGAAATTTCGTAAAAAGTGACAGGTAGTACACAGTCTGTAATATCTCAGAAAACTTTTTCAGAGGCCGAGGTTTAACCAGTGACATGTGGCACGCCGTACAAGTTCGCTCTCCTGTATTATCCCATAAATAGGTCACGTTGCGACATTTGGCATAACTCTCTCTCAGAGAGTCCAATTGAGGTCAGACCTGTCAGGATGGAAAGGTAACAGGCCAAGATATCTCAAAAAACTTTTTCAGAGGCCGAAGTTAAAACAGTGACACGTGGCACGCCGTACAAGTTCGCTCTCCTGTTTTATCCCAAAACAGGTCACGTTGCGACATTTGGCATAACTCTCTCTCAGAGAATCCAATTGAGGTCAGACCTGTCAGGATGGAAAGATAACAGGTCAGGCTATCTCAGGAAACTTTTTCAGACCCTGTGGATCAAAAATTTCAGAGTTACACCAGAAACAATCAGGTACATATTTCTGTCAAAACAGAATTATTTTTTGGTACCTTCATTCATGGCTTCCGGAATTTAGGGCTTTGGAGAAAGTTGGAATTTTTGTAATCGGAGACCACGGCTGGATGCTACTCATAAAAATAGAAATTTAGAGACCAAGATCAGAATTTTTGGTTGGGCAGAAGGCCGGGCTTGATTAGACCCTAGTTCGGGACTTTGATCAGAAAAGTGGAAAATTAGGGCTTCTGTAAAAATGGGAATTTTTGAAATCTGTGACCACGGCTGGAAGCTCCTCAGAAAAATAGAAGCTTCTAGCTTTGGATCAAAAATTTTGATTGGGCAGAAGAGTGGGCTTCATCAAACCCCAGTTCAGGGTCACGTCCAGTGAATCCAGAAGTTTCAAAAGCAAAATTGAGGAGTGAAACTTTGCAGTTTTCAATTTCTGAATATACCAACTTGATCAGCTCATCAAGGCACATATTTCTATCCTGTCAGAAGTTTGAAATTCAAAGTTTGAATTTTTGGGGTTTCTCTGACAAACCCATATCCAGCTCAAGGTCCAGTTCTTGCAAATCAAGTGGATTGGGTTAATCCTAGAAGAAGATGGATTGATCACCTGCATAAGTGAAGAAGTTCCTGTCTCAGAGGGAGATGAGGATAAGGCCTTACATAAGAAGATTACAAGCGATCTCGACAGGTATGACTCATCGAGGTATGTTTCGATATTTGTCCATGATTAAGTTTATGGTATGTTTGTCTTCATGTTATTACGGTTAGTACAATTTTGATTTTAGATTTGTTGTATCACCTTAACAAAATTATGAATGCATGATAGAAGATATTCATTGGTTAGGGTGTTGACACTTATGATTGTACTAATGCATTATGGTGTTGTATGAGGTTTATGTTGTCTACTAACATGAAAGGTACACCAAGAAAGACAGATCATGTTCTGGTCCAAGAACATATGATCATGATAACATGAGGACAAAGATTCATCCATTGTCATGGATCTCATAGAAGATCCATTTACGAGGTATGTATAACTTGGTTTTGTAATAGTTAACTTATGAGATATACAGGTTACTAGCACAAGTCATTGAAGAAGAACAAGAAGACATCATGTGAGTATGTTAGACATAAATAGCTAGCATGCTAATCCAGGTATGTTTTTCCTATATCAAGATAGAATCCTACCTTGTGTTAGGATCTTATACTGTTGTTGATAATGATTATTCATGAAGTCATAGGTTTGAATAATCATGATTGTATGCATATTATGATGATATGACTAACCAGAAGAATCATGATGGTATAGGTTTGAATAATAACAGGTTTTATGCACATTATATCTCTTATCTTAATTAATGATTCAACTAACGCGAAGAGTCATAGGTTTGAGTAAGTATAGGTTTAGACATGTTATGCTTCTTATGATTTGACTAACCATAAGAATCCTACATAAACCTTGAATGCTAATGCTTATTATTTCTGATTGAAATGATCATGAGTATACATGCTTGAGATTATTGTGTTTTAATAGTATACTAATGAATGTATGATTTTATATGAATCATGATACTAATAAGCATGCATAGGGACCAAGGATGAATATGAGTTCAAGAACAGGTAATTCAGGAAGCAAAGATCAAGAGGGAGCACACTCCAGTTGCACCTGCCAGAAAGCAAAGGAGCACACTCCAGTTGTTCCTGCAATAAAGAAAAGGAGCACACTTCAGTAGTTTCTGCAAGGATGCAGATATTCAAAGGGAGTTGACCATGTTTCTACATTCCACAACATAAAGGTGTAGAAGAAGCTACTTCAGATTAGGACTCCAGCATCTCCTACAAGGAAACGAAGACTCAGAGGGAGTCCACCCAATAAACAAACAAAGATAAGTATTTTAATTATCATTTCTTGCATATTTGTTTGTTTAAGTAAAATTGTTCAATGATGAATATGCTCATGTTCCTAGACTTAGGATATGTCTTGTGCATATTAGAATAGTTGCATTAATGAACAGTATACTACTAATACACATGGGTAAGTGGCCTATGGCACTGTACAACATTCCATTGCTACTTATCTAGAATGAAACCTCTTTGCTGACATGTTGGGAGTTGTGCACACTCTTAACAATGTTCTGGTAGAGATTGGAAGGCATCTAGAAATTTACGGGATATGGATAAATGTTGTATTGAAGCATTGGCTAAGATAATTGCATGACTCTATGGCATATTTCTTTATGTGTAAGAATTTCTTCTGAAAAACTATGAGATGTTTTCTAATCATGCAATTTAACTTGTTGTGTAGGAAATATCATATGCCATCTCCTACAAAAGAAGAACTACAACATTTGTTCCAGCAACAAAGATATCTATTGAAGATATTGAAGATATTGAAGTTCCCAGGATCTGGGATGAAGAAATGAAATGCCATGATCCGTCGATCATGAAGAATGATGTTTGGGATGTAATCCCAAGACATGAAGGGAAGTTTGCTATGACTTCCAAATGGAACTATCAGATCAAGCATGTTGCAGATGGCAGCATTGAGAAATATAAAAATGATGAAATAGAAGATACACCAGATGGATTCAAGACAGCTTCCTTGAATGGTGTAATTGAAGAAGAAGTGTATGTAGAGCAGCCACTTGGTTCTGAGACACATGAGAGGAAATCATATATGTGCAGAACTTGGTATGGTGAAGATAGATTGATTGCCGACACGCAGCGGAAGCTTACTACCGAGTTCGAGATGAAGAACTTGGGGATGATGCACTATTTGTTTTTGGCATGGAGGTGTGGCAGAGTGCATATGGAATCTTCCTTGGACAAGGGAACTACGTAGTAGAGATCCTGAAGAGGTTCGGGATGATGGACTGCAAGGATATGGCCACACCTATGGCATCGAATCTGAAGCTTCTATGTGATGCTTCATCTGAGCCGGTTGATGTCTCTTTGTATCATCAGATGATTGGGTCCTTGATGTACCTAACGAACACGAGACCATACATTTGCTTTGCTGTGAACACATTGAGCCAGTTCCTGACGGATCCGAGGAGTGTTCACCTGGTTGCTGTAAAGCATGTTCTGAGGTACCTGAAGGGTACAGTGGATTATGGGCTTAGGTATGAGGCGAATCAAAAGTTTAACCTACAGGGTTATGTTGATTCAGATTGGGCTGGTAGTGCTGCAGATAGGAAGAGCACATCTGGGTGCTGCTTCAGTATGGGATCAGGTGTGATCTCTTGGTTTAGCAGGAAGCAGTCCTGCGTAGCACTGAGTACAGCTGAGGCAGAGTATGTTGCAGCCTGTTCAGCTAGTTGTGAGGCAGTATGGCTACGGAAGCTACTGTCTGAGTGATTTGATCTCCCGTTGGAGGCTACTGGTATCTTCTGTGATAACCAGAGTTGTGTGAAGCTGTCCGAGAACCCAGTGTTTCATGACAGGTCGAAACACATAGAGATCAAATATCACTATATCAGGGATATGGTGCAGAGAGGATCTATGAAGCTCCTGTATGTTGCGACGGACGAGCAGATTGCAGATGTGCTGACGAAGCCACTAGCCAGGGTGAATTTCGAGTACTTCAGAGAGAGGCTTGGCGTGCTTCAGATCGAGGATACTTCGAGGAAGAAGTGATGGACACATTTGCTGAAGCCATTCCAAGCATGTTGGAAGGAGGATCCTTCACATGGCTGTGGATGTAAGCGCTGGATGATGAGCATCAGGATGATGTTCTGGTTTCTGCTTGGATATGATCAGTTGGATCATTTTATGTATGTATGTACGCATCATGTGGATGCTGGATATGATCAGTTGGATCATTTTATGTATGTATGTACGCATCATGTGGATGTTGGATATGATCAGTTGGATCATTTTATGTATGTATGTATGCATCATGTTGGATACTTGGACCATGTATCTGTATATGTATCAGGTGGATACATTGTATGATCAGGTGGATCATGTATGGTGATATATATCATATGTTTTGTATTTTTATCAGGTGGATACATTGATGATCAGGAGGATCATGTATGATGATATGTATCAGGTAGATACTTGGCATGCAGCAGGATGTTGCATTGATGATTAGGAGGATCATGTATGATGATATGTATCAGGTAGATACTTGGCATGCAGTAGGATGTTGCATTGATGATCAGGAGGATCATGTATGATGATATGTATCAGGTAGATACTTGGTATGCAGCAGGATGTTGCATTGATGATCAGGAGGATCATGTATGATGATATGTATCAGGTAGATACTTGGCATGTAGCAGGATGTTGCATTGATGATCAGGAGGATCATGTATGATGATATGTATCAGGTAGATACTTGGTATGCAGCAGGATGTTGCATTGATGATCAGGAGGATCATGTATGATGATATGTATCAGGTAGATACTTGGTATGCAGCAGGATGTTGCATTGATGATCAGGATGATTGTAGATGACGAGCTTCAGGATGTTGCTCCAGATGACATGCAGCAGGATGTTGCAGTGATGATCAGGATGATCATAGATGACGAGCTTCAGGATGTTGCTCCAGATGACATGCAGCAGGATGTTGCAGTGATGATCAGGATGATCATAGATGACGAGCTTCAGGATGTTGCTCCAGATGACATGCAGCAAGACGTTGCAGTGATGATGATCAGAATGATCATGGATACATCAGGATGATGTATGGTGAGTATCAGGTTGATACTCTGTGGCCGTGGATCAGGTTGTGCAGATGAGCATGTAATTCGTTGCCCTGGGAGATTTGCAGATGGTCTTGCGAGGTTTTGCCTATGGCATGTAATTCGTTGCCCTGGGACATCTGGCAAATGCTCTTTCGAGGTTTTGCTCTGGGAGGACATGTAATTCGTTGCCCTGGCAGATCTGCAGATAGTCTTGCGAGGTTTTGCCTATGGCATGTAATTCGTTGCCCTGGGATATCTGGCAGATGCTCTTGCGAGGTTTTGTCCTATGGCATGTAATTCGTTTCCCTGGGAGATCCGATAGGTTGGGCTGTGTGCCCGTAATCAGTCCTGGGATGCTCTTGCGAGGTTTTGCCATGACCACATGTAATTCGTTGCCCTGGGAGATCCTATAGGTAGAGCTGTGTGCTCGTAACAGCCTGGGATGCTCTTGCGAGGTTTTGTGGTGAGGTCACATGTAATTCGTTGCCCTGGGAGATCCTATAGGTAGAGCTGTGTGCTCGTAACAGCCTGGGATGCTCTTTCGAGGTTTTGTGATGCACGTAAAAGTCCTGAGGATTCTACAGTATGGCCGGTAATGACGAAGACCTGCAGGTGGTGGGCCTACATCCAGTATGAAAAAGGACTGGCTCTGTAGAACTTCCTATGACGAGTAGATTCAGAGATTGATTGAGATAGCAGCAGCAGTGACGATGATGATGACTCGATGACGATTATCCAGTGACGATGATCCAGAGAAGATGACTTGTGCTAGAAGAACTGTGCTGAGAAATACCTTCCTAGTTAAGAGGGAGTGTTGATGTATATGTAACTTCGGAATGTATTTCACATATATGTATATTGTATTCCTATAGAGATGGTATTATTCCTCTATAAGGAAGTGTCGTCATTTATATTGTAAGTGTCGTAACTTATACTTGATGGGTTATTAGACCACCTTATTTGGGGTCGGCCCTGTATAAGTCATGTGGGTCAAAGGGTTATTAGACCACCCTATTGGGGGTCGGCCATGTGGGTCAAAGGGTTATTAGACCACCCTACTGGGGGTCGGCCCACTCAGCATTATGTTATGTGGTTAAGTTCGAGCCTACATGAGTTAGGTAAAAAGGCAAGTCAAGTCAAGTATAAATAGAGTGCGGGAGGCACTCTATTTGCTCACTCACTTCTCACACATGCACTCAAGGAGGAGTGGCACACTTATGGAGGAGGAGGATCTGCTGCTAGGTTATGGCTATCTCTCTTGGTTGGTTGTATCATTGCTCTATCTATCTCTGAGGAAGTTATTGGGGTTTTTCACCTTTATGGTTTTCCCCAAGTAAATCTTTGTGTCTCTTGTGTGCTTGCATTATTGTCTCCATGATTGATATGCTGTAGATATGCTGTACATGTTGTTCTCTCAGTTAAGATCCCAGATCATATTGAAGTAAATTCAGAAAATTTAACATCTTCCACCACTGATCTCTCCTTCGACCAAGAATCATAGGGCGTCGTGAATATAGAAGGAATGGGAATACATGATTCAATAGGCATGGCGAAACCCTCACATGCTTCAATTGAAACTAAGATCAAAACCCTAAGTTCAAAAACCTCCATCATAGTTCGACTGTAAAAAATGTGTCAAATATCCAGAACCATAATGGTATGACAAATAAACTCATAGCTTGGTACATAAATCATAAATGGAATTGATGTCCAAAATTATATCGGCAAATTGAACTGTCACGGCTATGAATCAAAACCACAAATGTCTAATAATTGATTTACGTGTCAAGTTCAATTAGCAAAATCACCGTATATGATATTCATAATCCAATTTTTAAAGTTGTCAAAATTTTCATAGGGTATAATTCGTGAACTGCATATCCATGATATGATATCCACTAATTATCAATAGTTTAGATTGTCATGACCATTCACCAAAGTTCTAGGCATAAATGTGAAAAATCAGATTATTCACTTGAGTATAGCCTTAGGACTTTATTTTTTTACAAATAAAATGACAGTTTTTTTTTAAAGATTATGATGTTTCAAACATATTCATAAGGGTTATTATATAGAATGAATAATTTTAGTAACCCAAACAATATATAAGAAAACATAAAAAATGATAATTACTTTGTTATGATTAACAGATAATGTTAATAAGCAGCAATAGCAATTCATTTATCTTGATAATATATAATCGGAATATATAGTAGTGAAAAATTGATCATATTTAAATTCAAAATTTTAACAGCTGCTAAAATAATTAACTTGCATAAGAACCAACTTAATTCAAAATGCCTCCTAAAATCTTAACTTGATCACTAAATCCTCCTAATTGAGAAAGATTCTGAAGGCACTCTTTAATAATTTCAATAATTAATTAAAGAAGAGAATTGATCAAATTTTATTAGGAAAAATGAAAATAAAAATTGAGAAGGTTGTTGCCTCCCAACACAGCTGCAACATCCTTTTCGGATCGTCTCCAAACCCTAGAAAGTTCTCTCTTCGGAAGCCTAGGGTTTGTATCCACATGTGTCAGTTGTCCTGCCATAATCCGGAAATCAGACCGACACAACGCTTCACCCTTACAAAAAAGACCGGCAGATGTAAACTAGAAAGTGCTACCACCAAAACACCCTCGACAGCTGTGTACTGGGGAAAAAACCTAGGACCCACCAAAAAACTGAGAATACGGAGAAAAAAAAAAGTGCTCGGCACGTCATGAAAAATAGCTGAACATCCCCTATACAAAAAAAACCCCAAAAGAGAGCAGTAAAAAAAATAATTTGATTTGCACTTATTTTTTCTTGGTTGGTACTAGATTGATTCTAGGAATCAATCGGACTTCAAGATCTACTGCATTCAATTGTGATAATCTATTGGGAGATCCAACCATCGCCATGACTATGCCTCACACCAAATTCGATCAAAAAAAACCCTAAAAACCCTACCTCCACCATTTTTCTTCCCTCGCTCCACTGAAGTATTTTATCATACTTATGAAAGTTCAATACTATTGGTATCTTGTGACGTCATTCACTCCATATTTTGAATTAAAATCTTATGAGTTATCTCAAAAAGTAATGTAATTTATATAGTTAACTATTTAAAAGTCCACCGATAATGACATTAAATATTAATATCGTTTAGCTTACTCCATTATTAAATCCGTGGTTAGAATTCAGTACGGTCTACTGATAGCTGGCCACATTTGTGAAAGGTATTGGCCATCAAGTGGTTAGTGGGTCAACTCTGGTAACCAAGCAGCCGCCCCCACTCTCGGATTTTGTAATCCAAAATTTAATTGAGATAATTCCCGAGACTCGTGGCTTGACAGTGAGCTTGTTTTTATTTGTTTAACTATAATAGTTATTTGTAATTATTTTTCAACTCTCAAAAAGTATCTCGATTTTTTTAATTGAGATAATTCAGAGACTCGTGGCTTGACAGAGATTCTGAAATTTCATCGAATTTCAACATGTGTAGATTTACAAACCTCGGCATTATAATCCCGAGTCCCGAATTCCCGAGTCGCGATGGACAAAAATGAAAATATATTTTGAAAGGTTCCATGAAATGCGTGCACCAAATTCTGACATACCACACTTAACATGTAAATAAAAAATTAGGTGTCCATAGATTCTAAAATCGAAATAAATGGATGTGTTAAAAATTCATTTATACACATTCCACATGTTATATATAAAAAATTAGCACCTTCTTGTTATTCCACATTCCACATTCCACATTCTTATCTTTATATTATAGCTTCCTTTCTTAATATATAAAAAATTAGCACCTTCTTGTTCCTCTCCATATTTGCACATGCGAAAGTATGAGATGTTTGTCCACTTGAGCATGCTGGTTGTTTAAGCACTAGCTATACTCCATCTTAGAAAATACGTATTTAGTGGGGGGTTATCGAAATGATAGGGCAAGTTGTGTTTCTATAATCTATGGAAATAGCACGATCATCTTCTTGGTAGGGTTACTATGTTATTATATTCATCAATGCTCCCATTCTCACGTTGACTTAGGAAATGATACCAACGTAACAAGTTCGCCCTTTGTGCTTATCCTTTCCACGTCAATAACACTAGTGGAGCAATAATTAACACTAAAGTTGATAAATTTCATGGATGATTTGGTTCGAATACGGGATTCTAACTAGAATTAGACATTTTTTATTTTGCAAAATCTGAATTTAACTGTATTTTAATGGCTATTTTGATGGTAGAAATGGATTCAACAGCATCAAAAAACTCCAGGGCACCCAAAATTTCAGAATTTCAGAGCTGTAACCAGGGTTTTAAAAAATTTAGTAGAATTTTCTGTCGATTTTTTTCAAAATCATGCTAGAAAATTCAATTTTCCTTCGTTATGGATGCCAATTTATTCTTAAACCCAAACATTAAGGAATACACAAAATAGCATGTGTTAGATGTTTCGATGATAAATACTTACTTTATGTGTTAGTTTTGTATGTCTTTGATTAATGATAGTTGAAAACAGTCTATATCATTTAACATTAAAAAATTACATATATTAAAAAATGACAAGAACGTCAACTCCTTTATATTTTTCTAACAAGCAAGATAGCCGAAAGGTAGCAATGTCCCTACATTTTAGTAAATTGAAATTCTGTAAATAGATATTGATCTTGAAGGAATGTGAGTTAGCACAGTAGATCAATTGGTAGAGATTCAAATACAAATAACCAATTTTATTATTGGAGATCATACATAGAATGAGAATGAAAGCATTGTAACGAGAATGAAAGCATTGTATATATAAGACAATCATCATGACATAGAGCATAAATTATTTGCCTAAAAAAAAATTGTGACAAATAAATAGACAAATATTTTAAATATGAGATATTGAAAATAGTTGAACAAATTCTCCATCAAGCTGTTATCCAAAAGATTGAGACGTGGTAATAACCAAAGTTCAAACACCAGCACGTATAGTGCCCTAATTATGTGCATGAGTGTGAGAGGTCCATTTTAGAGTGGGTTTAAACTTTATAGTGATACTGCAAACATGGGATTCATAACTCCCACTAGATCAAAACGAAAAAGCATTTACCTCGGCCAAAAGTTGATCAAGCTAAATTCTACTAGCTTCGTGGCATGTGTATTATATATCTCTAATGAAGCTTTTAGATTCCGTTAAATGGATAAGATCGCCTTAGCCTCTATTGGGTTTCATAGAACACAAAAAGGCCATAGAATACCACCATGGAATATTTATAAATTTGAAAAGAAAAACAAATGATAAAATCAGAATTCCCATAAAAAGAAGTCAAATATTTGAGAAAAATACGCAAAATTCCAAGGGGTAGATTGAGCATAGTTCGAGCAAAGGAAATATGTACATACATTCCCATTATTTCACATAAAACATTTAAACAAAGAATGCATATCTTCATAATCTACCTACTTAGCGATTCGAACTCAGAACCTGAACCTGGGAACCAAACACATGATTTGACCTATTTTTATAGAAATATTTAGTTAAATTTAATGGCGACTAAATGTGTTTAACCTAATAGCTAGTTAAGACTGAGATGATGCAGAAGAGAACAGGCTGGAAAGCACTGTCAAATGATGGCGAAGGTAATGCACCTAATAGTCATAACAAGAAAATTTCTATTTCTTTCTATATTTTCTTCTGCATATGGTTGAAGTTGGTCTCCAAAATTAATTGCACCTGTAAAAACAGTGCAGAATTGGGAAAAATTAGCATTTTCTTGATGATATAACTTTCATGTCCAAAATCACAATGAAGCATGAAGATACTTGTTGTAAAGATTATCCAGAGGGGACAAATGGTGCACAGTCAAAGTCTGGATGAGGAATTCAATTGTCTTAGAGATCAGAACAAAAAAGTGCTTATATCCTTAATTTGACAGAAATCGTCAATAGGGGTATTTCCAGAATGCATGAAAGTTATTTTTTGGATAATTTATCAGAATTTAGAAAAGCCAAAATCCAGGGGAATTCAATTGAAGGTTCCTATTTTTTAAACAAATTTTTATATTGCTTCAAATAACAACAAAGCAGAACCTCTAGGCTTGATTGGGCAAGAAATTCTTGTCACTTCCCCTCCCGTCAGTCCAATGTAAGGAAGGGATTATGACACTGAGATTTGGGCTTTTAAACAATACTCAATCCCATTCATTAAATCCACAACAATAAATCAAATGTGTGCATATTCCATTCAATTTAACACAATAGAAGTAATAGTCTACACACACATATAGCATGTAATTTCCAGCATATGGATAAACATGCACCAATTTAAAAACATTTGCAAAAGTAAACACATAAAGAGAGAAATACTTATCTGTGTTGAGAAATTGTCCCAAGCAACTAGCTATGTCGCTGCAATTTCCACCCAACTGTAGGTCTCTTCCCAACCTATATTCTTTCAGCACTCAGAGACCACCCCCGAGCTAGGCATGATATCTACAAGAAAAAAAGGGACTCTAAAGCTTAGCATAGCCAAAGCAATGGATACCCATCTCATCCCCAATATTCCTGTACACACAACAACTCAAAAATTGGGCATGGATACACATTTTCAACAATGGATTTTACAAATTAGGGTCCATGGGTTTTCCCCAAATCATGGCACACCCAAAACGGATTGTGGGAAGAGGGAATCAACCCTAGGGAAGAAAATTGATATCTCCCACAGATGTATGAGCATTCAGTGGGCCAAAACAGATCTCTTTCCTACTATTAACCAAAACAAAACGCCCTCCCCAGCTAGAAAAATGGAGGAAAACACAGTAAAGCCATGGAGGAAAATGCCCAAGAAGCTCCAAACTCCTAAGGGAGCAAAACTGATGGGTGAATAATGGCTTGGGAAGCAATTCCATGGTTCCTTTCTTTCCCAAGAAGCCAAATATGAAATTCTAGGAAGGGTGGCTTTCCCATACTTGAATTTGGACAGCCATACCTCTCCATTCCCCAGGGCATTTACTACCTCAACCAACTCTTGGGAGAAATGAATGATTGGGCACAAAAGTCAACATGGGTAGTTGGGGGTTCAGGGGTTCTCTTGTTGACACTTGGCTTGACTTGATTGGCTCAAGGGTTTGAATATTTCCCTCCCAATTCCTTGTAAATATCATGCCCCCATCTCTTGCTGCATTGCAGAGATAGTTGTGGGCATTTATATTAAAATGCATATTTCCAATTCCCATGGTTCACTAGCACATGGGTAGCATAATATCCAATACTTGCCTCTTCAAGGTCGAGCGTTCACTAGCGAGGCCTTGGCCTTGAGCTCCACCCTAGGAATCATACATAATATGCATACAATATTTACATTATAGCCCAAAATATACCAAGGGTCAAAATGGTTGTTATAGGTCAAATCTGCACTTCTCCGTCCGTGATCACATTGCTATGTTGATCACACAAAAAGACACCATGGATGGAAGAGCTAGGTTAACCCTAGATGAGTTATTGCTGAGACTAAACTCTTCTGCTGAAACACATATTTTTTCTACAGTTTTCATGACATGTGCGCTACTATTGCCATAGTGATCCTGCGTTCTAAATGTTGGTCTTGTTAAATACAACCTGTGCACATCCTCTAAATGCTGCAAACTCTGGTTGTCAAGTGCAAAAGTTGCATACTGTGCGCTACTCTGGTTGTATGGAACTTGTGCACATCTTAAGATGAAATGAAAAAATATATTAAGATTACGAATTGGGATTAGTTGAAGTTGGTTCTGCAACTTCCCCAACCTCCCAATTCAACCACCTCTCGAATTCAACTGCCTACCTTGTCCCATAAATACAAGGAGGAGCCATGAGAGATGGACCTAGAAGGAATGCTTTAATTGTTGTTACACTGGAGGAATTCCCAAGTCATTGTGAAGAGAAGGAGCTTGGGACTCGGTTGCAGAAGTGTTTGGACATATCATGTATATTTGTACTTATCTACATTTCTTTGACAATAAAAGGTGGAAATACCCTTCCCGTCCCAAATTGAATGTCTATTTGATTGAATGTTGATTTGGTTCAATATATGATTGTAGTTGATGTTAATTGCTTTCAATTTCATTATATTTATTACAATCAAGATACGCTGAGGAAGGTTAACTTTGTCTTGCAGGTCCATCATCGCGGAAGATCAAGCGAAAGCTAGGACCAGCCATCGTTAAAAAGGTATGGCTTTCAGAATCTTAACCTCTTTCCTTTTGTAGTAACTAATGCAAGACAATGAATGTATTTACCTGTCACCCCACACAAGTTGGTAGTGTCGTCTCCCCACTATAAGGTATTTTCCTGCACAACAGATTGGTGACTCCGTTGGGGAGTAACTGGTCTTTTTCTACTCTAGGGGACCTTGCTAGGTTTTCTTCCAGTTTATTTCAGTATTTTGTTCTCTGAGGGGTTTTATAGGTCATTTTGGCCTGCTTTTTAATCTTGATTCATCTCAGTCTGCTTCAGCAAAGCCTTTTTGTTTGCTTTAAGTCCCTATGCACTGGATTGTTGTACTTACAGTAGCGCATACTGCTTCGATTTTGTCGCAGACTGCTTCTGCTTCGACTCCATCCTTTAGTTTTAATGCTGGTACTCTAGGTATGCGGAGCTCACAAGCTTCGACATCTGCTTCAGTTTCCACCCCTACTTTTGGACCAAATAATGTCCCTTTGACAGGGATACCTGTAGTGACTTTTACTCAGCCGCCTGCTACACAACAGTTCCAGGGTATACCTCAAACTATTGCTTCCACATCCATTGTAGGATCGATCCCTTTGGTATCTATGCCTATTATGGCTACGATGACGGCACCGTTTGTTACAACTACACCTGGCTTTAACCCCTATGCCGGTTACAATGTAAATCCATCAAATATACCTGTAGGGAGTATCTCTTTTTCTCTATTTGTTGGAGGAGGGGGTAATATTATTAATCCACAATACGGTGGGGTTAATACCCAGCCTCAATGGACCACTACCCCGGGAAGTAATCTGCTTTCTTTTGGGTGGAGCAATTTTAATGCCTTTACCTCACAACCGATGGCTGGGGGAAACCCCAACCAGCAGTACACGAATCAGGTATTGGCAGGTTCCCCCTACCAGGTTCCTGTTCACCAAATTCCATCGGCACAATCACGTTTACCTTTTATGGCAACTCTGAACTTGCCAGATCTTTCAAAACTCACTAACGACCCTATGTGCCATAATCCTACATGGCCACCTGTTCCCACTAAGTTTACCTCATACATTCCAAAGTTTGAAGGTAATACTAGCGAGGATCCAAGTGATCATGTCACAACATTTCATCTCTGGTGCTCCTCGAATTCGTTGAACGATGATTCCATCTGGTTGAGGATTTTTCAAAGAACCTTGACAAGTGTTGTAGCCAAATGGTACATTGAATTGCCTGTAGCTGCTTATGGCACCTTTTGGGATCTAGCTACTGTTTTTCTAAATCACTTTCAACTTCTTGTCCGGTATGATGCTGGTACAGACCTTCTGTTAACCCACTAGTACAAAATGAGAGATAAGTGACTAAGCGACTAAAAAAGTTAGTCACCACAGTTTTTTCAAGGGATAAATGACTAAAATTGAACAATTTTAAGTAAGCCAACTAAAAACGACTAAGATAAATGACTAATTTAGTCACGGGATAAAATATACGACTAGATAACAAGTGAATAAAATAAAAATGACTAACATAAATGACTAATTTAGTCACGTGAATATAAATATGACTAGTTAACAACAATTAAGAATATGAATTAGTCATTTTTAGTTGTGTCACACCAATAATGAAAAAATAGAATTTTGATAATGAATTTTTACAATTTATTAAGTTTCAACAATGCAGATGGATTCAGAGACCCTAACCCCTTTAATAAGTGTTATCATTTTATGAAATCATGTGAACATGAAGTTGTAAATGCTAACCTCAAATATTTTTATGATTTTGGACAATGAGCACATTGATTTTGGGGTTTATCCTTCATTTGACACATCATCATTATTGACACCGTAAAATATCCTACAAATATAGTAAGCATGTTAAATATACACCATTTATTTGATGTCTTGAATTTATGTTAGTCTCACAACCAATGGGGCATAGTATTAAGTGAGACTGGTTATAACCAAAATGTGCATGCTTTGTTTAATTCAGAAGTGATATTTATATAATTTATTGAAAAATGTTTGCATCATATAGTTTGACACTATTTATAGCATTTCATACATTTACACAAGATTTCTTCAATCTTTGATATATCCTAATTCAAAGTGTACATGCAAAATTCACTAGTTCAAGGAACAAATTGTCTAGCCTATGTTGCATTATCTTTCAAACTAGAGAATCCACCAAACAAGGTAGAGAATCCACGTTAATATAATAAGTGATTCTAAGATTTTTTTGCAGTTTCCCAACCAAATTCCAAACAAAACAAGCCAAAAAATACATGCTATTTAAAAAAATGTGCAATAGAATACAACATAATAGAATGGAGTTGTCTAAAGTATCGACGATTTCGCCCGGAATTCCTTTTTCCAACGAAATTGTCGATCGTCGTCTGGGCCTACAAATCGAAGAAATCGTCTTCTAATCATATCTCATATCACAGCTACCTCCATCTGTTAGATTGTGGTAACTTCGGGATGTCCTCCATGACTCAGATGCCTTGCATGGAGAGAGATTAGTATCATAGGCATCAGGATGGAGTAGAGAGCGAGATACACTCTACTCAGTGGCATGAGCCCAACAAGGGTTTCTTACGGAGCTTTAGGGGAGATTGACCTATGCATGCATGAGTATTGCATGACCTGCCAGCATTCAGTGACTGCATGCAAAAGTGACCTTTTGCATGCATCGGGAATTAGGGTTTTCGCAAACCTAATTCATCGGTGAGATTATTTATAGAGGCAGGGGGTCCCCAGATGGGGTTACTCAGTTGTATCATTAGAGAGAGATACTGCCAAAGTGAGGGGGACGAATCTGTTCATGTGGGTCGACTTTCTGAGATAGGGAAGAGTTGTTGCAGGAGCTAGGAAGGTCAAATCTGAGCTAGATCAGTGACCTTCAGTTCCAGAGAGACCAGATCTTTAGTATTGTGAGATGAGAGAGCTCCACAGTGTGATTACTGATTAGATTGGAGGAGGTCGAGTTTTCTTGGAGGAGGATGTTTTTTCTGAGGAGGAGAAGCTCGTTGTGAGCTAGATTGACCGAGTTGGAGTCCGAGACTTTCAGGATAGCCTTGCCTCGAGATTTGAGGAAGGTTAGAGACGATCGGAGCTCAGATCTGTTGAGATCCAGAGTAGTACGAGCATTTGACATCCAGAGGAGGAGGGCGCACTTGTGCATGCAGAGAGAGTCAATTTCATCAATGGGCAGTCTTCAGAGTGAGAAGATCAGAGAAGAGAGATCTAGAGAGGGAAGATCTATCAGAGGCACCGTCAGAGCACTCAGATCCAGATTGGCAGTTAGGGCATACTTTGCCAGTGCATGCATCAGCTGGATGCATGAAAATTAGAGTTTGTCCTAGTCGGAGGGATTGAGTTACCGGCTGAGGTAATTCTGTATTGTATTGCTTCTTTATTCTTCTATATGCTCCGGGATCGAGAGAGAAGATAGCCCCTAGTTAGCTGGTTTTTCCCGAAATGGTTCCAGGGTACATCTGTTGTCTATTGTTGGTGATTGCTTTTATATGTTGTTGGTAGATGCAGATCTAATGGTTGAGTCTATGTTTTATGAGTATGTACTGACATTGAGATTCATGCTACTTGAGGTCTCAGAACGATCCAGAGGGAGTAGTGATCTCTGGATCAAATATTTACATGGTATCAGAGCCCTATTGAGGATCAAGGTGAGCAGTCACACATAGATCTGCAACGTTGGTGACTAAATCTGAGATAGATCTAGTAGATCTGTGGAGATAGAGGCCAGATCTACCAGATCTAAACATTCCCATTCAGATCTGAGGTTGTAGAGGTCATATCTATCGGATCTGTGGTATTGGAGACTAGATCTGAGATAGATCTAGTAGATCAGTGACGATAGAGACTAGATCTACCAGATCTGAGGAGTAGAGCTCAGATCTGAGGTTGTAGAGGTCAGATCTAATGGATCTTCTAGTTTGGAGGAGAGATCTGAGATAGATCTTTCAAATCTGGCATGAGCAGAGTCCATATCTGTGGCGTACATATCAGATCTGAAGCATAGTGTTCAGATATGTGAGAGTAGAGTCTAGATTTGAAGAGCAGGGTTCAGATATGTGAGAGCAGAGTCCAGATTTGAAGAGCAGAGTTCATATCTGTGAGTGCAGACATCAGATCTGTTAGGGTAGATACTAGATCTATCAGATCTGTGAGTTTAGAGGTTAGATCTGAGATAGATCTGCAATATTTGTGATCAGGGGAGATTCTTGTTTCACTGTGGGTTACAGTATTTTAGTTTTGCAAAGTTATGGCCTCTAGCTTGAGAGTAGAGTACAGCTTGTTGGGAAAGCTTGTATGTGGGTCCAGAGAGACCTTGGATACAGTTTTAGTACTAGTGACAGAGGGAGAGCATGATGCTTCTCTCCAGATGACATTGATAGAGGAGGAGCGCAAATATGCATATCAGAGTGTAGCAGATGCAGCTAGAAAGTCTTCCAGTTCAGAGGCAGTAGCTGTAGCAGCATATGGTGTGTTTGATCCTGGTGGATGCTTCTCCAACAGTACCTTCCTCACTGAGAGGGAGTGTCAGTACAGGGATGTGCATGAGATATGCATGTACATGAGGTCTTGCATGATGCATGTGCATGAGTTATGCATGCTGTATATGCATGAGATATGCATGCACATGAAGACTGAGAGATGGTTGATTATGGATGAGCAGGTGGCAGCAGCGGAGGAGGGTTATGAGTTTACTTCTCAGTTTGAGAAGGAGTTCTCACTGGCCACAGTTCAGTCAGGACATGATAATATCCCACCAGAGATTCATGCTGATCAGAGATGGAGAGTGGACACTACTCTCAGCAGTCATATGGCAGGAGTATGAGATGCATTCCTAATTCTAGAGCATACTGTAGTACAGTTGACTCGGGATGGTCAGGGGGTTGACCGTTTAGTTGTTGGTGTGGGCAGAGTGAGATTTTTGCTTGACCGTGGGGAGCTTCTGGAGGTTTCAAGAGTGTTCTTTGTTCCAGGACTGAGAGGGAGTCTTCTCTTAGTGGCAACATTGGCAGCTGCAGGATTCCTTGTAGTGTTTCACAGGGATCAGTTCTTCACCTATCCCAGAGGAGTAGACCCAGTTTTGTTTGGTAACAGGATTGATGGTGAGTACTTGGTTCATGGACAGCCTACTTCAGGCACATCAGGATGGCTGAGTGCATCCTCTTCAGATGCAGAGGGGGATGATGGGCGAGATTCTCATAGCAGAGATGAGGCCAGGAGGAGTGGGCCTGTTCAGCAGATGAGTGAGTGAGAGACTCACCATGATGAGGATCAAGGCAGTGATTGCGAAGTTTCGATGGATGAGCGAGATGCTCATGATAGTGATGAGTCACAGGAGATTGATCCTTTGGGATCATATCAGATGGATGATCATGTTGCTCATGCAGGTACCAGTCAGAGAGTGAGTTGGTATGACAGGGTTGAGATGGACTTGGCTCAGGAGAGAGCTCAGTCAGTTCATCCAGTACAGAGACAGAGAGAGTTGACTTACAGATCCAAGTCAACTCAGGGTCACAGACAGATGGTCTACAGAGCAGTAGATCCACTTGACAGAGTTCTTCAGGGTTGGTTACAGCAGCAGAGACTCAGAGGGAGTATGAGTCAGAGTGCAGTGACAAAGTTAGCAGTGGTTGACAGAGGGTCTTCATCAGAAGCCACACATATGGAGATTGATCAGGGTGGTTTAGGTCAGAGTGCAGCAGTGACAGGCATATCAGTTAGATCAGAGGCAGCAGCAGCGGACTTGATGGATCCAGGCATCAGTTTCAGGACTTCCCTCATTAAGAGGGAGTGTTAGATTGTGGTAACTTCGGGATGTCCTCCATGACTAATATTCCTTGCATGGAGGGACATTAGTACCATAGGCATCAGGATGGAGTAGAGAGTGAGATACACTCTACTCCGTGGCATGAGCCCAGCAGGGGCTGCTTGCGGAGCTTCAGGGGAGATTGACCTATGCATGCATGGGTATTGCATGACCTGCCAGCATTCAGTGACTGCATGCAGAAGTGACCTTTTGCATGCATGCATGCAAAAGTGACTTTTTGCATGCACCGGGAATTAGGGTTTTGGCAAACCTAATTCATCGATGAGATTATTTATAGAGGCAGGGGGTCCCCAGATGGGGTTACTCAGTTGTATCATCATAGAGAGATACTGCTAGAGTGAGGAGGACGACTCTGTCCATGTGGGGTGACTTTCTAAGATAGGGAGGAGTTGTTGCAGGAGCTAGGAAGGTCAGATCTGAGCTAAATCAGTGACCTTCAATTCCAGAGAGACCAGATCTCCAGTACTATGAGCTGAGAGAGCTCCACAGTGTGATTATTGATTAGATTGGAGGAGGCCAAGTTTTCTTGGAGGAGGACGTTTTTTCTGAGGAGGAGAAGCTCGTTGTGAGTTGGATTGACCGAGTTGGAGTCCTAGACTTTCAGGATAGCCTTGCCTTGAGATTTGAGGAAGGTTAGAGACGATCGGAGCTCAGATCTGTTGAGATCCAGAGCAGTACGAGCATTTGACATCCAGAGGAGGAGGGTGCACTTGTGCATGCAGAGAGGGCCAATTTCATCAGCGGGCAGTCTTCAGAGTGAGCAGTCTTCAGAGTGAGCAGATCAGAGCAGAGAGATCTAGAGAGGGAAGATCTATCAGAGACACCGTAAGAGCACTCAAATCATACTTCGTCAGTGCATGCATCAGTTGGATGCATGCAAATTAGAGTTTGTTATAGTCAGAGGGATTGAGTTACCGGCTGAGGTAATTCTGTATTGTACTGCTTCTTTATTCTTCTATATGCTTTGGGCTCGAGAGAGAAGATAGCCCCTAGTTAGCTGGTTTTTCCCGAAAGGGTTCCAGGGTACATATGTTGTCTATTGTTGGTAATTGCTTTTATATGTTGTTGGTAGATGCAGATCTAGTGGTTGAGTCTATGTTTTATGAGTATGTACTGACATTGAGATTCATACTACTTGAGGTCTCAGACTGATCCAGAGGGAGTAGTGATCTCTGGATCAAATATTTACACCATCCTCCATGATTTTGACAACAGAGGCGCGGAAGATGCCCTTAGCCACAATGAAGCGCATGATTCTGAAGAGTCAGGAAGTGTCAGGTGAATCGATGGGAATCCTGGCTGCGATTTCATTGAGGGAAAGAGTGGCACGGGGACCTTCATGGGAGATCATGTCGGGGATTCCCAACAGAACCATGCATTTCATTGCCAAGGATTCCACGAAAGTGAAGGTGCAGTTCCAAGATTCTGCTTGCCCCACGCATTTTCAATTGCTTTTGTTCATCGTCGGGTTGTTGATGAACAATTCTCTTGCATAGAAATTGCAAATCCATGATTTGCAGGCCCAGACGACAATTGACAATTTCGCCGGAAAAAGGAATTCTGGGAGAAATTGTTGATACTTTAGACAACTCCATTCTATTATGTTGTAGTCTATTGCGCATTTTTTCAATATGTCCCTAACTACTTAGATTCAATATTATTAATCATTTTAGCGCTTCCACCCCCTCTCAATTTTCTAGGAATCATAGTAACGTGTGTCAAAAATATCATCCTTAAAAACAGAGTTTAGACTAATAATATCAACCCCAAAAGTTCTTCAAATTCCATTCAATGAATATATGCTATGATATGATGGACAACCATGAAAAATATGAGACACTAGGAATCTTAGAACATCGTTATCAAGATGTTATACCCATTCGCCCAAATCAAGGCTCTCACATCCATTTTTAATATGTCAAATGCAAGTTTATAATTCAATGTTTCAAATTGAAAGAAAATATGTATGTATGAATTCATGATTGAATAATTAGGCTATGGTACAATTTTTTAATACAAATACAAGTTTATAATTCAATATTTCAAATTGGAAGAAAATATATATGTATCAATTCATGATTGAATGATCATTACATTGATGAGTGACTTTGGCCTTTATATATGTTGCGCATAGTATTTCAAATTGGAGGTAAGGAAAATGGTGAAATAATAAAAGGAGAGAAAAAGATGGAAAATAAATAAAAATAGAGTAAAAATAGAGAAAACATAACAAAAAGAAGGAAAATAATTTTAAAAAAGAGTAAAATAGAGAAAAATGAGAGGGAAAATAGGTAATAGTTGGATTGATCCTAGAATGGGAATCCTGCTTCTGCTTATCTCGACTAAAGAAATAAAGAAATATCAAGTGCTTCCGAAGGAGAGAACCTAATACCCTCTCGGTGATTTTTTTAGATCTGAACAAGGGTTCCACTGGTTCACTATTATATACCCTCACCAATGGTGTTATTTAAGACGAGGTAAAATAATATATCTTTCCATCTAAAAGGATGCTCTGAAATTGTTCAACGAGATAGAATTGAAGGAAGTGTCGGAATTTTTTTTCGAGGAGCCATTCAATGGATTTACACGAATTTTACATTTCATGGATTGGTACCCAATTATCATATATTTTAAAGGATACGATTGTATTTTACAGTTATGCATCGAGGTGAAGACACCAGCAGAGGGAAAACAAGTGCATTCCCACATGATCGGGGCGGGATATGAACCTCGGACATATCTGTGGAACCGTCTTATGATAGTGTATGCACAAAGTGGGAAACTTGAGAATGCATGTGAAGTGTTTGGAAAAATGTCTAAACGAAATACATTTTCTTATCAGCCCATATGTTAGCCACCATAAGTTGTAGGTTGCATACAAACTGTTGACAAAATTCTTGAACTAGACGAGAGATATTTAGTTTGATTTTTGTGGTTTAAATAAGTGCCGGGAATTTTATATATGTAAGCAAGCAACCATCAAAGATCTTAGAATGCATTTCAATCTATTGAACATGGATGATTGACAAGACAAATCAATAGCTATGGATTATGATGATGGTGATAAGAGAAAACTCAATGATAAGAGAAAACTCAATGTGAAGCAGAGCAATGTGAGAAAGGATGGTTTTTATGGAGAAGACGATGAACCCATGTCCCTGTCTGGAGCCCTATTACGCCATTTCAATATGGATTGTTACATTTTAGTGATTATAGGCTTGGAGAAACCAGTGGGTGTTCCTACGAAGACAACTCTGCAATCTACTTTCATCAAACATAAGCGCTTTTCCAATATTGTGGTCAGTGTTCTTAGCCCTCTCTCAATTGTTTATGTGTATATAGTTGTGTGTAATTTTCTTAAAGATCTTCCTATATTTCCTCTTTTGCGATGGTTTGGGTAATATATGTGCATTTCAGGGTCTAAAACATAGCTTCATAAAATAATCATGTTGAACAAGGCTCATTGAAGCACTTTCGGGTCTCACCATTGGAGAAGGAGAGAATGATTTATATATAAATATATCATTGCTATTTAGTGGTAGGAAACAACTTCACCCTTCGGGGCATTAATGAAAATTTTACATAACTAAACTCCAATAGACAGTACCTAAAGAGTTTAGATGGGAAAATAATTTTTTATTTTAATAACAAAAATAACGGCAACGTAATTAAAGCCATAAAATAATGCTCAAAATGAGCATTAGGGTCTCGCAAACAACCAAAATTTAGGGTCTCTCGCCCCTTTCCAATAAATGAAATTCCTACTAAGGGCGGTGGATAGACTGGTTAAAAGCAAGCAACTGGGAAAACTATAATATCCAATATTTTATCTCATAGTAAATTCATGTATGAGTTCACTTGCTTGAATCAAGAAGTGATTCACTTTGCTCACAGTTCCTTTTTTAAATATAAAAACATGTTTTTGAGATTTAAATGTTGTATTTTGTACATTGCAAGGCTTTAAGCACTTGAAAATAAACAACACAGAAAAGTTTGGAATGAGTTTAACAGTAGAAATATAGTATTTTGACCTTTCTGGTTATTATTAGAGACAACAATTGAAACGTAGAAGTCAAGATTGTCTTTATGAAGTTTTAGTTGTAAAAGTTGAGTAATGAACATTAAAGGTCCAGTGTCAGGCTTGCACGATATACTGGTTATAATGACACCTTTGGCCATAACCTAACGACAATTTTAAGTCAATGGCATTTAATTGAAATGCTCTAAGAAATTCATAGAAACAATTTTATTTGCTCTACAGGTGTGTGGATAGATGGTCATTGAGTTTTTACTAATTTTCCAATTACTTTTACTTCGCTTTTGTTCAATGTATCCACTGGGAATTTTCTTCTCTTCTTCTTTATTGAGATAATACAAATTTTAATTATTATGAATGGGAAAAATGTTTTGTCCCTTATTGTAAATCTAATTACTTTAATTTAAAATTTTGAATTCTATCTAAATTTTAATAACCAAAATAATTGTGGATTCTATCTAAATTTTAGTAACCAAGATGATAGTAGATTCTGTCTTAGATGATGGGCGGATTCTGTGCATTAAGGCCAACCAGTCTGCACCAGTAGCCATAGCCTGTTTTCATTACCTGGAGATTAAAAAGACACAGACCCGATAAATTAGGCATGCATGGGTAGTCTAAAGTATTCTATTATCCATAGTGCAGTAGCCTATGGTAGGATGCGAACTTGGGGAGAACATAACCTAGATGAACATATAGATAGAGCCGCCAGAATTAATAAAAACTATTACCAATGAATCATAATTATGTATGTAGGTATTATGGCACATAAACCAAGATGATAGTGGATTATGTTTGCAGTGATAACATCTCGTCCATAAATGATTTTGAAATTGTATACAGAGGAAAGTGTTTTGTACCCTTCTAGTACCGAGTTCTTTTCATTGCTGGGCTTTGTTAAATTTATATTTGTTATGTTTTCTTCTTTAATAACTCTATTGATTCTATATTTGTTACACTGTTCACTAGACACATTTTACATATTGGGACAATATTTTGTATGTGATGGCTCTTCTGGTATGGATATGACAACAATTATGTTAACTATTTCATGAAATTTTGTCTATATGCATTGCATACAAGCCATTCCTTTACGTTGCTTCTAAGCTATTCCTTTACATTGCTTATAAGCTATTTAAATATATTTTTTCCATGGATGTCCCTCTGACCCCTTGATATTGTAGGCCACATCGCAGGTGTGTCCTAAATTTGAACCCCACATCCTCCTGTTCCCAAAACTGGTGCAACATAGGATATTGTGAAAGTTATTATGCATGATTGTTGTGTAAAAGGCCAATATTTAATTATAATGAGAGTCATCTCCATTCCATTATGTGTTTACCTGGAAGCTGTTATGTAGGCTTGTCCAAGGTTGATTGAGAGGTTTAACGAGCGAGAAGAAAATGTTAAGGTAAGGATTATGTGGTTAGATTATATGTTTGGATTGATGGTATTCCTATCCATTACATTGTGTCATTAAATTCCTTTTTGTTTTGATGCAGATGGATGTGTTTAATGCATTTATCGAGTTGTTACGCCAAACTGGGAATGTGAGGAAAGGATCACGAGACACACTAAATTCAAGGTAAGTGATGTTGAAAGTATTCAGAAAATTATATTCAGGTGCTATAAAAATTTTGGTTGCATGGCTTCATACCCCCTTGCATTCATGGCTAGACTGCTAGCCAACCTCCTTCAAGAAGAGAGTAACCAAACACTCAAATGCATATTGCCACTTTCATATACGTGTGGTAGAGGGCTCCAAAAATGAGACCATTTTAGGTCCTATACAGGAAAAGTTGTTGTTACTTTCCACTCAAAGAAAAAACTATTGTTGCTTTTAGATTGCTCATCAAGCAAGAAATTCCCATTAAGTAACAAGCTAAACATAATCGGACCATGGAGCAGCCCTACAAAACCTTAAAATTGGATGGCTCCACCATGAGTCCATACATTGAAACAAAACTCTTAGGTAAGAAGTCATAAAACTTGGTTCAGGATTTCCCATGGAAAACCATTTTGCTCCATGACATTCCAGCCTACATGTTCTAGGAAGGTGACTGACTTTGTGCCCTAGACCTGCTACCATGTTCTCACTTCGATGAAAACTTTACCATCTTGAGCCATTGGGATAGAAATCCCCATAATCCATTTCCCTAAACAGGTCTTCCTGCCAAAAGCCATTACTTCCAGCATCTAGTTGGCCCTTTCCCAAGGGATATCATGACTAATAGTTTTGTCGATCAAGTTAGACTCAAGATACCCATCTAGTTGCCAATATTATATTTCATCACCAATGTTTACTCAGTTTTTTAGTGTCTTGACTATTTCTCTAATAAATCCTACTTTCTATATCATGCTCTCTTGCTACTTATTCTCTTGGAAATGTTATGTATGGTCTTTTGTAATTTTGCAGTTTGTGGAGATGCTTTTAGCACTCCATTTGATCACTTATTTTTTAATTTCACAGTACTTTTTGCAGCCCCATTTTCCAAGTTTGGATGAAAATTAAAATATAAATATATTCTAAAAATATGTTGCAGTGATTGATGTCATTTCCAAAATCATTTATAATGGGTAGTCACAACATGACAATATATACTTCAAAGTTCAAAGACAACTGACTAGGGCTAACTCTTGGATTTTGATCTCCAAATGAATTAATGCTTGTTGTTTAGAATGGTTATCTAGTAATATACCCCAATATTTGTAAGGCATCTTGTATTGATGCTAAATGATTTATCTTTTTAGTTGTTTCTATTCAGCTAATACTACTGATTTCTCTTGAAGTCCATTGTGGATGTTGAAGAAAGAAGTCCCTAAATTGGTAAAATATCTGAACATACAACTTCTGGAAAAATCAGTGAAGACTAAGGTAAGTATGAAGCCAAAGTTGAAAAAATGAGGGAATTAGTTTTCATGCAATTGAGAAACTGTCCTTATTTATGTTGGAGCATCTTTAAAGTTTAATATATTAGGAGTTGATGGTTTTTCATTTTTCTTGATTATTTACGATTTTGATGAAACTATATATTAATTTGTGGGCCTAAAACTTGCTTATGCGGGTAGGGTCATTTTCAGTCTTGAAGGATCTTGTGGTTGTGCTACCTGACTTCCTAGCGGAGCATATAGGTTCATTGGTGCCTGGAATTGAGAAAAAACTTAATGTAAGAGATAAGGATTTTGAGATTAGTTTGATCATCAAATTTGTTTGATATTGCTGTCACTAGAATCTACCTAGAAAGGAGGATCTTCGATCAGCTATTTTTTGAAACCAATCTTCCTAGAATTTCTGGATTTGGACTTCTAACTGATAACAAATTAGCTGCAAAAGTTGACGCTTGAGGAAATCAGTTTCAAGATATGATGAAACAATATCAAACTTCCAGCTGCTAAGTACTCTGCCACCTATCATTGGTCCTCAAAATCCTGTAGCTTCCTTCAGGCCTTGAAATGCTGTAACTAACTCTTTGGTCACTACTAATCTTCATGCTTCAAAATATTGAGATGGTTAATCAATTGCTTACTGATTCTTTTCCTCAATATTTGGATCTATGTTTCCAGGTAGTCTTCCACCTATGTGCCAACTACTCTACATATTTTTCCTTTAGCATCTATGTTGAAATCACCGAAAGAAGAATGACCACTGGATTATTATGACCCAGTGCAAGATACACGAGTTTCATCACTCATATTTATAGACTCGTCCATGATGGTGAAAGATGCCTCCATGATCTCATTTGGAAACCCTTTCAATAACTAATATTAGCAAACAAGAAATTGATCTATTCAAGCTCAAACCAGCCACGTCCTCAATACTGTGGAGGAAAAGACAAGCTTTCAATTTCATCATTGTGGAGGAAAAAACCGGTCCTCATTCCAACTCTGCAACATTATAAGCACACTTTTGAAATGTTTCAGTTATGAGATACCATATTTTTTGCAAACTAATAACAACAATTCAGCTAATGTTTTTATCAATGTAGGTGTTTTGTTTTATATTTATTGTACATAGATTTTGACCCATGAGCTCTCTGTGTACTGCTTAACACTTGGATGCGGCTTGACCCCACTTCCTTCATGGCGCTAGATGTATGGAATATTTGAGAATTTATTCTTTGATTTTAATATTTGCTTTTTTTCTAAGTTTAGCACTTGAAACTATCTAATTCAAACTTCCCAGGTTTTCAAAGAAGTTGTTGTTGTAATGGTGCATGTATTGCATCGAAATTTGAATGACACTTAGCATTCATTTGACACCAGCGAACTTACCTTGACATTTGGAGTTGATCATGTGAATTTGTCCCTGGGAAATTTCTTTGAACACATTTTCAATGGACACTTGGCATTGACTTGCGACCCTCTCTATTAGCATTTGAGATTAGGCCTTTATGACATTAGGCATTCCAAATTATCTGGGTGTGACATTGTATTTTATGCTAATGCTTTGACAATATAGTGGCCTCAGTGTTCATTTCGATTTGTAATTTGCTGGAAAACACTTAATTTAACACCCTATGGAATATTATCCCACATACACAACATAAATGAAGCCTTTTCCTTGGAGTATGGAGTATGGGTCCTCTTACAAAGCTTTGATTCCAATTCAGGAATTTCCACCTTCAACTAATTATCCTACCACACAGCCTTAGCATCTTCATCAAGATAAGGAAAATACCAATGGTTGTTTGGAGCTGACATATATGGATCTGAAAATATGATTTGTTTAGTAAACCTTTTAGAATCAATTCATAACCAGCATGGGCCTTGACCTTTTAAGAGATTCTCTGGATGATTGTGGATCTGTAGCTATCGAAGCTTATTACTCATCTTTCCAATTAATTTTTTTTCTCTTTATCAAGTTCATTTGGAACTTTCCTTCAACTTGAGTCATTCCTTAACTTCTAATGCATGGACAGTTATACATCAACTTCCTCCAACACTTGCAGGCTTACTTCAACTTTCAGACTCAGTTTTGCAAATTCATTTGATAAAACTGAAGTAATCATCTCAGTACCTGTTCACTAACTCATAATGTGAATGCTCTGTCTTGGACAATCTGAACTCTTGGGCATGTTCATTTTTCATTGAGGAAGTACTCCCATATGCAAAAAACAAGATGGCTTTTACAACTTTACATATCCAGGTGGATTTTATAGCTTTACATGTTCCTTTCTTTTCTTTCAACGCATACTATAACTCTGTTTAGTGTTAGAAAAATAGGATCACAGAGCAATAACAACAAACATAAATGAAAATATAATCACACACACATTACAAGAGAGACACAGATATATCGTGGTTCACCCCAAGATGGGATACATCCACACTGAAGTTTCCAGTCCTTATTATTATTCCGTCCAGCAAAGTGAAGGGATACAACCTGCAGCACAACCGCTGCACTTCCTCTTCACTGTCTCATAGTCTCTCTTCTTTGATCTCAGAGATCTTTACAATGCATAAAACCTAATACATCAAACCTAGTCATGTTACAATGTATTTCTTTTATAAGGGATATACAATGGGAAAATACCATGGGTTACCCAAAACCATGGGCCTATAAAACAACCCCAAAAAATTTCCTTCGGGGGCTTCACCCCTGGACCCCCCACACCCCCCCCCATTGGGGTGAGTGTACAGTCCTTTTTAAATATCATATAAAGTTGGGGTAAAAACACGACTGAATAATAATATCTCTGAATCTGGAGATTAGGCTCCACAACCAACAATCTCCCACTTGGAGACTGATCACAACAACTCCACCGCTGTTGCACTTGCTGGACCTTGGAATTGACAAATTTCTCATCTTCACCTTCACGCTAGAAGGCCAACTGAAACCGAGCAGGAACTCAATTTCTCTCTGTTCACTACCTTTGTAAACATGTCTACAGGATTCTATCTAGTATGTATCTTTTCCAGCTTCAACAGTTCATCTTCCATAACAGAGCGTATGAAATGGTACTTGAGCTGTATATGTTTAGTCCTGGAATGGAATGATGATTTCTTTGCAAGATGAACGGCACTCTGGCTATCACTATACAACCTGTTATCCTTTTTCTTCTTACCCAATTCCTCCATAAACCTCTGCAACCAAATCATCTTTTTACTAGCCTCTATAACAGCAACATACTCTGCTTCCATTGTTGAAAGTGCAACAACCTTCTGCAGTTTCTAAATCCAACTTACTATTGTTCCACCTACAGTAAACACATACCCTATGGTGCTCCTCCTTCTATCCTTATCACCTGCCATATCTACATCAACATATCCCTATAGAATAGTGTCTGAACCTCCAAAACATAATGCCTGAGTGGTGGTACCTCTCAAATACCTGACAATCCACTGTGCTACCTTCCAATGTTCTTTACCTGGATTGTTCATATATCTACTCACAACTCCCACTGCTTGTGCAATATGTGGTCTTGTGCACACCATGGCATACATCAAGCTGCCAACTGCTGATTGATAGGGAATCTTGGACATGTAATTTGTCTTTTCCTGTGTCTTGGGACACATTTCCTTACTAAGACTGAAATGGTTGGCCAAAGGTGTACTTACGGGTTTTGCATTCTGCATTCTGAACCTCTCCAACACCTTTTGTATGTACTCACTTTGAGACAATGTCAATTTGCGATTTTTCCTGTCTCTTCTTATTCTTATACCAAGGATTTGCTTTGTAGCACCCAAATCCTTCATTGCAAATGAATTAGCTAGCTTCCTTTTGAGTACATTTATATCCTGCATGTTAGACCCTGCAACAAGCATTTCATCCACATACAATAACAAGATAATATATCTTTCATTGTCTAGCTTCTTGACATCTACTATAACCTTGTTCTGTCATAAACCTGTCAAATTTTAAATACCATTTCCTTGGAGCTTGCTTCAAGCCATACAAGCTCTTCTTCAACCTGCATACCAAATCCTCCTTACCTTTGACCTCATACCCTTGTGGCTGCTACATATATATCTCTTCCTCCAAATCCCCATGGAGAAAAGTTGTTTTTATATCTAACTGTTCAAGATGCAAATCTTCTACTGCCACTAGACTTAAGATAGTCCTAATTGAATTCATCTTAACAACAGGAGAAAATATGTCATCAAAATCTATACCGTTCTTCTGTGCAAACCCCTTTACAACAAGTATGGCCTTATACCACTTCTTGGCTCCTTCTTCTTCCTTCAACCTGTAAATCCATTTGTTCTACAATGCTCTTTTACTAGCAGGAAACTGAACCAAATCCCAAGTCCGGTTTCCTACAAATGAGTCCATCTCCTCATTCATGCCTTTCTCCCACTTCTTTCTAGTTTCCACCTGCATTGCTTCTTCATAACATTCTGGTTCACCAACATCAGTCATCAACAAATAATACATTGAAGGAGAGTATCGTTCAGGGACTCTACTTAACTTGGTAGATCTTCTTGTAGTTGTAGGTACTTGTTGTTGTTCTTGATTTTTTGGCACCTTTGGAACTTCATTTTCTTGAATTTCATCAAGCACTGTGTACTCTGTGTTTTTCTTTTCCTGTTTCTTTCCCTACAATTGATCTTTATATATGACCTTTTCATTGAATATGACATCTCTACTTCTAATGATTTTGTGATTTTCATAATCCCATAAGCAATAACCAAAATCATCAACCACATATCCAATAAAGGTACATTTCTTGGATTTAGCTTCAAGATTTGTTCTATTTTCTTTATCAATATGGACAAATGCTTCACAACCAAACGTTCTCAGGAATGAGTAGTTTACCTTTTTACCTGTCCATGCCTCCTCTGGAATACCACCATCCAAAGCACTTGAAGTTCCTCTGTTTATTAAATAAATAATAGTATTTACAACATCCTCCCAAAACTATAAGGGAAACACTGCATGCAGTCTCATACACCTTGCATGCTCCATGATCGTTATATTCATCCTTTCTGACACACCATTTTCTTGTGGTATTCCTGGGACTGTCTTCTCTCTACGAATCCCATGGTATGAATAGTAACTATCAAACTCTTTGCCGCAGTACTCACCTCCATTATCAGATCTGAGACACTTCAACCTTTTCCCTGTCTCATTCTCAACCAATGATTTACACTTCTTAAAAGTAGCAAACACATTAGATTTCTGTCTAATGCAATAAACCCAAGTTTTCTTAGTTGCATTATCAATAAATATAACATAATAATGAGATCCACCAAGAGATTATACCTGAGCTGGTCCCCATACATTTGTATGCACTAGCTCTAACTTTTCATTCTTCTTCTGTTTCCCAACCCTGAGAAATCTGACTCTCTTCTGTTTTCCATAAACGCAGTTCTCACAGAATTCCAAACTTACCTGCTTCAAATCTGGCAGCAACTTCCTTGAGTGGAGAATTTGCATCCCCTTCTCACTCATGTGGCCAAGCCTATGATGCCACAATTCTGTATCTGTTCCTGTGGAAGCTAAAGAGATAGAATGGTCAATATTATGAGGAAATAAATACAACATACCTACCCTGTCTCCTTTTGCTATCACCATTGATCCTTTAGTGATCTTCCACCACTTTTCTCCAAATGTAGATAGATAGATTCCATCTCCCAACTGCCTTGTTGAGATCAGATTTCTTTTCATAGCAGGAATATGCCTAACATCTTTTAATAGCAAGTCAATTTCATTCTTAACTTTTATCCATAGCTTACCCATTCCAACAATTTTATATGGCTCATCATCACTCCATAAAACATGTCCAAAATCGCCTGGAACATAATCATGAAAATATTTCCTACAGGGTGTAGCATGACATGAAACCCCTGAATCTACTACCCAATAATCACTAGTATTATCTAATGCAAGAATCAAAGCATCTTGTAACACATCACCTGCTACATTTGCTTCCTGGGTAGTTTCCTTCTGTGCATCTCCGTTCTTCTTTAGAGATCTGCAGTCTTTTTTCAGATGTCCTTTCTTTACATAGTTCCAGCACTCTATCTTTCCCAGTCTGGACTTGGATCTTCCCATTTTAGACTTGCCACGATTACTTTGGCTCTTTCCTCTATCCTTTTGTCTTCCCCTGCTCTCCATGGTCAATGCATTACTTGATGTCTCACCTGTGCTTTTTCTTTGCATTTCTTCACTAAGAATAACACCAATAGCATCATCAAATTTCAAGGTGTTTGAACCAGAGACAGAGTTACTTACAGCCATGACCAAGCTATTCCAGCTTTCTGGCAATGAACACAAGATTAGAAGAGCCCTAACCTCATCATCAAAGTTCACACTTACAGAACTTAGTTGATTTGTAACCGTATTAAACTCATTTAAATGATCAGTAATAGATCCACCTTTAGACATCTTCATATTAAATAAACGCTTCATTAGAAATACCTTGTTGGAGGCCGAGAGTTTTTCATACAACTTACCCAGTGCGCTCATCAAACCCTTCGTTGTCGTTTCTTTTGAGATAATGAAAGCCACCGATGAAGCCAGGGACAACCGTATTGTTCCCAATGCCTTTCTATCAAGAACCTCCCATTCTTCGTCCTTCATAGCCATCGGCTGCTTTGCTCTTCCTCCCAACAGCAGGAATAGATCCTTCTGGTACAGATAGTCCTCTATTTGCATCTTCCATAACTAGAATTTTTAGCCGTTAAACTTCTCGACCTTAAACTTTCCTTCTTCTGCCATTGCTCCCACTCGAACCAGAAACCCTAGCTTCCTATGGGTTTATCTTCCAAATAGACCTTTGGCTCTGATACCAATTGTTAGAAAAATAGGATCACAGAGTAATAACAATAAATAGAAATGCAAATATAATCGCACACACATTACAAGAGAGACACAGATATATTGTGGTTCACCCCAAGATGGGATACATCCACATTGAAGTTGCTAGTCCTTATTATTATTCCGTCTAGCAAAGTGAAGGGATACAACCTGCAGCACAACCGTTGCACTTCCTCTTCACTGTCTCACAATCTCTCTTCTTTGATCTCGAAGATATTTACAATGCATAAAACCTAATATATCAACCCTAGCCATGTTACAATGTCTTTCTTTTATAAGGGAGATACAATGGAAAAATACCACGGGTTACCCAAAACCATGGGCCCGTAAAACAACCCCAAAAAATTTCATTCGGGGGCTTTGCCCCCAGACCCCCCAGACCTCGGTGGGGGGAGGCTTCACCCCCCCACACCCCCCCCCATTGGAGTGAGTGTACAATCCTTTTTACATATCATATAAAGCTGGGGTACAAACACAAATGAATAATAATATCTCTGAATTTGGAGATCAGGCTACACAACCAACATTTAGTTCCTTGTGAGCTCGTCCTCCATGTGGCTCGACACTTGGCACTAGGCTTTAACATAACCAAATCTAGGTACTAACAGATATATTTGAAATTATGTTTTGTATGTCCATTGGACTATTTGATTGTTTTGGCATTGGTTTTCTCGTGATTGTTTTCAACGCTAACTTCTGGGGTACGTCTTTTCTTATGACAACTCATCAAACTGGAATCTGAAGATTGAAGCTCTCATATTCACAAGGCTTGTGAAGGATTCACATTCACCCTCTGTTTTCCATCCCTACATTAGGGTAATTCCTTGCCTTATTGTCTGATATGCTAGAAGTTGAAAGCTTACAACTTTAATAACCACACAGCGTTGTTTGATTTTGTTAACAACTATAGTGAAGGTTGTTAGTTATGGGATTTCTTTTAAAAATTCCCTTCAAAAAGTTGTTCTATTTTCATAGTATGCTTCTTCCATCTGATAAAATTCTGTTTCTTTTCTTACTTTTACTGCATTGCTGTATGGGGTTTTGAAAAACTTGGCAGACATTTTTTCACACATTTAATTGATTCTTGTTTCTGGTTCAAGTTCACATCTTTTTGACCTACTAGATTGTTATTGAGTAGGTGGTTTGAGTTTCGTTATGTTTGGCTCCTTCTGAGGTTTCCTGATACTCTTCATTTTCAAAATCATCAAAATAGGGTCACTGATTTTCTATAGATGCTGGTGTATGTGATGACCAACCAATATCATCCATAATTTATGTCCTCTTTTACTTTCCCATCTTAAGAGCTGCTGGGACTAGGGTGTTTGATATTTAACATCTTGATTCACATGGACAGTATAGTATATTGTCAATGGGGACATGGCCAATATGATACTTGATTTGACCCACTCCATGCCTTCCCAAACTGCTATGATATTGTCTAGAAGAAATCACCTTTGGAATGAAACTTCACTATTCTGGATGGATAATCTTAGGCAACAAATATAATTTTTTTCCAGGGATAGAGTACTCAAGTTTAGTGTTGATTTGGAGACGTGTGGGGGAAATCATCAGAAGCAAGAAAAAATTATATCATGGAAAGCTAGAATCTGCTCAGGCCTATTTAATTGAAAATGAGGCATTGTGAAAAGCAGTGAACATTTTTTTATGGAGGAAATTTGATCATTGCGTAGTTAGCAGTTTGGAGTTGTTGTGCATCGTTATAAGAATGTATGTGGTGTGTCTCAGTACACGGATCAGGCTGATGCAAGATGACTTTTTAGTATGATGCCATTGTACATGGTTATTGAGAAGAATACTTTTTTTTTCAAGCTCTTGTAGCTAGAGTTTGTTAGGATATTTAGACACTTAGGAGTTAGTTAAGATCAACTTGTGTAATATATCTGTTAGGGATAGTGTGTTTCTTTAGTATGCATTAGTATGCATTTGTAAATACTTAATCCGACGGTCACGATATGTTCCCGACATAGAGTGATCCGACGGCTCAACTTCTCTTAGATCAAACCTAACCTTGATCCGTTGCTTAACACCCAATTGGTCCATGATCTCTATTTAGAGAGCATGGAGGGTTATTGTTTAGTTGATCGATTATGAGAAGCTCATTTGTAACTTTGTTTCTTTACATAATAAATTGTCCCATAGAAGCTATTTGGCCGGGGCCGTGGAGTGTTTCCCTTAAGAGGGTTTAAACCACGTCAAAACATCAGTGTGCTGATCTGTGATCTGTTTGTGTGAAGTGGTTTCTCTTGGTGTTCGGTCCTTTCGTAGTACCCTATGAACCCGAACATGGTATCAAAGCTTTTATGAAGTGTCGCTTCCGGTTATGATCTAGATCTTGAACTATTGTTGCCGAAACTCGAAAGGGTTTCTAGTTCTGGTATTTATGTGCATTTCTGGGCTGTGGGAGGTGTTCCATTGCATCAGGTGTGTCGTTTCCATTGGGAAATAGTTTTCGTTTGATCGAAAACGGTTCCCAGTTGCTCCAGAAACGAGTATTTCATTAGATTTGAAGGTATAATGTTACAGTGACGCATTTTTTTATTTTCTTTTTTTAAAAAGAAAAAATCTCATATTTCATCTTTTTTTACTGTTAGATTTTTTTTTGGGTTCGGATTGTTGCTTTTCCGTCTGCGTATGCTCTTTGTCGTGCACCTTGAGTGATCTCGACAAATCAGAAACAGAAAGGGAAAGGGTTTTTCTCAGCTGCGTATGCTCTTTGCCATGCACCTTGCGCGATCTCGGCATACCAGAAACAGAGAGAAAACGTAAACTTTCCAGGCAAGCTAACAAGATCTAACTCCACAAGTGTGGAAAAGTTTTTTTTCGATTTGTGGTGTGTTTTGAAGGAAAAAGGGCAAGCACGCAAACCGAGCAAGAAGAGTACCAAAAAAAAAAAAAAAACCCTTCCTCATTCCCATATTTTACATACCTTTTAATCTAGCTCACTTGGTTCAAAGTTGATTTATTCCTTAATAGGTCTTGAGTTCAAGTCTTATGAAGTTACTTTTAAAAGAAAAAGTGCATGCAATTTCTATTTTCAAGTTATTTTATTGTAAAAGTGCATCTCACTTAAATAATAAAAAATAAAAATACAAGTGAGTCACTTAAGTTTTTTTATTGTTGCACTATTTAAAAGTAATATCATTGTAAAAGTGAAATCACTTATTTTACAAAACTGGTTCACTTAAAGCAACTTTCTTGTAAAGTGATTGTCAAAAGGTTCATCTTGAGAAGAGGGGGGTTCATTTTTTTTTGCTGGACATTCTCTAGTTGCCACGTCACTATTGGGGACATCTTCAACAGTTTCTTTGTTCAAGCATAACTTCATCATACAGAGTAAGTTTTCAGTGCCGTTTTTTTTGAAACCGCCTATTTTTTTGAGCTCTTCACATCCAAACTATTGGTTTTTGCTTTTACAACCATTAATTTAAAAATTTGGCCGCCCCTTGTGATATTCTACTTAACAGTTCCAACTATTTCTCATGGAAATCTCGTATGGAGGATGTTCTACGAAGTAGGGGACTTTTCAGAATTATCTCAGGGAAAGAAACAGAACCCACTAATGATAATAAGAAAATAAAATGGGCAAATAGATGTGATGAAGCTCGTGGATTGATTGGGATGTCAATCTCTACTGATTTGCGATTCCACATATCTGGAATTGATAAACCTGATGCTGCTTGGGATAAGTTGGAATCTGTGTTTGGTAAACACAATGAAATTCGAGGTCACCAACTCGAAAATGAGTTGATTTCTTTAAATCCAAGTGACTTTTCATGCATTCAAGATTATTTATCTAAGTACAAAACTCTTAAACTCTTATGTGCAGAATGTAAGATTGAGAGGGAAGACAAACAATGCATTTATCATATTATTTCCAAACTTGGACCTGCATATTCTATTTTTGTATCTACATTTTACTCCATGAAAGCATCCTTGAATGCAGCTAGCTATCAAGAGCCTAGTCTTAAATCCTTTTGTGATTCCTTGATTAGAGAACAAGATAAACTCATTCATCTTGGAATAATCAACAATGCAGATACATCTGGGAAAGCCTTATTGTCCCAACAGAAAGAAAAGTTCAAGCCTCCCAAGAAACAAAATTTTCACAATAATAAGTCAAACAAGGGTCCCAAACCCTCTCAGTCAGCTCCTTCTTTAAAAAATGACAAAAGATCCAAGCCAAAAGGAAAGAAAATTGAGCGTCATTGCAACTATTGCGGGAAATATAATCATGATGAATCTAAGTGTTTCAAGAAGATGCAGCCTTGGAAGCAACAATGAAGAAGCACCACATCAGCCTAGATTCGTCTTCAGAATTTGCCTCTCATGGACATGCACTTTGTGCTTCTGGTTATTCTTATAATGTATCTTCTTCTTCTACTTCAAATGAATGGATCATTGATTCTGGAGCATCTTATCATATGGCTAAAGATCAAGCCATATTTTCTACTATGCATGAATGTAACATCAAAGAAATATTTGTTGGTGATGATAGATCTCTAAGTGTTGTAGAAGCTGGAACAGTTCCAATAGATAATGGTAATTTTAGTGATGTACTATGTGTTCCAAGAATTTCCTGCAATTTGTTATCAGTCTATCAGATCACTCATTCTGGTGAAGGTAAAACTGTGACCTTTACACCTCACCAAGTGGTAATAAAAGATTTTAAAGATCCTCAACAGGTCCTAGCTACCGGAATTGTTGATGATATTACCAAGTTGTACAAGTTTAACAACTTTGGGTCATCACCTTTCCCTTCAGTTTTTGTTGCTCATAGTGATAACTTGAGCAAACTTTGGCATGAACGATTTGGTCACTTAAATTATCACTCATTGCAACAACTATGTAAAGAAAATATGGTGACAGGTCTTCTGATGGTATCTTGGAGAGATGGTGTTTGCTCCGGTTGTGTACTCGAAAAACATCATCGGGACAGTTTTGACAAATGTGCCTCTTGGCATGCCTCGGTTCCCTTGGAGCTTGTGCATAGTGACTTGTGTGGTCCTCTTCCATATGCTTCCTTTTCTGGTTTCAAATATTTCTTAACTTTCATTGATGATTACACCAGACGCACTTGGGTTTATTTCTTAAAACTTAAGAGCGAAGTATTTAACATGTTCTTGGCCTACAAGGCCCTTGTGGAAAAACAATCTGGTCATCAAATTATTAAGTTAAGATTTGACAATGGAGGAGAATATGTTAACAATAAGTTCACTACTTTATGCACTGAACAAGGCATCCAACAACAGCACATTGTTCCATATACACCACAACAAAATGGTGTAGCTGAGCGGAAGAACCGCACTTTAAAAGAAATGGCTAATTGTATGATCCAATCTAAGGGACTAAGTGTTCAATTTTGGGCTGAAGCCATTAATTGTGCAAATTATATAGTTAATCGCACCCCCACTAAAGCATTACAAGGTATAACACCAAAAGAAGCATGGAGTAAAACTAAACCTGATGTAAGTCACTTCCATGTGTTTGGTAGTGAAGCATGGGCTCACATTCCGGATGAAAAAAGGAAAGCATTGCAGTCTAAAAGTGAAAAGTGCATATTTGTTGGATATTCTGAAGATGTAAAAGGTTATAGACTTGTTCAACCACATTCTCATGATATAATCATTAGAAGAGATGTTAAATTTGATGAAAATCTCTTGGCCTGTGAGCCTAACTCGGCGATTGTGCCATCTTTGGCCTGCGAGCCTGATTCGGCGTTTGTGCCTTATTCTTCTTCTTCCAACTTCCTTGACAGGTGTCCAAATCCAGTTTCTGATGATGACAGTGAGGATGAAAATCACCTCCGCCTGCTCATGTTCCCCCAGTTGCACCAACACAAGTGCTTCCTCGATGGGTCCGTTCAACATGTGAAGCAGCTGGTGATCTTGCCAGTGATCCTAGAGATCAACGTCGAACATGTTCTTAGTTTCAGCGAGCCTCTTCTCTTTTGGCTCAAGTTTCCGAGAATCATGATCCATAAACTTTTGCAGAATCTTCAGGGAATCCAGATTGAGATGCAGCCATGGATGAAGAATATCGTTCCTTAATGGCGAACGATACTTGGGATCTTGTACCTCTTCCAAAAGGAAGAAAACTTGTCATATGTAAATGGGTCTACAGAACTAAGTATGCATCAGATGGAAGTGCTGAAAGACTTAAGGCAAGGTTAGTTGCCAAAGGTTTTTCCCAAGTTGAAGGGATTGACTACAATGAAACCTTTGCTCCCGTCGCAAAAATGAACTCCATCTACCTTGTTCTTTCCCTTGCATCCTTACACAACTGGGAAGTCCATCAAATGGATGTCAAGTCTGCCTTCTTACATGGTGATTTACAAGAGGAAATTTACATGGAACAACCTCCTGGTTATGTTCAGAATAACTCTAGCCTTGTCTGCCACCTTAAGAAATCCTTATATGGCCTTAAGCAAGCTCCTAGAGCTTGGTATGCCAAAATGGATAACTTTCTCCTTAACACGGGTTTTTCTAGATGCCATTCTGACCCCAATGTCTATACCAATAAAGTAGGAAACCATCTCATCATACTTGTTCTATATGTTGATGACCTTATTCTTACTGGTAGTGACCCTCAGCTTATAACCCATGTGAAATCCAGTCTTAAACAAAATTTTGAAATGTCAGACTTAGGACATTTGCATTATTTTCTTGGTCTCCAAGTCCTGCAAACCAAAGAAGGAATCTTTCTTTCTCAGTCTAAGTATGCTTGTGACCTTCCTCGTCGCTTTCACATGGAAGATTGTACACCATCCCCTTCTCCCTTCCAGTCTGGAGTCAAACTTTCTGCCACTTGTACTTCACCTGAAGTCGATGCCACCTTGAATCGTCAACTTGTTGGTAGTCTCTTATACTTGACTCGTTCCCGTCCTGACCTTTCCTTTGCCATTGGTCCGTGTTGCCTGTTATATGCAGACACCTCATGAAAGTCACTGGAAAGCAGCTAAAAGAATTCTTCGATATATTCGAGGTACAGTTCAGTTTGGGATTCATTACAGTACAGGGGGGAAACCTTTGTTGCTTGGTTTCACTGATTCAGATTGGGCCGATGATCCTGATGATCGAAAGTCTACTGTAGGTTATGTTTTCAGTCTGGGATCTGGACCTATTACTTGGGCTTGTAAGAAACAACAAGCTCTTGCTCTTTCTTCAGCAGAGGCAGAATATCGAGCAGCAGTTAATGCCAGTCAAGAAGCTTTATGGCTTCCACAGATCCTTTCAGAGTTTGGATTCGAGTAGCAGCAGCCTACTCCACTTTGGTGCGACAATCAAAGTGCCATCAAGCTTGCCAAATATCCATTTCTACATCAATGTAGCAAACACATTGAGCTACATATGCACTTCATCAAAAATCTTGTTCATGATCGTGTTCTTGAAGTGCTCTTTTTCCCTACAGATGATCAAGTTGCAGACATCTTCACCAAGTCTCTTACAGAAGCGAAGTTTTCTAAACTTCGATCTATGTTAGTAGTTCAGGAACTTGTCATTAAGGGGGGATAGGATCTAATGCCTCCTTCCTTCTCCTAATAGTGTCACTTTTGTAAATCCTTTAATCCTATCCCAAGTTGTTCTTAAGGGGGGATGTTAGGATATTTAGACACTTAGGAGTTAGTTAAGATCAACTTGTGTAATATATCTGTTAGGGATAGTGTGTATCTTTAGTATGCATTTGTAAATACTTAATCCGACAGTCACGATATGTTCCCGACATAGAGTGATCCGACGGCTCAACTTCTCTTAGATCAAACCTAACCTTGATCCGTGGCTTAACACCCGATTGGTCCACGATCTCTATTTAAAGAGCATGGAGGGTCATTGTTTAGTTGATCGATTATGAGAAGCTCATTTGTAACTTTTTTTCTTTGCATAATAAATTGTCCCGTAGAAGCTATTTGGCTGGGGCCGTGGAGTGTTTCCCTCAAGAGGGTTTAAACCATGTTAAAACATCGGTGTGTTGATCTATGATCTGTTTGTGTGAAGTGGTTGCTCTTGGTGTTCGGTCCTTTGGTAGTACCCTGTGAACCCGAATAGAATCATGCATGGATAAAGCACAGGAATTGTAGAGATAATCAACAAAATTGTGAGTAGTTTGGTAGAAAAAAATGAGTTAATCCAAGGTCTATTTGATACAGTGCGATGAATAGGTTCAAAGTCATCTTATGTAGGGGCAGCTGAGCAAATTATCCAGTAAAATTGGGGTCTATTTGAAGCTAAGTTACGAAATTCTGGTATTTGTTCTAGATAATGCATGCAAAATCGAGTCTACAAAAAAAATGGTGGAAGCTTCTTGTTTGGGAGCCTGTGACCAGAGTTTACTGGTTTTGAAAATCAATAAAATCAAGCCTGTTAGATAACATATTTTTTAAAGTTTGGTGTCATAATAATGATCAATATGAATGAAAATGAGAATATGGGGCCATTTTATTGAAAATTAGCTCAGTTGGTTACCATTTGACAGAAACAAGAAAGATCATATTGAATTGGGGATAATCAAACAACGGCAGGTTTAGTTTGATGGAAGTCAATAGTTTTAGGGGAATAGTCCCGGAGTATATTAACAAAGTTATTAATTATCGATAGAAAGTTCGATAGAAATGATATTTTATAGAAACCAAGGTTAGGGTCAGCTCTATACAAGTTAGAAGTTGAAGATTTTGATTGCTTAATATAAAAAACCAACTAAGGTTAGGGTCAACTCTATACAAGTTAGAAGTCGAAAAAAACAACAAGGTTTTGAGGATAGAAAACTAGTAATAGCAGAGTCAGGACCAAGGATCCACTTTGAGAAAGTCATGAAATGGTTTCCTGATGGAAATAAATAAAGTGGGCCTCTCTAATATATATAAAACCAGGGAGTGCTATAGATTCTTTGGAAATAGTGAAATGAATTTATTCTATGAATAATATCAAAGTACAATAAATGAGAAAATTGTTGCATTTATATGCGAGTTGGTAAGAAAAAAGTATAGATGCTCCAATATTTAGGGTCATTTCGAAAAATATAGGGATAAATAAGAAAGTTTGGTGTTAGAGCGTTGAATGAGGGTTGGTTTCTATTTTGCTAATTAATATTGTTGTGCACTCGAAGGAAAAAGAGCAAGATTCATTGTTTTGTTGTTTTTGTCATTTCTTCGTTAGCTGTGGTAGTTTTGAGCATCAGGTGATGAATCATCTTTTGTTTTTCCAGATTAGACTAGTACAATGTTAGGGGGTGGCACACAACAGATCCTGAGGAAGGCATTGGGTGTGCTGAAAGACACAACAATAGTCAGTCTCGCCAAAGTGAATAGTGAATACAAGGTATGAACTTATCTACCAGTGCAGTGTAAGGATATTGCATGTAGTGTTGATAGATTTGTATGCATCTAGCACAATCTAAATACATTGCATGAATTTGATTGTCTTGGTCATCAAATTTCCTAAGATTCATCATTGTTTGTTTCCACAATTCTAACACTTACATATAAACTTGTAGGATCTGGATATTGCTATCGTGAAGGCCACAAATCATGTGGAGCGGCCAGCAAAAGAAAAGCATATTCGAAGTAAGTGGATGTCCTCTTTTCTGCACTCAAAGAGTCAAACACTATTTCGTTTTCCTAGAGTATAGCTCAATAGGAATTTTTACATCAATGGGTGGTTCGCTGCTAGACATTACACTGTGATTTTGTATGGATTTTTAAACTCTCCAATTTGATTTCCAAGCAAGATGTATAGGTCTAATATCTGATGATGTTTATCTTTTGGGCAGTTATTTTCGCAGCCACGTCGGCTACAAGGCCTCAGGCAGATGTAGCATATTGCATCCATGCTCTTACAAGACGTCTTGCCAAGACACACAACTAGGCGGTAATGTGCAATCCTTGCCTTAATTGGTATTTGGGAAATGGAATTTAGACTAGTTGAGAGTCTAGTAGGCTTGGTCTCTTTTCTAGTTGTTAATCTTCCAGTAAAGTGGTCAAAGTGAAACTACGATGCCTCAATTGCACTTTGTACACATGTTGGAGGTCTAAAAGGCATTAGAGGTTGTATGTGGTTACAGTTACCACTCGAGCAGAACAATTGATTCAAGTAGTCTTTATGTGAATTAGGTGTTTTTATCTGTCCTTCGCTCCAATTCCTTTTGAAAGTCTAGTATAATATGGAGGATTTCACATTAGTTTACATTATAGTTGAAGTCTGTGTGGTATTCACCATAGAAATTTATGATTTGAATGTAGTGTATATTTCGATATATAAGGAAGGGAAAACGACTGTTATTTTGATGCTAATATTCTGCTTTTTAAAAGAAATTTTTTATTGTGATACTGAAGTTGTCAAAGTCCCAATTGATTTTTGAATATACTATAGCTTTCAATTTGCAGTGAAAAGTAAAACTAGAGTTACATTTGTTTTTGGATTAGTTTGGTCCGATTCTTAATAACTTTAATTGATTATTGGTTGTGTTCTAGGTTGCGTTAAAAACCTTATATGTTATCCATCGAGCTTTGAAAGAGTTTGACCCCACTTTTCGGGAGGAACTGATCAATTATAGCAGATCTAGGGGACACATTCTTAATTTATCTTACTTCAAGGACGGTTCTAGTCCAAATGGTATTGTTTTTTCCAGTAGCTCCTACTCTCATCGTTTTAAATCCTTTCTTAAGTGGTATCAACTTAGAAATGGTTGTGGATTTATTCTTAGCTTGGGACTATTCAACATGGGTTCATTCATATGCATTGTTCCTCAAAGAACGATTGGAATGCTACCATGTACTGAAATATGACATTGAAACAGAGTGCTTGGAAAGCAATCCTTTACACCTCAGGTTATCCATGTATGCATTGCGTTATAGTAGTTAGATATTTCATTAATATTATTAATGTTGTTGTTGCTAGTTTTATTTCCAATGAAATGATGAGCAGTTCCTAAAGTTTGTAAGTCATTTGTTGGGTGTGTTGTATGGTGTCATTGCTACAGTTATGAGTGTTGTTGTGGGTGTTGTATGAGAGGAATTTTGTGTTCATGTATATAGGATAGACACAACCAGCTTCTAGGTTAAATCTTCTTGCAATATGTACATACCTTAAATCGTTTTAAAATGAATTCTATGTAATAGTTTAGCATATAGCATTTGGTCGAGCTTGCAAATACAATAATGTCGACGCGCTATATAAGTTTTGAATGTTTAGTGAATAGTATTTTGATATATGGATATTAGTTTAATATATTTGTAATAAAGTAACCCCACTTAGAATGTTAAATTTATATTACAAATATTTTTAAATATACATACATATATATATTCTTTAACTTTTATATGAATTTTATTTTTAAAAATTATACAAAATATATTTATATTGTTTGTACTTGCCATTTCCCCGCCGTATACCTATCCTAGCTATCCTGGGTTTAAAAAACATCTTTGTCCAAATACTGGTAACTTACGTAAATTTCCATTAGATGTTTTCTTAGATCTACTAGTTTACGTTCAGGTACATGCCCTTTATGCATTTTGTCTTTTTGGGTACCCATTAATTGCAGTTATTTCCTTTGCTTATATTAAACCATATGCTCAACTTGTTATGGACCAAAAATAGAAAATTCTAATCAATAGACTCTGGGTTATTTGTGATGCAGAGAACCAGGGAACTAGATACTGTTGAACTACTAGAACAATTCTCTTGCTTTGTAGCAATATCTTTATCACCTAATGGCATGCCAGGTATTTACATCCGAGTCACTATTGTGAAATATATAGTAACTTTGTAATTTTGGAGGCTGGCTACTTGTATTATGTGCTTTTGATTTATATGTCCTTTCAGTGTGATTTTGGATTGAAAGCACTACATACTGTTGTGTATGGTTTCTAATTTAATAATCTAAATATGTGCAGCCGGAAGGGGTAGCTATATCCAATCATGTGATACAGTGTGCACTCATAGTGGTTTGTGGCATCTTCACTCTTTTGTGGTTAAAATTTATTTGTTGTCTTGCATAAAGAAAGTAGTTTCACTCGCTAAAGTTGATGCCGTACTTTATGATGGGTATACTTATTTGCCTTTTGCACAATGTTGCAGGTTTCAAGAGAGAGAGCATTAAACTTTACAGTGCAATTAATGATGCCATCAACCTTGCTGACAAGGTAGGAAATGCTATAGTTTAAATGTTTAATTAGCATCGCATCTTAATTATAATTGATCTATAGCTTTGATAACTGCAATTGTCTACCTGCAATTCTTTGAAATGCAACACCATGATGCTATTAAGGCATTTGATATCTATAAGCGAGCTGGTAAGCAGGTATGGTTGGAAATTTCTTGTTCCAAAAGTGTTCTAATTGATGTCTTTAGTTTCAAACCATGTCAAAACAGTCCCATATACCTCCTACTATTTCGTTCTCTAGGATGATTGTGATCCAACATTACTTTTTTAAAAGCATTTGCTTCAGTGGAATTCCCTCTCAACATATTTGAAGCGTTCAATTTTATCATCATTACCTTCTCTCAATGTATACACCTACCATTCCTATTCTTTTCCATCATGTTTAATTTAAAGAAACAATTTTTCTAGCATCATTTCTAAAATGTGGAATGAATATCACTTTGTGTCACCCGTGACGAATAAAATAACTTTATTGCAATTATTTGTTCCACTGGCATGGTAGGCTGAAAAATTATCGGAGTTCTATGAATTTTGCAAAGGTCTTGACCTTGGACGTGGATTTAAATTTCCTTCACTTGAACAGGTACAGATAATTTGTGAACTTTGTCATCATGTTCAGTGCAGCTTTTTAGTGTAATGGCATGTAGCTGGTCATTATAGATCTGCATGGTTATGTATGATACTTTGGTTCTTGTGAATCAAATTACTGAATGAACAACCACCAGCATCATTCATTTTTGCAATGGAAGAGTATGTTAAAGATTCCCCAAGATCATCATCAGTCCATAGAGAGTTGGTATGAACATCTATCCTTAAGAGAGTATATAGTATTATAGTGTTTTGAGGATGCCCAAATTGCATTTTGTTTGTTATTTACAAAGTTATAGTAGGTACAAATGAATAGCAGCAGACCTGCTACTGTACAAATGAAAGGGCAGCCTGTTGTTCAAAAAATTGGATGTTGCTCATAAGACAATTCCTAGAATAATTTTTACTGCAACTGGTTTTGAAAAAGTGAAGTTGAAGATAATTGTATGTATTTTGGATCTCAGACAGGCAAACATCTCTAGCTGTCGAGAGATCAACAATTGATAGACAATTAAATTTTTTTTATTGCAAGTTGGATCTTGTATTCTTTTGTATCTATGAAGGGCAGCAGCTTGCTTTTGTTCCTGATAATTTGTACATCCATGGGTTATTGTACTCATGCGTAGTTTGTAAGATCATTCTTCTTTGAATTTTCGTCATTGTCACAGTTGAACTACTATATCTTAGAATTCTTTTAGTACTTGAAGCATTTTTCTTGAATATGTTTGACATTCATTTTGTTCCCATGCAAATTTTGTTTGAATATCATTATTGTCACAATAAAACTTCTTAAAGGGTGCTAGCTCAATGGTAGAGCACTTGCCTAATTATAGGCAGGAGATTGGTGGTTTGATTCCTCCGTACCCTATCATAAATTAGTGACTAAGAAAACGACTAAATTCGCATATATACGACTATCAATAGCTAATTTTCAGTAGCTTATAGCGTGATTAACGTTTAGTCGTATTTATCTTAGTCATTAATATGTTATCATCTAGTAGTTTATTTAGTCGTATATTTGGTCATTAATTGTGACAATCAATGACTAAATCAATGACTAAATCAGTGATTAAATCAATGAGTATCAATGACTAAATCAATGAGTATCAATGACTAAATCAACGACTTAATCAGTGAGTATCAATGACTAAATAAATGACTAATAAGTCAACCAATTAATGACTAGTGAAATACGACTATAGATAAGATAGTGGAAATCAGATACTATTAGTCACCGAATAAAAAAAGTCATTTATAGTCGAATTTTAGTCATTAATTTCTCATTTTGTACCAGTGACCTTCCGACAGAAGAAAGCCACTCACCTATCTGACCACATTCAGGAGTGGTGAAGGAGAAAGAGGCTCATTAAAGTTGGCATCCCTTCAGCATTTTTATTAGAGTGGTATCTCAAATCACTCCTTCCTTATATTTCTAAGGAAGTTGCAACTTCAGGGGTGTCCTCCGAAGAGGAAGCTAGCTTAAGAACCCAGCAGCTTGACTTGGTATATGCTTAGTCTGGGATCTTATATGAGATTATTCCTGATGCACTAGGGTCTAACACAGACTTAGGTAAACCTAAACCTAGACCACATGCCAATGGCATTGTGGTTTAAGTAGACTCTGCAGCATTTAATGCTTTAACAAAGCAGGTTCACGCCTTGTCTGTCAAATAGTCTGTTGCAGAAGCAACTTCGGTTGCAGCCTCCCCTTCAACAACAAAATATGTACAACAAGTGTAAACAAACCAAAAGGGCCCTCGATAGCCCAAAAGAAAAAGAAAGCGAAAGAAAGGGGAGGGGAACCACCAAAATCCCAAAAACACAAAAAATGCCAAGGACGATAAAAAGGAAAAAAGGAAAGTGAATTTCCCTTGCAAGCTATGAAAAGAGGACCACCTTTCCCATCAAAGACCTATAATGGAAGAAGCCCAGAAGTTGCTCTGTGAAAAGAAACCTGCTATCTTAAAAGACCCATTCCCTCACAGGAAAGGTTCAGCTTCTGGCAACTCTGGTGCTGGGGGCACTCATCATGCCTAAGCTACTGATCAATCGTTCATTAATATGGTTAATTCAGACGCTTTTCTACAAACTTGAGCTAGAAATTATACCCTGGATCCACAGCAGAAGGATGTTCCTGAGTCATCTACCCCTCTCCACATCGAGAGACTGGTGGATTCGTTGTCGAAGATCCCAAAAGGTGTCTTCAAACGGGTTGTGCACAATCCCAATGTGCGTGCTGCCCCCAACTACAATGTTATGGAGGATTTATCCCAAACACCCTGTTCCATGTCCACTTTGGAAGTACTGCAAAGTTGTCCATTACAACGCAGTGCACTTCTCGCAGCAATTGGGAGTGTAGACTCATCCAATATGATGGATCGTTTTGATATGAACGATATCAAGTTCCGGTTGTCGTACCACGTCGCTCTCCAAATAGAGGTAATCCATGGTCCCAAGACCATTGGAGGAGCTATTGTAGATGAGGGCGCATCTACGTGTGTAATGTCCATTTCTTGCTGGAAGGATTTGGGTGAAACCGAGTTAGCTCCCTCGAATACAGTACTTACTGCCTTTGATGGAAGATCCTTCCGTCCACACGGAGTCTTACCATCATTTGATGTTGAACTTGTGAGAAAGCTAGTATCTATAGAGGTTGAAGTTCTGGATGCTCCACTTGACTATAACTTGCTATTGGGTAGGACCTGGGCGTATGCAATGAAAGCATTGTCGTCGTCCGTTTTCCAGGTTATAATGTTCCCTCATGAAGGCAAGATTGTCACACTTGATCAACTTTCGTTTTCTCAAAAGAATAACTAGACTTCGTCAGATTCAAAAATTCTGATGGTTGATCAGTCCCGCCCAGTTACTGAGAGTTTAGGAGCATGGCTCTATGGTTCATTAATAGGAACTTTTGACCTACCTTCTCCTGTTCACTTTATTGGTTCTGAAGAATGTTCTTCGTCTGATATTTTCACGGTTAGTCCAACGACAGATCTGTGGATTCTCCCCACTAAATCAGAACCAGTTGTGCCTTTATCTGTTGTAGAGGTGGCTTACTTAGATTCACAACATGTTGCAACAGAACATATCGTGACTCCATTGGTCTCTGCTGATTCAGATATGGACTATGCTCCTGCATGGTCAGTGGACTCTATCCACTCTTTTGACTGTCTAGACATTGTTTTTCCCTCTGATGAGATGATCTTGGAAGCACTGATTGGCCTGGACCATCCTTGGGAATACATGCACCATAGGTCTTATTTTCTTCCTGATCTATATAGGATTGAGAGAGGTGAGTTTTCTATGAGACTCAGTGGGAATGTTGATTTGTCCGCTATCCCTTCTACTTCAAAAGTTGTTTATGCTTAAGGGAATATGGAAAATATATCGAGAACCATTCCGATCAACATTTCCATCAAACCTGGGGTCATGGAAAATATTTTCATTGGAGCAGACTGTTCTCCGGAGGAGATCATTCTGTATACCAATCTCTTTAAAGAATTTCGCGATGTATTTTCCTAGTCTTATGAAGAGATGTCAGGCATCGACCCTATCTAAAGAAGTGCTACGCCTAGGAATCTGTTCTTTTTCATGTATTATAACTGTACATTTTGTAGAGTTAGCTTTGTTTACGGTTGTCGTTATGTCTTATGCATCTACTGCTTTGTGTTTTAGATGTTGACTAAACACTTTATAGGTTTTGTTGATGGCGCTAGCCGCCACACCCGTCAGTTGGCCACAGCTGCTTGGGTTATTTACTCACCAACTGGCCAACTGGTTTCTTCAGGAGGGGCTTTCTTAGGTCCCACAACGAACAATGTGGCTGAATACAGTGCAGTCATAGACCTACTCCGAGATGCTATGTTCCATGGAATTTCACATTTGGAGGTATGTCTCGACTTGCAGCTAGTTGTTTTCTAGTTAATGGGTGTTTATCAGGTTAGAGATCCTACTTTGCTGCGTCATTTTTTGCGCGTTAAGTTACTTGAGAGGTAGTTTGATTACATCACATATCAACATATTCCAAGAAATTTGAATGCATTAGCTGATTGATTTTCAAACTACATTTTAGATTGGAATTTGCATCATTCACATACATAATAATTCATGCATAAAAGACAATAACACACATGTAAATAACACCGATACTGTATATATATAATTCGTATAAAAACTAATATGATTTTGGGTCATAAATATGTCACACAGTCATGTCATAATATACAAAATTGGGCTCAATGGCCTAAAAAATATACATAGATATATCCTTCTCCTATGGAGAAGGAGGGGCCTCATCTGCCTATGCTGCCTCTCGATAGCAAATGACCAGCATAGCTACTTTCCTCAGTAGCTGAATCCATGCAGGGGGCACACCCACCACATTCTCCTGCATGTCGAGCGGCATTCACTCGATCCTGTATGTCGGAATGTCATGAGTCAACTGACTCATCTTCCCCTCTATGTTTTCTAGCATGGCATCAGCTGCTCCTACTATAACTGGTCTCACGAAGGTACGGGGGTGTCTCTCAGGACGCATTGGTCCAACATCTGCATATGACATTTTGTTTTAGTACTTCGAACTCATCATAAAAATAATATATATAAAATTGAAAAAATTTAATAGTTTTTCAAAAAACAAACTTACCAATCTCTCCCCAGGCTACTCCTGGAGGGAGAGCCAGCTTAGGATCGTTGCAGAAGTCTATGCCCGCATATGGAAACTGCTCAAGAGATGGTACCTGCCGGTCCCACAACACCTAGAAATCATCCTCAGTATAGAAAAAGTTTCTCTCGCCACCACCCTGGCGGAGGAAGATCTCCCCCCATCGACCCATCAGTGGCTCACGGGGGTTAAGTGGGGGCAAATCCATCCCCAGACTCATGGAAGGCACCCTTTCAAAGAAAAAGGTGCACAGTATGCTTCTATACCCAAAATTCTTCATCCTCCCAGTCTTACACCCAGAAAGTTGAAGCTTCATGTTCGCCAGTAGACTTGAACACCAGTCAAATATTATTCCATGTATGCATTCAATACCCATGTGCATAAAATTCCTTGAAGCTAGATGTTGCGTGGCACATATTGCCATCTGATTGAGAATACTCAAGATCACCTTGAGTGAAAAGCTTGCAACAGTAGAAATAAGGACCTGACTGACGGTTTTCTCTGTACCCGTTACACAATAGGTATTGACGTAATCCTACACGGATAGGGCATCCACATTGCGAGAGGACCCTTTGATATTCACTATGTCTCCCCTTCGGGAGATCCCCATGATGAAATAGATGTCGTCAACTGTCAATTCCAATATTTCCCTTTGGATATTGAATACCAATGCATTGGCATCCTAGTATTGTACAAGCCTCTCAAGCAAGCAGATTTGTGCCCGCATATTGACTTTTCTATAAAATTTCAACAAACCACATCTTCGCAATGCATGCAAGGTTAATGGATCTTGTAAAGCTACTCGATCCATCTCTTCATGCTCCCTTTCATGCCATACCAATACCATCCTGCCATTAAGACCATTAAACATTGGTCATTTTTGTTTTTTGCCATAGTTTTTGCGGTGAACGCTACTGTCTATCATAGATAGTAGCGTCCCAAACGTGACTGTCTTACAGGCATAGTAGCGCACTTTTGACAAGTGTGCTAGTTTCTTGCAGGCAAACTAGTGCTCACGCAGAAACGTATTTAAAAGTTGGATAAAAAATGATTTTGCCCACAGAAATTGAAAAAAAATGTATGTAAATGCAAGCTAAGGATGAGACTACTTACTTGGTGGAAGAAAAATTTGAATTGGTGATCCGGTTCGACTGCAATGAGCAAAGGTAGCTTGAGGTTTTTCTGCACTTTTTCCCTAATTTCCAAATTGTGATATTTGATTTTCAAAATTGAAACTATTTATAGAAATTACTTTTTAATTTTTACCCACTTTTCCAAAAGGGGTATAGTTTCATTTTTGTTATTTTAATTCATTAATATTTCTCAAATTTTGATGAATTAGACTAACTATATATTTTGAATTATCATTATAATTTCAAACATTGAACTATTAAGACTTGTTTTCTTCATTGACAGGATCACTATAGGTACCATATTGTTTCAATATTTTGTCATTTGAGAAAAATTTTCATGGTTACTAACATTGGTTGTCGAGATTTTATTCTCTAGCGGGTCATGAAATTACGATCCCTGAAGCTGTTTTAGTCATTTTAAGCCCTTTTTTTTACTTTTCAAAAACAAACAAGATTGCCAAGTTTAATTGTTCTCTTCAGACTCGTTAAAGGAATTGAAGGAACATCCACTTAAGTATAAGTTTACCCCTTTTCTGTGTTAAATTTTCAGTATTAAATCACAATACTATAGGATCTTTGCTGAGAGAACAACATCTACAGTATATCAATGCATGACAATCATAATATGACAAGCATCACAAGCATCACAAGAATCAAAAGCATAGAGACAAGAGACACAGAGTTTCCGTGGGGAAAACCCTAAGGTGAAAAACCCCACAACTTCCTCAGAGATAGAGAGAGCAATGGCTCAACCAAAATACAACCAAATAATACAGAGATAGTCTCCTAGCAGATGATCCTCCTCCTCCTCACTAGTGCGCCACTTTTCAGAGAGAGAGATAGATACTTTTCCGAGTGAGTAAAATAGAGATCTCCTATCTCTATTTATATTCACCTTTTTGCCCAGTGACCTACTGGGGCCGACTTGTCTACTTGAGTACATCCACATTATATTATATATTAATTAGGGCCGACCCCATAAGGTGGTCTAATAACCCATCGGCAAGTACACACACTTGCGACACTTGTCAATCCACATGACGACACTTCCTTATAGAGGAATAACACATCTCTTATAAGGGTACAATAAATATATATATAATATACTGATGAAATACATTCCGAAGTTACATATACATCAACACTCCCTCTTAACTAGGAAGGTATTTCTCGACACAGATTTGCTAGACAAGTCTTCTTCTCTGGATCATCGTCATCGATGCATCGTCATCATCATCGTCACTGCTGCTGCTATCTCGTCCAATCTCTGTCTCTACTCGTCATAGGAAGTTCTACAGAGCCAGTCCTTTTTCATACTGGATGTAGGCCCACCACCTGCAGGTCTTCATCATCACTGGCCATACTGTGGAATCCTCAGGACTTTTACGTGCGTCACAAAACCTCGAAAGAGCATCCCAGGCTGTTACGAGCACACAGCTCTACCTATAGGATCTCCCAGGGCACCGAATTACATGTGACCTCACCACAAAACCTCGCAAGAGCATCTGCCAGATATCCCAGGGAACCGAATTACATGCCATAGGCAAAACCTCGAAAGACTATCTGCAGATCTCCCAGGGCACCGAATTACATGTGGTCATGGCAAAACCTCGCAAGAGCATCTGCCAGATATCCCAGGGAACCGAATTACATGCCATAGGCAAAACCTTGAAAGACTATCTGCAGATCTCCCAGGGCACCGAATTACATGCCATAGGACAAAACCTCGAAAGAGCATCTGCCAGATATCCCAGGGAACCAAATTACATGCCATAGGCAAAACCTCGAAAGACTATCTGCAGATCTCCCAGGGCACCGAATTACATGTCCTCCCAGAGCAAAACCTCGAAAGAGCATTTGCCAGATGTCCCAGGGCACCGAATTACATGCCATAGGCAAAACCTCGAAAGACCATCTGCAAATCTCCCAGGGCACCGAATTACATGCTCATCTGCACAACCTGATCCACGGCCACAGAGTATCAACCTGATACTCACCATACATCATCCTGATGTATCCATGATCATCCTGATCATCATCACTGCAGCGTCCTGCTGCATGTCATCTGGAGCAACATCCTGAAGCTCGTCATCTATGATCATCCTGATCATCACTGCAACATTCTGCTGCATGTCATCTGGAGCAACATCCTGAAGCTCGTCATCTATGATCATCCTGATCATCAATGCATCTACCTGATGCATACCAAGTATCTACATATCATCATACATGATCCTCCTGATCATACAATGTATCCACCTGATACAAATACATGATACATATCATCATACATGATCCTCCTGATCATCAATGCATCTACCTGATGCATACCAAGTATCTACCTGATACATATCATCATACATGATCCTCCTGATCATCAATGTATCCACCTGATACAAATACAAATACATGATACATATCACCATACATGATCCACCTGATCATACAATGTATCCACCTGATACATATACAGATACATGGTCCAAGCATCCAACATGATGCATATACAAAATACATATACATGATCCAACTGATCATATCCAGCATCAACATGATGCGTACATACAAAAAAATGATCCAACTGATCATATCCGGCATCCAACATGATGCGTACATACATACATAAAAATGATCCAACTGATCATATCCAAGCAGAAACCAGAACATCATCCTGATGTTCATCATCCAGCGCTTACATCCACAGCCATGTGAAGGATCCTCCTTCCAACATGCTTGGAATGGCTTCAGCAAATGTGTCCATCACTTCTTCCTCGAAGTGTCCTCGATCTGAAGAACGCCAAGCCTCTCTCTGAAGTACTCGAACTTCACCCTGGCTAGTGGCTTCGTCAGCACATCTGCAATCTGCTCGTCCGTCGCAACATACAGGAGCTTCACAGCTCCTTTCTGCACCATATCCCTGATATAGTGGTATTTGATCTCTATGTGTTTCGACCTGTCATGAAACACTGGGTTCTCGGACAGCTTCACACAACTCTGGTTATCACAAAAGATACCAGTAGCTTCCAACGGGAGATCAAATAACTCAGACAGTAGCTTCCGTAGCCATACTGCCTCACAACTAGCTGAACAGGCTGCAACATACTCTGCCTCAGCTGTACTCAGTGCTACGCAGGACTGCTTCCTGCTAAACCAAGAGATCACACCTGATCCCATACTGAAGCAACACCCAGATGTGCTCTTCCTATCTGCAGCACTGCCAGCCCAATCTGAATCAACATAACCCTGCAGGTTAAACTTTTGATTCGCCTCATATCTGAGCCCATAATCCACTGTACCCTTCAGGTACCTCAGAACATGCTTTACAGCAACCAGGTGAACACACCTCGGATCCGTCAGGAACTGGCTCAATGTGTTCACAGCAAAGCAAATATCTGGTCTCGTGTTCGTCAGGTACATCAAGGACCCAATAATCTGACGATACATAGAAACATCAACTGGCTCAGATGAAGCATCACAAAGAAGCTTCAGATTCGATGCCATAGGTGTGGCCATGGCTTTGCAATCCATCATCCCAAATCTCTTTAGGATATCTACTGTGTACTTCCCTTGAGCAAGGAATATCCCACCTGCATTCTGCCACACCTCCATACCTAGGAAATAGTGCATCATTCCCAAATCTTTCATATCGAATTCAGCTGCAAGCTTCCTCTTGGTATCTGCAATCATTCTGTCATCTCCTGTCACAAATAGGTCATCCACATATAGTAGTAGAATCACAGGATTCCCTTCCTCAACCTTGTAGTAAAGGTTGGAATCTGCTTTACTCTTGGTAAAGCCCAAACTAGATAGGAAACTATCCATCCTACCATACCAGGTTCTGGGGGCTTGCTTCAAACCATACAAGGCTTTCTTCAATCTGCATACATAAGATTCCCTGTCATGTATTTCAAAGCCTAGTGGTTGTTCCACATATACTTCCTCTTCTACTACACCGTTCAGGAAAGCAGTCTTGACATCCATCTGGTGTATCTTCCATTTCATTGCTGCAGCCAGGGCAAGTACTGTTCTGATGGAAGTATATCTGGCTACAGGTGCAAAGGTTTCTTCATAGTCTATTCCTTCCTTCTGAGAGAAACCACGAGCTACGAATCTTGCTTTATATTTTTCCACACTGCCATCTGCAGCATGCTTGATTTTGTAGATCCACTTGGAAGTCACAACAGACTTCTCTTTAGGTCTTGGGACAACATCCCAAACATCATTTTTCATAATTGATTGATATTCCTCAACCATAGCATCCTTCCATTCTTTCTTTTCTGCTGCCTCTTCATAACTGGAAGGCTCTTTGTTCATGATGTCACAGAGTAAAGCAACATAACTGGTGTGTGATCTGGTTCTCTTCTTTGCTCTGTGTTCTTCTTCTGGAATGCCAAATCTTTCTGCATCATGAATGAGCTCTCTAGCCCATACAGGTTTCCTTTTGTGAGAGTTATCCTCACGGGGTGGATCTACAGGTTCTTGTGGATCTTCAAACTCACGAGCAGTTTCTGGAACTGCTTCAGTCATGGTAGTGTCCTGAAATCTTGTTTCCTTAGGTTCTTCATAGACTTCGGTAGGTGCCTTTCTTGATTTGATGAATGCTGAATTCTCATCAAATGTTACATCCCTGCTGACATCAATCTTCTTGAACCATGGAAAATATATTCTGTAAGCCTTCGAGCTTTCACTATAACCCACAAAGATGCCCTTCTTTCCTGAAGGATCTAGTTTAGTCCTCTTCTCCTTCGGAACATGAGTGTATACTGGACAACCAAATATTCTGAGATGGCTGACTTCAGGTTTCTTATCAGAAAAGACTTCTTCTGGTGTCTTGTTGTCCAATATCTTGTGGGGTGTTCTGTTCTGCACATATACAGCTGTTCTAGCTGCTTCTGCCCATAGATGCATAGGAAGATCCTGGTCATGCAACATTGCCCTTGCTGCTTCCATGATAGTTCTGTTCTTCCTTTCTGCAACTCCATTCTGTTGAGGATTATAAGGAGCAGTCAACTCCCTCTTAATCCCTGAATCACTGCAAAGCTTCTTGAAGTCATTTGAGGTGAATTCTCCACCATTGTCAGATCTGAATGTTTTGATTTTCTTGTCAGTTTGATTCTCCATCAAGGTTTTGAATTCCTTGAATTTATCAAACACCTCATCTTTGCCCTTCAAGAAGTATACCCAAGTCTTCCTGGAGAAGTCATCAATAAATGATACATAGTAAACATACCCACTCAAAGAGCTGGATGACATAGGGCCACATACATCTGAGTGGATGATTTCTAGGATATCTTTTGCCTTGCTTTCACTGCTTGGGAAAGCCTTCTTAATGTTCTTACCTTTTGCACATCCTTTGCAAACACCTTCATGTTTGGTCTTGATTTCAGGAAGACCCTCTACAGCCTTGCTTGCAATTGGAAGTGCTCTATAGTGCATGTGAGCAAGTCTTCTATGCCAAAGTTCACTTGGCTCCATGGATTCATGTATCATGGCATGTTCAGGTTGACCCTTTAATTTATACAAGCCTCCCTCTTGCTCTCCAATCACTACTGCATCATCCATGGTCTTTCCCTTTGGCCACATTAGTACTTGGCCATCAACAAATGCAACCCTCATACCTTTTGCATCTAAAGCAGAGATGGAGAGTAAATTCTTCTTGAGTCCAGGTACATAGAGGACTTCCTTCATCTTCAGAGATTTTCCAGAATCTAGGTTGTAAGAAGCTTCACCACTTCCTTTGATTGGGTATTGATAATCATCCCCAAGTTTCACCTTATGGGGTGATTCATGTTCAGAAAGGTTCACAAAAGATTCCATGAACCCAGTCATGTGTTTGGAAGCCCCACTATCAATCAACCAATCATTACAACCATGTGAGATGGTACCAGTGAGTGCAGAGATCAGAACATACTCTTCTTCACTTGATGAATCATCATCACTACTACTTTCTGCCTTAGCCTTCTTCTTTGGGGGTTCATCATCTTCAGCAGGATGAGCATGAAACCTTCTTTTGCTGCCCTTCTTCTTCTTACTAGGATTTTTGTTATTATCCCTTTTGTTCTTAGGACAATCTGAAGCAAAGTGACCCTTCTCATTGCATGTGAAGCATCTTAGGTCTTTCTTATTCTTTTGATAGGATCTATTGTGGCGAGGGTGATCCTTCTTGGTTTTGCTTCTTTTGGTGTGAGCTGCAAGAGCTTGATCTTCTCCTCCCATCTTTTCCTCACGAGCTATAAGTCTAGCTTCTTCTTGAGAACATTCTTCCCGAAGTCTACTGAAGGAGATCAACTTCTTCCTTGCACAAATTCCTTGGATAAAGGAATCCCATGACCTGGGTAGGCCATTTAGAGTGGTCATCACCACTTCACCATTCTCCACCATTTCATCTACTTCTTCTAATTGTTCCTTGATCTGAGAGACCCTTGAAAAGTAGGATTGAATGGTTTCTCCATTCTGAAACTTCACTGCTTTCAATTGGTTCCACAGGGTCATCTTCCGATTTATGTTCTTTCCTTCAAATAGCTTGGTCAAAGATTCAAACATCTCTTTGGGTGTCTTGAGAGAAGACACATGGGGTATGAGATGGTCTTTGATGGAATCAGCAATGATTCTCTTTGCCTTGACCAAGTTCTTCTTTTGCAATACGTTGGCCTCTTCATCCTCTGGGATAGGGATGTCTTCTTTCACATATGAGTCCAACTCATTCTCTTCCAGGATTAGCCCAATCCTATACTTCCAGGCTCGGAAGTTATCAGCCCCTTCAAGCTTATCCTCAAGCTTGGTGTGAAGAGACATCTTTAAGAGTACTTCAAATGGAAATAGAAAAGATTTAGAACTTACCACTTGAAGTGTTGAAAACTGGATCTCGTCCCGGATTGGGGTTTGTCAGAGAAACCCTAAAAATTCAAAATGTGAATTTCAAAATTCCGAAAGGATATAAAGATGCGCCTTGGAGAGCGGATCAGCCTAGTACATTCAGAATTTGAGATCAGCAAAGTCTTGCCCTTCAAAATTGCCTTTTTGTCCTCCCGAGTTCACTAGGGAGAGCCCTGAATTAGGGTTTGAGTTTCCCAGAGATCTACCCAGCCAAAAATCTCGATCCAAAGCTCAAACCTTCGATTTTTGCAAGGAGCTTCCAGCTGTACCTTCAGTTTCCAGAAATTCCTATTTTTGTGGAAACCCTAATTTTTAGGGCCAAAACTGAAAATGCTCGGAACTGAAATCTGATTGGATAGAAAGATGCGCCTTGATGAGTAGATCCAATCTACTATACTGAATTTCAAAAATCTGTGGAGAGAAACCCAATAAACAAGCAATACAAGCTTCCATTACTGCAAAATGTCTTCTTCTCAGTTAAGCTCTGATACCATGTTAAATTTTCAGTATTAAATCACAATACTATAGGATCTTTGCTGAGAGAACAACATCTACAGTATATCAATGCATGACAATCATAATATGACAAGCATCACAAGCATCACAAGAATCAAAAGCATAGAGACAAGAGACACAGAGTTTCCGTGGGGAAAACCCTAAGGTGAAAAACCCCACAACTTCCTCAGAGATAGAGAGAGCAATGGCTCAACCAAAATACAACCAAATAATACAGAGATAGTCTCCTAGCAGATGATCCTCCTCCTCCTCACTAGTGCACCACTTTTCAGAGAGAGAGATAGATACTTTTCCGAGTGAGTAAAATAGAGATCTCCTATCTCTATTTATACTCACCTTTTTGCCCAGTGACCTACTGGGGCCGACTTGTCTACTTGAGTACATCCACATTATATTATATATTAATTAGGGCCGACCCCATAAGGTGGTCTAATAACCCATCGGCAAGTACACACACTTGCGACACTTGTCAATCCACATGACGACACTTCCTTATAGAGGAATAACACATCTCTTATAAGGGTACAATAAATATATATATAATATACTGATGAAATACATTCCGAAGTTACATATACATCAACATTCTGGACTTTTGTGGATTAGCTACGAAAAAGGTAGACTCTAGTCACCTGTGGCTAGAAGAGTTCTTCTCTCATCATTTTACACTTTTTCAGGGGAGGAGACTAACTGTATGAAAAAAGAATTTTGGAGTCTTCTTTAGGGTTTTCAGACGCTCAAAACATGAAAATACCAAGTGAGCATTCACCTACTCAGGCTCAATGTGAAATCCACGAGAGGGTATATAGAGGATTGTTTAAGTTCTTCAGACTCTATAAACATGAAAACACCGGCGAGCATATGCCAACCCGGGCTCGATACTAAAATCCACGGGTAGGTGTATGGAGTTATTGTTTAAGTTTTTCAGACTCCTTAAAATTGAAAACACTAGTGAGCAAGAACAAATCTCGTGTCGATATTAAAATCCAGAGATCTATATTATAGAGTATTCTTCTATCTCTTCTTCGAACTCTGTAAACAATGAAGAAGGTTCGGAGTCTTCCTCCCATGGGCTTGTTAAAATTTTTACATGGTTGGGCTTATTGAGTTTTCTTTCTTGGACTCACTAAAACAACAAGAAGGACATTCTTTCACCAAAAAGAATAAGGGAAGAGAAGGGTATGTCTACATCTTTTCAGTTTCAAAGGAAGTTAAGTCAGTTATGTCCTTGAACACAACACCTATTTGAGTCCATCATTCAGTTGGGTTTGGATTTTGACCTTAGGGTGAACCTGATCTCCGATTTTTCAACTCCCTCAATTGGTTATTCTTCCAATCATATGGAGGGTCTGTTAATGTCTCCTACATTACAGGATTATATCACTTCCCCTTCATGTCAAAAACTGCCTAAGTCACTTTGTGTCATGCTCACTGTTCAAGGATGCAGCCTGTGTCGGCCATTCTGGAGTTTACCTTGACTTCATATGTCGACCATCCGGGTGTCAGTTGTTTCATCTTGTTACTTGTCCTACTCCAAATATGCTCATACCTTTGAGTGTTTCTCATGTTGGATGATGGAATATTCCTTAAGGCCTCCCTTCCAACAGACTTCTTCCCATCGACTTCAACTAATTATGCTTTGGGAAGGAAGTTTAGAGTTTCGGTTAGTATCTTGGGGATTACAGTCATCAGTGGCAGTTTCCCTCGCTGTTGAATAATGGGAATACATCAATGTCTCTTATTCGACAGGTTCCTCAGGTTTTCGACTTCAAGTCCATTTATTCACACTTGTTGGAATGTACTAGGTATCTTGGACCCCATTATCATTATCGATGGAAGTCCTCGCATTTGTTAATGGTATACATCAATGACCGGTAATCAAACAATACCCCCCATGTTCGACTCCAGCTCATGTATTCACATGGTTAGGGTTTGTACCTTGAGTTGTTTGGATGAAGACCTTGGGATTCTGATAGCATCACCCTATTTATGTTATCACCCAAGCTTCCCAAGACTGAGCCTTACTCATTTCGGCTCTTCATGAGACACAAATCCAGCTTGTTGTTATGGTTATGATCTCTCATTGTTGTCATGGATCCACTCCTATATTTCAGTGGCCATGCTATATATACATCTCCCAGTTATGTATTGGAGATCATGTTGTATCATACCGAACATCTATATGATGTCAAGATTGTAATTGCTCACTGACCTTGATCGTTGTTTTCAGGTACTTTTGTGACTTGGTTCTGCGGTTTCTTGATCATCCTTTGACTTGGAATTATAATGTATTTAGGCCATCATTTCCCTCTGACCTCACACATTAGGGGTTATTTGTTATAGGTCAAATCTGCACTTCTCCGTCCATGATCACATTGCTCTATTGATCACACAAAATGACACTATGGATGGAAGAGCTAGGTTGACCCTAAATGAGTTATTGCTGAGACTACACCCTTCAGCTGAAAAACATATTTTTTCTACAGTTTTCATGACATGTGCACTACTATTTCCACAATGATCCTGTGTTCTGAATGTTGGTCTTGTTAAAGAAAACATGTGCACATCCTCTAAATGCTACAAACATTGGTTGTCAAGTGCAAAAGTTGCATACTGTGCGCTACTCTGGTTGTATGAAACCTGTGCACATCTTAAGATAAAATGAAAAAATATATTAAGATTACGAATTGGAATTAGTTGAATTTGGTTCTCCAACTTCCCCAACCTCCCAATTCAACCACCTCTCAAATTCAACTGTCTACCTTGTCCCATAAATACAAGGACGATCCATGAGAGTGGTACTTAGAAGCAATGCTTTAATTGTTGTTACACTGGAGGAATTCCCAATTCATTGTGAAGAGCAGGAGCCCAGGACTCGGTTGCAGAAGTGCTTGGACAGATCAGGTATATCTGTACTTATCTACATTTCTTTGACAATAAAAGGTGGAAATACCCTTCCCGTCCCAAATTGAATGTCTATTTGATTGAATGTTGAATTGGTTCCATATCTGATTGTAGTTGATTTCAATTGCTTTCAATTTCATTATATTTATTACAGTCAAGGTACGTTGAGGAAGGTTAACTTTGTGTTGTAGGTTCATCATTGTGGAAGATCAAGCAAAAGCTAGGACCAGCCATCGTTAAAAAGGTATGGCGTTCATAATCTTAACCCCTTTCCATTTGTAGTAACTAATGCAAGACAATGAATGTATTTACCTGTCACCCCACACAAGTTGGTAGAGTTGTCTCCCCACTATAAGGTATTTTCCTGCACAACAATGGGGGTATTACAATTCTCAATGTGGGTGACCTCTAAAGTGACCAATATTTTTGAAAAAAATTGTATGATGGTATAGGTGTCTGCCAAAGGTGAGAGTAAATCAAAATGAGTAAACTTGATGGTAACAGTGCTCTCACAATAATGTGGAGGCATAGTTGGGAAACATGTAGGATGGAGGAGTGAAAACCATGTCTAATGATGGAAGAATAAAAGAAACCAATGATGGACCTTAGTGCCATGTATAAGAGTGCATCCAAGGTACTATGGATCATATGAGCAATTTCAATTGCAAGGAATAACCATGGGAGATCTTGATTATTGGATATGCATATTGTATAAGAGAATGCTCAGTAAGTTATGGGATAGGCACCAGGTAAAGTACATGTAGGTTTTAAAGGTGATGGGTGAATCAACCTTATGGGTAAGTCCACGTATCCTAAAAGAAGTTACAGGATATGAACCAGCAACTTAGGTGTAAGAAATAAGAATGGGTAAGGAATTAATTCCATTTGTCAAGAATTTATCAATAATAGAATAAGACATTCTAATTTGTGGATCTGTCATGTGGTTCATGGTAGTGATAGAGTGGTTGTGCAAAGGATGCAAATCATGGAATTAGGCATTCCTATGTGTGAATTGTTTCATGGTTCAAAATGGTGGAGAGTATTTCCATGGGAAAGGAAAGCAAGTCTCAGAGTTGAATGAGGTGCAAAGGAAAATAACGGACCTTGAAAGGAATCCCTATGGAATTGGAATGGAATAAGTTGCATTGTTTATAAGTACTAGGAAGTCCAAGGAAGGGAAAGGTAGACTTGACTAGAATTTCCCAAAGTAATTGGAGCAACAAAACAATGTGAACTGACTACAATGAGAGCTATTTTAATGACCAAGGAATGCTACACAAGGATGTTAAATTACTGTAGCAGAAATTGGAGAGTGATCTCCTTGAGACAACATTGATAAAAAGGGGAATTTCTTACCTTAAAACTATTGTGTTTATAGCATAAGAATTGCATACTAGGAAAGTAGCAAGTATAAACGTCATACATGTGTATATGTATTGAATTGCTACTTGGTGAGAAACTCATAGCAATGATCCCTTATGTTCTTGGAAGAGAGGCCATGAATTGGATCAACTATGATATCAAAGAGGAAATTCCATGCTATGATGAGGAATTGAAAAGGGGGAATTACTCAACTCTTCTCTTGATGATATATTTATAATTTCTAAGTTTTATTTGCAGAATATTAGGGCATCAAAATGCCATAAATACAAGAGGGTAGATAGTTAAAATGCATATGCACTAGTGTGCATATTATGAGATAAGGCATAGTGCATGAAAATATGCTTGTACATACATATGATGTTGCAAACTAGTAGACGTAGTATGATTTTTCATATGCAATGGGACACTAGGGATAATTATTGTGGTTGATGATGATTGTATTAATAGAGACAATGGAGATATGGCTGAAGATGTTGATGATGATGTTGCATGTGACCAACAACTTTATGAAGAAATGATGGAGCAATAAAACGATGATCAAGAGGTTGGTGGAAGGACTGTGTAGTCCTTGGTAAGAGGCCAATTGATCAGGTAACATCATATATGTTAATGGCATCCATGGAGGTAATGTTTTATTTATGCTAACTATATAATTGTTGAAAGAGGATGGGTCAGAATCCCTTCGATCATGTTTTAATCAACATAAAACGATATGCATATAATACAGAATGCATTTATGTGAATGACTTCCCATAGGGTATGGTGAGGTATGGGATCGTAAGGGAAAGGAGCCTTATACCATGTAACTATTTCAAATTTTGAATGCAATCATAAGAAATAAGAGCATTTCATGTATGAGACCATGAGGATGTTGGGTTGTGAATCCTGTAGTGTTGCACAAGTATCCCATGAAATCCCTATTTGTGTTAATATGGGATGAAACCTCTTTGCCAAAAAGCAGGGAGTGAGTGAACTCTTGATGTTATGTTCATGTGAAGAAGGAATGCACCCAGATAGTTAAACATGTGACTAGGGAGATGGATGGGTATTGTGTTGAATCATGGGCTAGGATGTCCAACTTACCATGGTAGGACACATGTGTAGGCACAAAAATGTTTTAGAGCAATGTCGTAGTGCATTACATAAATGTACATTAAAAATATTTTATAAATTGCATGGTTATGCATGCATATGTGTGGGTACATATGTTAAGATGCATTTTGTGAATGCATGGTTGTGGTATACACTTCATTGAAATTCACTAATAGATGAAATGATAGAATTATTGAAAATTCTAAGATCGTTTCATGAGCTATTATGGATGAAGGGGAAATAATTGCATGAAGAAGGTAATCATGTTTTATGGCCCACTATAATGCTCCATTGGGAGGATAGAGTTGCATGAAAGGATATCGTTGTGTAATAATGAGTATTTAAAGTTTTATTTGATTGCATAGATAATGTGACTTTATGTTGCATTTTATTGTGATAATGATGCATATAAAATGAACATATTTCATTGCATTTGAAATATTAACAGTTGATAGTGTTTGAATTATAGTGTGTTATAATTCTGAGATCACTTTAGTGATTGTTGTAAACATTGCAATGAAAAGATATATGTGTGGGTACTCACAACTTGTTTGGCTGATCGAAAAATTCAGATCATAGGTAGAATTGTCTTGGATATGACATTGATAATTGTAAGTCCATATAATGAAGATTGGAAGCTACCGCATACAAAATCCAAACATTATGAGAAGGATCTCATGGTTGTCAAATATGATTTCTATATGAAACATATTTCAATTTTTTTTATTTAAGTTTATGAGAAGGATCTCATGGTCGCAAAATCTAATTTCTGTAGGAAAATAGATTTGTAAATTTCAGATTTGAAACTTTGCTCAAAATTGCTAATGACAGTTTGGCTAAACTAGAATTGTGTCAAGACAACACGCAACCAAATTTAAACCCAAAATCCGATGAGAAAATCCAACGAAGTTGACCTCGTTGTCAGCTTTCACCTTTACAATTATGATTTTTTTTTTTTTTAAATTGACCCGTGTAGTCGTCGAATTTCCGACAACCATCGAATATCCTACTAGTATTGTCATATTTTCGACTTCCAAAGTCGAATATCAGACATAGGTTGTTGGATTTACGACGTATCCAGGTTACAACGGTAACTATGTTAACGTCGTCGGATATGCGACGATCATTTTTTTTTAGAAATTATAATTTATAGAAATATTCCGACATGTTTGCTATACAAGTGACGATTTGCGGAAATTATAATCTTCGCACAGACTGTTTTCCATACAAAAATCCACAGTTATTTCAATTGTTACCGTGATTAAAAATAGTGAAGTGTGGAGACTGATTTTTTTAAATCAATAATCATCAGTCAAGCTTGGTATCAGAAAATGTCACATAACAATATTCCTGATCCAGATGAACAAAATCAAGAATTGCTTGCTAGATTGTGGGATGGACTGAAAAAAAAGCGTGATGGGAAATGTTATTGTCCATGTAGTCAATGAAGGGGATTTAAAAGGAGAAGAATAAATATCACAACAACCAAAAGACATTGTAGGGAACATGGACACATTAAGGGGGGACATGACTATCGTCCATTGGTAATTTTTTCATTATATATGTCTTTATATTGGTCGTTTTTGTAAATTTATGTATCGTTTTAATATTTATTATATTAACTAATGTATCTTGATGGTTTCATGTAATTATAATGGAAATACCTCCTACAGCATATCGCCCAAAGGATGTGCTAAGTGCTTCCAGAACAAGTACCAGAGGAACATGGGGCTATGAATAATGGAGAACAAGTTAATGATCATATTGAAGAAGATGATCATACTGATAACATAGTTGAAGATGATGGTACAAATACATTGATCCATGATACATTTAATGTTACAATGGGCGATGATCATGAAAATGCTGACTTTGATGATGTTCATGATTTACCTCTTATTGAGAAGGCATACGAGCCCCTTTATGAAGGCTCCAACAAAAATCTTCTCTCTGTTATATTGTTGATAATGAACTTGAAGGTTATGAATGGTCTTTCAAACACATCAGTCACACGGATGTTAAGGTATGTAATATACTCCATCACATATATATGATCGTGATAAAGGTTATCTTTGTTCCTCTAATAATTTTATTGTTAATTCATAAGTAAAATTATGGATGAAATATGTTTCATTAATATTATTTATATATTATATTAACTAGTTTTTTATTTTAATTTGTTGTAGCCTGAAAGATGAATTTTGTTAACAACGTCAAATATTTTACCTCGCACATATCGAGATTTATCTACCATCATGAAAGAAATTGGAATGCAGTATGAAGCAATTGATGCATGCTCCAATGACCATATTATATATTATAAACACAATGAATTTGAAACAGAATGTCTGGAATGTCATATCAGTAGATATCGAACAGATCAAGTAACAAAAAAAGTACCTTGCAAGGTTCTTCATTATATTCCCATTATTCCATGTTTGCAACGACTGTTTAGGTGCAAAAACATAGGTAAATTTATGGATTACCATGCACGAAACAGAAGTCAAGATGAAATTATTTGAATGCCTACAGATGGTTCTGCATTTAGAGATATGGAGAAAAAATGGCCAAAATTTAAAGAAGAACCTCGTAATGTTAGGATTTCTTTGGCAATGGATGGTGTCAATCCATTTGTAGAGATGGGATCTATTTACTCGGTGTGGCCTATTTTTTTTATTAACAATAACATTCCTCCATGTTTGTCAATAAAGAGGATGCACATAATGTTGGCAATGATTATTCCAGGCATGTGTCTACAACAATTTTTTTTAATGTAGTGGCATCTCATTTGTCGTATTTTGTTGCATAAGGGTATATATATTTTTTTCTTTTACTCTTGTATATTATTTATATATCTAAATGGTTGTAATAACTATACATTTTATATGTTCAAATCAATTAGGTAAGTACCATGTTAAAGATATGAATGTATATATCGAACCTCTTATTGACGAGCTACTAAAGCTATGGAATGGCATCACTATGTATGATGTATCTAGACCAATGCGACAAAGGAAATTTCAATTCCACACAATGCTTGTATTGACAGTACATGATGCCCCAAGGCAAACCCAATTTTGCGGTATGTAATTATAACATCCACTTTAATAGTATTTAATTTTATGAAGTTGATATACTATGCATGCATGTTTTTTTAAATAATCTATTCATTTTATATAATTATAATTGACATAGTTAATCCATCTCTTTATGTAGGTCTTAAAAAAAAAGGGAAAAATTGCATGTCCAATTTTTTATCCTAAGATCAAATCTTGTCATTCAAAAAGTTTAGGAAATAAGGTGTTTGATGAGTATAGGCACTTCCTCTCTAAGAATCATAGGTATCGAACTACCGAAAAACATTTATTCAATGGGAAGCAAGAGAGTACATTAAAACCATAGAGAATGACACCTCACCTATGGAAGTTGCAATATAATAGAAATTGTCAAGGTATGTACGGATCAAATTGTCTGTTTGTCATCATATATGAAATGTTTTGAATTTTTTTATTATGTGTTGTTTACTGTAATTGACATTGATTTCTATAATTTCATTATAAACTATGATTCATGATAGATGTCGTGATCATGAAGGCATTAATGGGATTCCACAAGGGATGAAAAGTTATCCTAAACAATTCAGTAGGTTGCCCTACTATGAGCACCTACAAATTGCTCATTTGTTTGATACAATGCATATCAGAAAGAATGTGGCTGAAACATTATGGGAAATATTGGATGGAAAGAGTGACAAAGAAAAAATTGTCAAAATTTGAAATGACATTCAGGAATCCAATCATGCAATGAAATATGTCATTCAATTACATAACAACAGAGACCAACTTAATATAAACTCACTTCCATGGTTGTTAATAGAGCATCAAAGCAATGTTGTAAAAGAAGTCATGTGAAAAATTGAATTTCCCACAGGATTTTGTTCGAACAAGAAGAATATCATAACAAATAAAGGTGATTTTGTGGGGGTGAAAACCCATGATTGGCATATCTTCATCAAGGTAATTATTATGGTATATATATATTGATATATTTTTTTATTCTAGTGCATATTGTTGGTATTTTTTGTCTATTTTTTGTAAAAAATAATAAAACTATTTTTATATTGTTACACTATGTTCTACCTCTATCTCTCCTAGACATCTTCGAAAGCAATGTCAAACAATTTATATATGATCTTGGAAAATACATGAGGTAAGTAGCGATATTTTGCATGCATAAAGTGTTTGTTTAGTTCATTGTAGAACTTATATTTGACATTTCTTTTTCTAATTGTTATGTAATATAATGTTTATTTTTGTTAAGTATCATGATTTCTTTGCATCACTTGTAGATGGTTGTCATATAAAGAAATACATAAAGAAGATATAAAGTATTGGAGGAGATAAATTCCCCAGCTCATGTGTGAAATGCAAAAGCATCTACCTTCGGCATTTTTCAATACAGAAAAAACACTACCTCATACACCAAGTTGAGGAGATTGAATTGTGTGGACGTATACACTCAAGGTCCATGTGGATGGTTGAGAGACACTTGAAATTTTTGAAGGGTTTTCTTAGACAACGAGCATGTCCCAAGGGTTCTATGGTGGAGGGATATATGGTATACCAGAACATGATGTATATTAGTGAATATCTTCCTAAATTAGCGTCAAAGTTCAATTTAGGTTGCATTTGTGATCTGGACTCCAATAACCATTTCAAAGGGGAGTACCTAAAGGGAAAGGTAGACTAAGGAAGGTGAAAGGTAATTATTAGCTAGTGGGTATTAATTATAGTACATTTGACTGAATTTCTGTTGAATATACATTTGTACTGAATTGTAATTTTATTTTCATCAATCAGTTGGTCAAGAGTGGGATCCACTTCATTTATACATAGAAAACAATCTTGATTGGATGAAGGTATGGATTGAACGATGTGCACAATCTGGTCATGGAATATCATGGGAAGGTGTGGCTTCATTGGTTAAAGAAGCACATCGCAATGGAGATAACAATCTTACACAAAGGGAAATAAATTAGCATATGGTTTAAAAGATAAGCAGACAAGCATATTAATTATCCATACTATTTTTTTTTTCAAATAAATTGATGTACATGTTGTTTTTTTCCCTGCAGAGCTTAAACATGCAATTAATCATGATCAATTCAAGATGAGATCTTTATGTGTATGGCTTGTTGCAAGTAAAACACCATAACGCTATGTGGTGTAGTGGTTGTAAATTTCGCATCAAAAATTTGGATGAAAGGAAGAAAACATCTGATTGTGGGATAACTGTAGTCTTTGAGGGGATCAATGTTTCCTCTAGAAGTGACAGACATCCATAACTCTCAGAAAATCGATACTATGGGTATTTGGAAGATGTTATTCAGCGTGAATTTAACTCCTTCATATTATTTCTATTCGTTGTCAAATGGTATAGGTTATGGTTGAATCAACGTGATCCCAATAAAACTATTATTGAACATGATAATGGATTTACCATGGTTAATACAAGGTTGTTTGAGACAAGAACGGATCCCTATGTTCTACTAAGCCAATGTGAATAGGTATTTTACTCTGAGGTTCCAAGTAGAGGGGGTTAGTCATTTGTTGTGAGACACGATCCAAAGGGAAGGCCGATAAAGTATAATGTAGAGGAAGATAATGAAGAGGGTCTTGAAGAAGAAGATGATGTTGAGGATGATCATGTTCCAGAGGAGGATGTCAAAGAATTAGTTGAATCAAATGATGAAGCAAACAATGTCCATGAAGATGATATCAACGATGACATGATGATTGAAACTGACATCGATGATGATGATGATATGGCCAATACTTACAATGTTGAATATAGATCGGATGATATGATGATGACTTGGATAAAGATGATGTTGAAGTCCATTGAATTGTATGAGGTATGCCTTAATATATCTATTCTATATATTTTGAATTAATATTGCGATAGAATTATTGACTTGTATTGGTACGTTTAAATTAATTGCTTTTAATTTGTTTTGCCATTTTATTGTATGTTGGCATAGGTTATAAGAGACATTGTTTCTTAAGTATGACAAAAAACACAATAAATTATTTTTTTGTACATATATTTTGTCGGGTTATGGGGAATTGAGAGTGACGTGAGGGGGGGGTCATATGAGCTTCCACCTTTATGTAGTTGGCCCTATTTAGTAGAGAATATTAAATTATTCTCGAAACAAAGAGAAGCTCGGTAAGGCAACGCACAATTATCATGCTAATTATTTCACCTTCATTTTTATATGATATTTTACAACCCAAAAGGTGTGCATGCTCACATACTTGACCCAACATATTATAACTGTCATGTGATTAAACAACGTTGTCATGGTTAGACTAGACGTCAATGTTGAAAGTTAGGGGCCAACGTTTAAAGTTTTTCAATTTGTGCTTGTATGGACTGAAATTTGGCATGGTTAGAGTAGACGCATCCATTGATGGTGTGGGAGGGTTTCCAGACTAAAAAATGACTAACACAAACAATTCGACAATAAAAAAAAAACCTATAGAATAATTAATGTACTGCATAGAGCCAATGATGATTTTTTTTCAATTTTTTGCTTGTATGGACTGAAATTTGGCATGGTTATACTAGATGCATGCATTCATGGTATGGAAGGGTTTCCAGACACAAACATAACTCACACAAACAATTCTCCAATCAAACAACAAACCTATAGATAATCAATGTACAAAATGGGGCCATCGTTGAATTTTTTTCAAATTGTGATTGTATGGATGAAATTTGGCTTGGTTAGACTAGACTCATGTATTGATGGTTTGGGAGGGTTTCCAAACTCAAACATGACTCACACAAACAATTCTCCAAACAAACAACAAACCTATAGAATAATTAATGTACTGAATGGGGCCAATGTTGAAATGTTTTCAAGTTGTGCTTGTGTGGGATGAAATTTGGCATGGTTATACTAGACACATGCGTTGACGGTATGGGAGGGTTTCCAAAGTCAAACATGAATTGCACAAAAAAATCACCAAAAAAAAAACAAACGTATAGAATAATGAATGTACTAAATGGCGCCAACATTGAAATTTTTTCAAGTTGTGCTTGTATGGATTGAATTTTTGCTTGGTTAGACTAGATGCATGTATTTATGGGTTGGGAGGGTTTCTAGACTCAAACATGACTCACAAACCACATTGTTGAGGAAACGTCATGAATGAACTACAACTACCATGTCTATAGTGCACAATCAAATACTATAGAATTAAAAATCTCCCTTAAGATTCTTAAATGGTTGTGTAAGAATATCCATGTGTTCTTAGATGTTGGTTATAAGTATGTTGTGGCCTTTAGGCTTGACAACTACATGAATGAAGACATGTTCTCAAAACCTTTCTTTGGAAACAAATTGATATGTTGTTGTATGGACAAGAAATAGCCTTGGTGGTTGGTTGTATACCCTTATGTGGAATATTGTAGCTTAATGTAGTTACACGTAAGTTAAAGAAATTAGTGTTGATTGTCCATTGACCTTAAGTAGTTCACATTGCTAGTTTCTCTTGTTTTGGGTTGTAAGGGAGGTTCATTGTCACTTGTATAAGAATGATTGTGAGAGATACTTGAAGTTTAGTTCTTTTTTTGGCATAATGTAGTCCATGAGTAGAGTTATAGTCATGCATTCCAATTTTATGATTTTTCATGGTTGGGTTTAACTCTATGTATAGAGTTACCAATTGTCCATGGGGATATCTGCTTTTATTAATTTAGTATAGACCAACTTCCCCATAGACTGCCACTCTCATGTGGGGAGCATGATTATGTAATTCTATTGATTCTAGGAATCCAACCACCCAATGTGCACCAATATCAACATCCTATTAGACACAAAAATGATATAGAATACTTCATTCATGAGTTGTTGGAAACATCTATGGTCCATATAGCTAGTACCAACCCCCACTCTCTACTCATCATGGTTCTAGAAAAAGAAGGTGATTCACCCCTATGTCCCAACTTTTACTAATGACAACGACGATGATGCTTATGATGATGATGATATTCTTGATAATGATGATGATGATTATTGGCGACAACACCGACGACGATGATGGTGATTCTTATGATGACCATGATGCTCATGATGATGAAGAAGAAGAAGAACAAGATGATGATGATGATGACAATGATTGTCATGAGGATGAGGATGACGATGATGATGATGATCAGGATGGTGGTAGTGGTGATGATGATGATAGTCATCAACATCGACGTCGGCAACATCATCATCACTGACATCGTCATGACTGAGTATCGAAATTGACATCGATGATGATGATAATATGGCCATTAATCCTTTCAATGTAATGCTCTGTAAGGTAATGCACAATTATGATTATTTCACCTTCATTATTATATGATATTTAATAACCCAAAAATAAGGCATGCCTGCTCATGTACGTGACCCTGCATATTATAATTGTCATGCGAATAGGGCCAACATTGTATTTTCTCAATTTATGCTTGTATGGGCTTAAATTTGGCATGGTTAGACTAGAATCATGCATTGACGGTATGGGAGGGTTTCTAGACTCAAACATGACTCACACAAACAATTCGACAATAAAACAACAAACCTATAGAATAATTAATGTACTGAATGGGGCCAACATTGAAATCTTTTCAATTTGTGCTTGTATGTATTGAAATTTGGCATGGTTAGACTAGACGGATGCATTGATGTTATAGGAGGGTTTCCAGACTCAAATATGACTCACACAAACAATTTGACATTCAAACAACAAACCTATTGTGAAGTTTTTTATTTTATTGGTGTACTTACTCTTGGATTGTTAGCTATTTTTTGTGTGTAGGTTACAATAGATACCATGCCATACCTCTAATCCTGGATAGTGTTGTTGAGTAGTTTGCACTAAAAAATGAATATGTTGGAGAAACAAAGGTGTTTGTACAAGAATTTGGGAAGAGATTAAAAGTAAATGACATAAAGGAACTATGTTGGTGATTGATAGTGTTTCTTATTTGTGGATTTTAAAAAAAAATTAAAGTTTTGGTTAAGGTGGTGGGAATATGTTGTGTACCTAATAATATCATCTTCATGATGCATATGTGAATAAGTATGTGTTAATAATTTTTTTTGAATGCAAATCATGATATTTGTGTAATTTTATAACCACCATGTCATTAAGTTTAAACCTGAATCATGGTTCAAATGTGCCGGTATTGATTTTTAAAGATGTGATTATCAATTTTCAAGGGTGTGAGTATTGATTACTGGTTTCCCATATTGGAATTACCTTTCTCCAAATTACACTATCACTTTTATAATGTATAACTATTGGATTTCACAAGTCATGTAAACCCCTATATATATAATGATGAAATATATTTCTTAGTGCATTTTTATTCCAAATGAAATACCTCATACAAGTTGAATAAATGCATTAAAATAGTTTCATTTTTATTGATATTCAAACCATATTACATAATTGTAACTTGGTAGAAAAATATTCCAAGGCACATGCATCAAATAATATCTATGAATTTCTCTTAAATCTCATATCGTAGACCAATGGAGCGAAGCTCATTATGTTTCTTCAATGATCCCTTAAGAAAGTGTAGCTATTAGAAACTTGCAATTAATGGATGTAATTTATTTCTAGTGTTTCTCATTCATGGATGATTTTTAATAAAATTTTTGATGAAAGTGGTAAAAATAAGTTGTGTACCTAATGTAATGCCCCTCCCTAGGGCCTAGCTAAATCAGATATGCATATACATATATTCACAAATAGATCTGAGATGAAATCTATCAAACAATTTTAATATTTTATAAAAATATACAATCATAAAATATCTATATAACATTTTCTTATAACCAACATATCCAAACTTTAAACATTAAAATTAATTCAATTTAATGCTTAACCAAAACAAAAACAATGGTTGTATCATACCTGTCAATCGCTAGTTGCTGAAGGTTGGTGTTTCCTCCGAATCCACTACAAGCTTTAATATTCAAGATTTCCAATCACAAATGATCCACCAGTTTCCACCCTACCATACCCAAATGATACACTTCTTCTCCTAGGACCCTAGCACGCAGCGGGGTTGCTGACACACTTTGCTAGCCAATGAAGTGTGATACCAGACTCTCTGTTGAGCGGGAATCCCAACCCCACTTGTATCATAGTGAACCACTACCACACCCTCCAACAGTCACCTAGACATGAGCCACATCCCAAGCTGCCTCCAAAATCCTTTTGCCAGCACCCCCCCCCCGCCCCTCAAGCTTCTTCCTCCTTTCTTTTATAGAAATCTCTCTACTTTACTTTCCTACCCCTTTTTATTTTATTTTATTTTATTATTATCATTTCTAATGTTTATCTTGTTGTCAACATTATTATTATTTTTATTTTTATTATTTCTAATGTTTATCTTGTTGTTGTTATTATTATTATTATTATTATTATTATTTTTATTTCTAATGTTTATCTTGTTGTTGTTATTATTATTACTATTATTTTATTATTTATAATGTTTATCTTGTTATTGTTGTTCTTATTATTATTATTATTTAGTGTTTATCTTGTTGTTATCATTATCATTATCATTATGATTATTATGATTATTATTATTATTTACTTGCTTGATCAATTCATTTAGTTAATATATTATTAATTCTTGTTTCCCTTGTCCAATTATGAATTATTAATTAATTAACTGTCGCATTTTCGCTGCGACCAAGGATATCAAGGCGCCATGCTTCCCGCATGACCTTCAGATATTCCCTCAAGTGGGTATATGGTATGACAATTGAGACATCGTTAACTCAACCCGCCTACCCTGTTGAGGGACTAGTGGTTCCATGGGGAATAAGGTCGAGTCCTTATTGCGCACCCCCCAAAATATAGCTCATGAGTGACCGTACTACGCCAACATGCATCTAATGAGTTGGAGCCTCTCTTGCTCTAGGAGAACTCATCACGTGGACATTGGCTAGACTTAACTGGTGTCATAATCAGCCACATCCCCTAATGTGGATAGATTGGAAATCGCATCCAACACCTGCACATCAATACCACGCACATCAAATCTCAATAAATAAGATATCAATAAATCCATATAAATCATAGATTGACATCACCTGTCAATATAACTGACTCATTCTGAGTCCATGAACATCACGTGGATCAATTCTAGCATGAATTCACCTGTCATCGTAATCGACTCCTTCCGATTCCATGCACATTACGTGCATCAAATCCTTTCACCAGGATTTCATCATAAGCATATATATATTTACTAGGTTATCAACACTTGTCAATGATTTACGACTCATTCCAATTCTTTGGCGTATTGATGCTTTCTTGCATGGCATGTACCTTCTCTATAGGTCAAATCAACAACACATCAGAGTACATGATATACATATAACTATAGTCATTAATCATCATTTCACATTGTGACAAATGCAAATATCAACATCCTTTCAGATCATAACTGAAACATGTAAGTATTTGATAAACATTAAATTACATCATAATCATGTGAAATATCTATCGCATCATCATCATAGTACAATCATCAATAATGTCATAAATCATCAATGTAGTAACTAGTGAAATCATAACATTATCATCTCAACGTAATCACATGGAATCATCATCAACATCTCATAGTCAATAACATATATCGATCATGTACTCATATTAAAATCACATAGTCTAAAACACCACCGATCCATTCACCACTGAATGCCCTCAAACAATATATTATAGTCATAAACATTCTACAGTGTATCACCAAAAAAGGGGCACTACATAAACCCCCACTTTAGGAAACTTTGTCCCAAAATTCTAAAATAAGTCAAGAAACTCTATAGGCATCATCGATACATCATCCCAGGTCGTAGAATTGGGACCATAACTATCTCATCTTGACCTGATCAACTAATCGACACTGAAGTTGTTGAGCTCAATACTCTACAATATGAATTGGCTCATCCACCAAGGCCCCCTCGTCCAATATCCACAATTTACTCAAGTCGATGACTTGATATGGATATGACATATAATGTCGCATGGAAGAACATGCAGAAAAAATATCATGCATTGAGCTCATTAATGATGACAAAGCGAGATGGTAAGAAAACTGGTTCCAATCACTTACTGATCTCAAATGGTCCCTCAAACTGTGGCGATAATTTCCGCCCTTGCCAAAGTGCTAGAAATCATCTGCATTCACCCACAAGAACAATCTATATCTCAACAAATGGTTCTTCTTTGTTTGATGCACATTGATCTAATCTTTAGGTCAGTGTTTGGATTCTTTCAACCATTCCCGGATGGGTTACATCTACTCATCCATCTCCTGGATCATCTCTGGACCCACAAATATAATGTAACTCATGCCATAAGTCTAGATATCTAGGGTATTACATACTCTCCCTCCTTAGGGAACTTCACCTTGAAGTTAATTGTATCGTACTTTTAATGTTATTTTCACTTTCTTTTCATATTCAGGTCTTTAGTCCCTTCTATTCTATTTTCAACAAATGATCATGGTCATAAAGTTCCATCATGTTTTCGATATTTCAATGGTAATTTACATAATATAAACCCAGTAATACTTCTTAGTAATTGTCAACACTGACTTAGATTTGCAACACCTACTAGTCATCCACAAGGACCCGAAATACCCAATTAACTATAGGCTAGACTACATCAATAGCCACACGATAGGTAACTAATCAACTTTTAGCACAACAAAATCCATGCACGAATTCAAATCTATTTGGCTATCCTCTCCTACAAGGTGAGAAGATAAAAAACATACAATCTTTAGTAAAATACATATTGATAGGTTACAATCACGAATTTAGCAAATCAAGAGCAACTACCAATGCATAAGTCACTCAGGATTCCCACAGGTCTACTTCCAAACCCATACATTTTTAATAAAATTGATTCTCAACTTGATATGATTCAAAAGTGTCAATACTTAGTGACTTAGACGAACATCTTAATTTTAACCACCTAGTCATTTTATTAGTATCATCATGTGTAGGTCAAGATGGTAATATTGTCCTTACTTCATTTCGCCATTTTGGTAGATGTTTCAAATCACATCATGTGTCGTCATAGTCTCATCAATTCATGTCTTAAGGGTTAGTCGTCTTTTCATTTAGACTTTACCATGTTAGGTGGTTAGCATCATTACGTTCTGTTGGTTGTGCTAATTATATCCATATTTTGTTTGACAAAAATAGTCTTCATTTGACTCTTTCGGCACTCAATGGAAGTTTTGGCAAAAATAGCCTTTTGGTTCTTGTCAGTTAAGAGAAAGTAAAAAATGTATCCTAGATTGCTCAAGCCATCTAGGGGTGTGTTTGTTTCATAAAATAATTTCTCAAGCCATTGAATGTAGTGATAGGCTGATGTTCAGAGCGTCCATTAATTAACAAGCCGGTGGGAGGCTTGTCAATTAAACAACCACCACACCCACACCCCATTTTATGAAACAACCACACCCCACATGATCAAATGTGATGGATGAATGTATTAATCATGAAAGCATATCAAAGACAATTATCTATTGACAAGTTAAATTCTAAAGACATCTTCGTAGACAAATTTTGATGTCAAGTTCTTTTCTCTAGTGAGTCGAGCTCTTCAAAATTGCCAATCCAATATTGATTTGTACACACGGTTTGAAACATGTTTTTTTTTGCAACTATGCAAAATAGAAGGAGTTTTGGAAGCATCGTTTTTTTTTTCAAGTGTCAAGGGTGTCTATCTTATATCTGTAATGCCAATCACAAAAAAACCCAACTCTACAAGATATGCTAGACAAATTATTTAAACATGGAGAGAATGTGCTACCATAATGAATAAGCCAATCCATGAATCGAAACTTGCTTCCCTAAAATTGATTTCCAGGAGGACCTAGATGAAATGCAAGTATCATTCTTGGAAAAAAGTAGGAATTTGTTTTAGAAAACTTAAACCCATCATCAAACTCGAAAGAAGCATGGAGGAGAAAGCATTTTTCATACTGCTTGGATAAAGGGAACAAGGACAAGGTTGTAAGCAATTGGAGTTACCAAAAAATGAAGTTCATAAAACAACTTATGTCTAAATCACATAAACAATCAAGTATCAAGATTCCATGCAAATAGGAATGAGAATTTGTGAATGTGTAGACATGCTTTAGATTTGTACATGACAACTATCCAAATGAAGCTAGGGGAAATGCTCTCCTTTAATCGACCCATGGGATATTTTGCTGTAGGAAGATTGCATGCAACCAACATTTTTTATGCATTTGTGTCTAGGAAGCCTAAATAATATGAATAACAAAAGAAGTGAATGGACATTTTTTTAAAACTCTAGAAATGGCAATACTTCAGTTGGGGATGACTTTGACATGCAGCTAGGCAAAGAATGGAACATTCTATTTTTTTGGGGAAAGAATGGAAAATATACTAGTGCAGAACATCACAACAATGAACAAAGTTTCAGATTCAACAAACATTCATACCATGTTAATAAATCTCGCATTACATACATAGATTACAAGATTTTTTTCTTTTTCTTGGCTTTCGAAAAATAGGTAACACCTAGTCATTTCTAATGGTAATTAGCAATGAATATCTAATTAATATATATGTATTTTTCAATTTCTTACGTGCATTTGCAACAGAAAAAAGTCACAAATTTATTTGAAATTGGATATGAATGTTTTTGCACTAAGAATAGAATCTACATCCTCTGGAAAATCATTTGGCATCTGACAATGGGCATTTTGCTTGGTAATGTGCATTTTACATGTTGTCATATAAATATTCTACAATGGAATATTTTCTTATTTTCATATTCAATTCGCCTATTGCTTTGTCAGTGTGAAATGGAACAGATTGCAGAATGTGTTGTCATAAAACACTAGAACGAAAAAGGGGAAAAAAGAAAGTTTTAGATGCAACAAACATGGAAGACATATCATTAAATCCATGGCAACATACATAGATCACAACCTACTTCTTGAATCTATTGCAAAACATAAAAAAGATTGTTCATTGATAACAAACACTAGCAATAACCAGTTGTTTGATGTATATGCATGCTTCTATTCCCTATGTGCATTTCCAAGCAAAGAAATGAACATATTTTTTGTTACATTGCAGCAATGCATGTTTCTATGTTTAAAATAGCAATTGCATTTTGCAAAGAACTATTTGGCATTGCAAGCCAAACATTTTTTCATGAACTTTGTAAATGCAAGGCAATGTAACAAAAATTCTAGATCCAAATATTTTTTTATTTTCATATACAAACTTCCTATTAATTTGCAGTAGGGAAAAACGGGGAAACAATGCAAGGGAAAATGTTGGTAACATATGAGAAAAAGAGAGCAATACAAAGATTGAAAAACCATAGACAAAAGGACAAGAAACAAATTGAATGAAGTAAAACTATTGTTTTTCCTGCTAATGGGAAGGAAAAAAAATGTATATGCTCCATGCATCTACTATGTCAATGAATCACAGTGGAGATGAAATTGCATAGTTTGATAGCAAACAAAAGAGAGGGAAAAGTAGTTGTTCAAATGGGAAACAACTAATGACACTGAATTGTTCTAGGTCCACATCCATAAACATGTAGAATGAAAGAAGAACAATATTGTAGAAAACAAAAGTAGGTCATAGCCAATAAGCCCTTCTAGATATGAATATTTAAATTCAACCAACTACAAAATTAACTGCAGAACTATAAAGTCATTTAAGAGACTTTCTAAATGTGTAAATTGAATTTGAAAAGAATCCAAAATAATTATGCAACTTTCAATGCAGAAATTTGCAGGAAAGCTAAACAGAATAACAAGAAGAAATTTAGTGACGGTTTTGTTTGAAAACCTATGCAATGCAACAGAAGGCAATTTCAATTAACAAAGCTCTAAACAAATGCTCAGTTCAAACCTACAAATTTCGCAGAATGGTAGGAGTGCCAACTATGACAATTTATGTATTGTAATTGTTTTATCAATTGCTCTTTTATATTCGGATTACAACATACCTACCTGCTTTAAATAAGGCTTCTATGGTTTTAAAAGTAAAAAAGTTAATTATGATTTAATTTAAGAGGAACAGTTGGAATTTTATCATTTTGTCCAATTGTAGCGGGAAAAAAGGCATTTTCAATTGAAAATGATAAAAAAAATCAAAACATTGCAAACGCAACAAGGGGTACATGCTATTGAGAAGATAATGGTATTTGTAAACATTGAACGCAAACTCGCTTATCTATTGCAGAATTCAAGTTAGAAAATCAGAAATCTAGAATCAAACCCTTTGACAAATTAAACAAGTAACTAGTCACAGAAGGACATTCTACTTTTTGACATTTGATTAAGAATCACTCAGGTATACTTATTTCGTATTAATGTTTAATTAAAATGAATAGAGTGTAAGTCCATCATACTTAATTTCAACTTTTAACATTTTAAGGTTCTATTGTCACCTACAAAGGTCAAGAAACTGAATTAACTTAACCTACAATTTACCAACATCAATACTATGACAAAGGCTTGAGAATGACGTGAGGAGTTCATGTCAACAGACCCATCAATGTCCAAGAAACCACATCAACATGGCTCTCACTGGGACCATAGATTTAAATAAAGGAAAAACAAATAGGTAAAAGAAACCAATGACACTGCACAACACATTGTTGCAATGAATCCTCTTCGTTGATTGGATTTGCCTATTTCTAAAGTTGGTTATGCAATTAAACCAGCATGGATCTTTCAAGCAACAATGACCACATATCTTAAGTAAGAATGATTTAATGACGCATGTTTGGCAACACCCACATTGGAGACAACAATAACCTCTTCACAACAAACCAATCAATTTTGCCAAAGGAAGTACCCAACATTACAATTAAATATTAATATCTATTATCAACCAAACCTATTCAATAGGACTAGCAAAATAAGATGCACATAAACCTCCTGGAGGAACTTCTCAAAGAAAGCAGCTACTGAAGATTTGAAAATGGAGGATGATTTTAAAAAAACTTGGTGGTCTTAGAGAAAGACAAGAACATAATAGAATACAACCCACCAAGTTTGTGGATACATGTACCTAACAATCAAATTTTGTAATAATGACTAGTATCAATCAAATCTAGTTAATAAAACTAGCAAAATACGATTTACAAAAAATAAAAGCTCTTAGAAAAGCTTCAAAAAGAAATGTAAGCAAGTACACAAAGATTCAAACCTTTCGAGAAGGAGGTCGATAAAGATAAGAAGACAACATATACGAATCTAATTGAAGATATTTGTATATGTCCTAACTGAGTGTATAGATACAAATAGAAGATTTTCTAGTATTGTTTTCTCTAGTTTGGGATTGACTAAGTTGATTTGAAAAAGGATTTGCATGGTTGGATTTTCACGGGCCAAAAAAAGAGAGTTTATGATAGTAATATCATAAAGTTACATGACCAAACACTACAAACGATGCCGACCTCACAACACATGACAGGAGCAAAGAAAATGGAAGATCTCAAAATAAATAATGCTATGTGATATTCCACAACATAAGTAAAAATCAAAGAATAATCCGATGATTAGATCAATATAACCATTCAATTCACAAAAGCTGCTAAACTGCAAAAGTTAATATGATAATTTGGATAGGTGAAAACATTGGAACCACATTTTTTTCCAAAAGTGGAAATCAAAATTAATTAAGAATAAGTTAATTAGCAAGGAAATTTGACAATCCAAGTAAACAAGAGCAACCCTAGGAACAAAGCAGGGTCTTTATATGAATCTGGTTGGTGGTTTTATTACCTTTCCACTAAAAGATGAATCATGCTACCAGGTATCTAGATCTGGCTTTATTCAAGAACGAAGAGGAAGCTGCAAGCCATGAACACTTTCATTGTACTGGAAGTTAAATATTTTAATAAAGAAAACTGGACAAGAAATAATATATGTCTGTTGTCCATTATAAGTCTCCTAAATTCGTCATTTATGTGATGTGTCGCTCACTACAATGTTTTTGACCTATCCTTACAAGGTTTTGAAATCTTCACATCTATGATAATCTAGGACAAGCAATTGCAATATTCCAAGACATATGGCACAACTACAACTACTTGCAATATGAGGGAAGTAGTAAACAATTTTAGACATGGGCGGTATGGAAGTTACTTAGCACTTGTACAACACAAAGATGGACTAAGTGTCTTACATCAAATTCTTAAATATGTTTTGTTGCACTCCATGCTAATTGTGGATGTTTAGTCACTAATACTAGAAGATAGAGGTTTCATGCTAATCTAGTTTAGGCTGTTGAATACCCACTTTCCACTTATTCCATAATATCACAACCTGGTCCATGGGGTTTGACATTGATATTTGTATGCCAAAATGCAAATCCAGATTTGGATCCCAGTTTTGGTAAATTAGCTGGAAAATATGGCTCTTTGGTAGCATGGGACAACAACACTGGCCCAATGATTACAAATATAGGGCATCGGACATCAAAACCATACCTAAGATTCTATGAAAAAAACAATCTAATATAACTTCTTCCAAAAAGGAAATAAACATTTCACCCTATCAAAGACCAAACTTTACAAGCAGACAAAATACCAAGCAACCCAATGAAATTTTTTTCTCAAGCGGGATGATAGTCAACCCCTCCATTTAAACAAATGGTCTTTCATTCAGTAAACTGAGCATGAACATTATCAATTTTGCAAACATCTTCGGAATGAATCCTATATTTGAATTCGAATCAAAGTAATTAAAAATTTAATACATTGAATATAAAACATAGATAATACAATGATACACCTTGTTAGAACATGGAAAGTTTTTTAAACTAGTTTTCTGGAGATATTCAATGAAGGAACGAACAATTCCGACCATATATTCCCAACAGAGAAAGAGTACCCAAATGAGAACATGAAGTTTAAAACCATTTGGATATGGGAAAATAACAGACAACAAGCACACAATGAAAAAGGAAATAAACTCCCCCCTGTCAAAGACCAAACTTTACAAGCAAAAAAAAGCAAGCAACCCTAAGAAAATTTTTCTGAAGCAGGTTGATAATCAACCCATCCATCTAAACAATTGGTGTTTGGTTTAGTTAACGGAACATGAACATTGTCACTTTTGCAAACACCTTCGGAATCATTTCCATATTTGAATTCGAAACAAGCCAAAAATTTAATCCATTGAATATAAAACATAGAGAATACAATGATAAACCTCGTTAAAACATCGAAAGTTTCTTCAACTAGTTTCCTGCAGATATTCAATAAAGGAGGGAACAATTCATGTCCATTTATTCCCGACAGAGGATAATCATAAATGAAAATTGTTGTAATTGTTCATTAAAGTTTATTTTTGTTAAGTGATTAACATGTTTAAAATTATTATTAATTAATCAATTCATCACAAATGTTAAATAAGTAAGACCCACATTATATAAATAATATTTTTTTTTAAATTTTAAATATTTAATATCATTAGATATAACCAAATAATTTTAGTTACAGTGATAAATAACATTTTAATCTTATAATTTAATTTATTTGATAAGAAATGATTTTAATTGCTATAATAAACAACATTTTAATCTTATAAATTAGTTTATTTTAACTAAATGATATTAATTGTTGTAATAAACACCATTTTAATCTTATAAATGAGCTTATTTAATTATTATTTTATTATAAAGCTAACAAAATAAATTATTATTTTATTAACCGTGTAACAACTAAAACAATAAGCTATTTAAAAATGTGAAGAAATTCATGGATTGTGATGTAAAAATAAGGTAGTGATAAGGAGAATTAAAGTTGTTATATGACAAAATTTGAATTTCAAAATACATGTGTCCAAAGCGAGTTAGTAATTTCATATTAACTAAGTTTATAATAGCAGAATTGATAATAGACAGAATATTAACCAAGACAATGGTATAAAATATATATTATTATATTTGGTTATTGGGTTGTTTAGGCATGCAATGCCATTACAAAATAATTGTAATTTTAATTTAATTAAAATATTTAGATATTAATGTTTAGGTTAAGTTGTTAGTTTGTGGGTAGGTAAAGACGATAAGGGAATACCGAAAGTGCTATTATCCCGAATACATAAAATTGGGAAAAAGAAGGAAACGTGGAAATAATTAGAAATCATGGGCCCAACTAGATGAGGAAAAATGAAGAAGATTAAGAAGGAGATTCTTGGCCCAAAAGTGTTCAACTTTGTAAAATCACTTCTAGCATTCAGGGCCAGAAAAGAAATGTGTGGTTGCTGTGAAGCTAAGGGAGTCATTGGGTCTACAATGTCTCATTGGTGTATCATGTGAGCATGGAAATATTTGGTAATGGGGCATTTTCCTACTAGTGTTAGAGGGTTGGAAGTAATAGGTGGCCAACTTGGTGCATGCCAGTCAATCTTGGGAACTCGCCTCTAGTAACCCATCAACAAAGGTGAAACATCTATTAGAGGAAGATGGGATAATAATATATAGTCCTCACATCCTATGAGTCAAGAGAGAACCATGTCAGTATCTCTAAAAAGACAAATAATCAACCTCTGATTTCATAGTAGGGAGAGCAACTTAATACAAAATGGTCCTTACTACATAGTCTTAGGCTCGAAAGTGCATATCTAGGAAATAGAGTGCTCCCTATGAATATGGTGATTTGTCTCAATGCGTTGTTGGTGGGAGAAAATTTCAAGCTAGAGGAGAGAGATCCCCATACTACAAGGTAAGTAGAGTTTGGTGTACCTCAAGGGTTGGATGAGCCAATCACTATGTTGGAGATATAACTTTGAGAAACGGTGAAGTTTGGAAGAAAGTGATTGTTTAGGTTCATAAAAAGTGGAATGGAAGTAGGCTATGTAACTCTTAGTACAAATACCTTATTTATCTCACCTTTAGAGAGATTAAGAGAATTCACTAAAAAACTACGGTGAGGTGGTCTATCAAATAAAGCAATGAAGACACTCTCTCATAATGACATGAATTGATCCCACGTTCTACTTGTTCCATAAAGGACTTGAGAGAAAGACATGGATATCTAGCAAGACCATTCTATGAATTATCCGTCTGTGTGAGCATGCATTCTTTATCAACACATGAAAGATCACTAAAGCAATTAATGGAGTTGTGAAAAACTCCGAAAGAATGATAGCACAAGGGATTGATCTCTTGGCATAAATATGTTTGGATAACATCGTAACAACAAAATATCTATCCTGTTTTGGTCTACTCCCAAACCTCACATCCATACAAGGGGGAAGGCGTTACCAATGAGTGAAAGAGTTGGATATTCAATTAGATGTCTTTAAATTGAGTTGAAAACGTTGTTTTGCAAGGTTGGTAAGAGTGATGTATCAGTCATTTAGTCTAGTCTCTATCGTTGGAGCTAAGAAAAGCATGGTGTGTAGAAGAAGCCCCAAAATATACATATGAAGAGACAGTCTCAACCTTATCACTTCAATAAGCAAGATTCACATTACTTGCCTCTGAAACATTACTTGCCTCCGAAACATTACTTGCCTCCATTTTAGAGATATTAACGGACATGAATTTTGCTCTCACTTTTTCTCTCCCCACATCACTATGTGAAGTGATTGGTGACACAAAAGAAAAATAAGATGTCAATGTTGTCTATGGACACCCCTCATTTAGTGGGACATGGGGACAATGTCGTATGCAAATGATATCTTCTACTCGTAGGTTAAAGTTCATTAATTTTTGTTGTGTCAATCGATCAACTTCGAAATGAAACTCTTAGTAACGGTCTTATGGTCACGTAGGGCCATGAGAAAACCTTTTTGAGGATGTAATCGGTGACGTTCATTACATAAGGACTGTAGTAGTATGGAATCATGACAAAATGATTTATTATGTCATTGAAGGGAGCAACAATTTGTGGTCATGTCACTCGCTCTTTCAGGTAGGGTTGGAATTTGATGGGCATTTTGCCTATCAAATACTCTTAAAATTTTCAATAAGACGTCAGACTGAATGGCCAAACATTTTGATTACAATTATTTTTTATGTTCATCAAATTTTAATAACCGTCATTATTCGTTTATTATTGGGTCTCTCCACCAGTATTTTAAAGTGTTACGGTTGACAACTTGCCATTGGCAATGAGAAGAATCATGGTTTTTTAGATAAGTGGAAGTGGAGTACCTGAAGGGGAAAGGTAGATCGAGGAAGTTGAAAGGTAATTATTAGCTAGTGGAGATTAATTATAGTACATTTGACTGATTTTCTACTGAATATACATTTCTACTGAATTGTAATTTTATTTCCATCAATCAGTTGGTCGAGCGTGGGATGCACTTCATTTATACATCGCAAAAGGCCTTTATTGGATGAAGGTATGGATTGAACAATTTGAACAATATGGTCATGGAATATCATGGGAAGGTGTGGCTTCATTGGTTAAAGCAGTGCATCGCAATGCAGATACCAATCTTACACAAAGGGAAATCAATTTAGCATATGGATTAACAGATAAACAGACAAGCATATTAATTAGCCATACTATTTAATATTTTCAAATGTATTGATGTACATGTTGATTTTTTTCCCTGCAGAGCATAAACATGCACTTAATCATGATCAATTCAGGATGTAATCTTTATGTGTATGGCTTCTTGCAGGTAAAACAACATAAGGCTATGTGGTGCAATGGTCGTAAATTTTGCATCAAAAAGCTGGATGAAACAAAGAAAACATCTGATTGTGGGATAACTGGAGTCTTTGAGGTGACCAATGTTTCCTCTAGAAGTGATAGACATCCAGAACTCTCAGAAAATCGATACTATGGGTATTTGGAAGATTTTATTGATTGTGACTTTAACTCCTTCAAATTAGTTATGTTTGTTGTCAAATGGTACAGGTTACGATTGAATCAACATGATCCCGATAAAACTATTATTGAACATGAAAATGGATTTACCATGGTTAATACAAGGTTGTTTGAGCCAGGAACGGAGCCCTATGTTCTACCAAGCCAATGTGAACAAGTATTTTACTCTGAGGTTCCAGGTAGAGGGGGTTGGTCATTTGTTGTGAGACGCGATCCAAAGGGAATGCCGGTAAAGAATAATGTAGAGGAAGATAATGAAGAGCTCTTAAAGAAGAAGATGATGTTGAGGGTGATCATGTTCTAGAGGAATATTTCAAAGAATTAGTTGAATCAAATGATGTAGCAAACAATGTCCATGAAGATGATACCGGCGATGACATGATGATCGAAACTACATCGATGACGATGAAGATATGGCCAATCCTTACAATGTTGAATCTAGATCGGATGATACATATGATGACTTGGATAAAGAAGATGATGATGTCCATTGAACTGTATGAGGTATTCCTTAATATATATATTCTATATATTTTGAATTAATATTGCAATAGAATTATTGACGTGTATTGGTACATATAAATTAATTGCTTTTAAGTTGTTTTGCCATTTTATTGTATTTTGGCATATGTTATAAGAGACATTGCTTCTTAAGTATGACAAAAAACACAAATATTTTTTTTTTTGTACATATATATTGTCGGGTTATGTGGAATTGAGACTGACATGAGGGGGGGGTCATATGAGCATCCACCTTCATGTGGTTGTCAATGTTTAGTAGAGAATACTAAATTATTCTCAAAACAAAGAGAAGCCCAATAAGGCAATGCACAATTATCATGCTAATTATTTCACCTTCATTTTTATATGATATTTCACAACCCAAAAGGCGTGCATGCTCACGTACTTGACCCTGCATTTTATAACTATCATGTGATTAAACAACGTTGGCATGGTTAGACTAGATGTCAATGTTGAAAGTTAGGGGCCAACGTTGAAAGTCTTTCAATTTGTGCTTGTATGGACTGAAATTTGGCATGGTTAGACTAGACACATGCATTGATGGTGTGGGAGGGTTTCCTGACTCAAAAACGACTGACACAAACAATTCGACAATAAAAAAACAAACCTTTAGAACAATTAATGTACTGCACAGGGCCAATGTTGAAATTTTTTCATTTTTTGCTTGTATGGACTAAAATTTGGCATGGTTAGACTAGATGCATGCATTGATGGTATGGGAGGGTTTCTAGACTCAAACATAACTCACACAAACAATTTTCCAATCAAACAACAAACCTATAGAATAATCAATGTACTAAATGGGGCCAACGTTGAATTTTTTTCAAGTTGTGCTTGTATGGATTGAAATTTGGCTTGGTTAGACTAGACTCATGTATTGATGGTTTGGGAGGGTTTCCAAACTCAAACATGACTCACACAAACAATTCGGAAAATAGACAACAAACCTATAGAATAATTAATGTACTAAATGGGGCCAATGTTGAAATTTTTTCAAGTTGTGCTTGTGTGGACTAAAATTTGGCATGGTTATACTAGAAACATGCATTGACGGTATGGGAGGGTTTACAAACTCAAACATGAATCGCACAAACAATTCACTAAACAAACAACAAACCTATAGAATAATCAATGTACTAAATGGGGCCAACGTTGAAATTGTTTCAAGTTGTGCTTGGATGGATTGACATTTTTCTTGGTTAGACTAGATGCATGTATTTATGGTTTGGAAGGGTTTCTAGACCCAAACATGACTCACAAACCACATTATCGAGGAAACCTCATGAATGAACTACAACTACCATTTCTATAGTGCACAATCAAATCCTATACAATTAAAAATATCCCTTAAGCTTGTTAAATGGTTGTGTAATAATATCCATGTATTCTTAGGTGTTGGTTATAAGTATGTTGTGGCCTCTAGGCTTGATACCTACATGAATGAAGACATGTTCTCAACACCTTTATTTGGAAACAAATTGATATGTTGTTGTATGGACAAGAAATAACCTTGGTGGTTGATTGTATACCCTTATGTGGAATATTGTAGCTTAATGTAGTTACATGTAAGTTAAAGGAATTAATGTTGGTTGTCCATTGACCTTAAGTAGTTCACATTGATAGTTTCTCCTATTTTGGGTTGTAAGAGAGGTTCATTGTCACTTGTATAAGAAATTATTGAGAGATACTTGAAGTTTAGTTCTTTTTGTGGCAGAATGTATTCCATGAGTAGAGTTATAGTCATGTATTTCAATTTTATGATTTTTCATGGTTGGATTCAACTCTATGTATAGAGTTACCAATTTTCCATGGGGATATATCCTTTTATTAATTTAGTATAGATCAAATTCCCCATAGATTGCCACTCTCATGTGGGGAGCATGATTATGTAATTCTATTGATTCTAGGAATCCAACCACCCAATGTGCACCAATATCAACATCCTATTACACACAAAAATGATATAGAATAGTTCATTAATGAATTGTCGGAAACATGTGTGGTCCATATAGCTAGTACCAACCCCCCCTCTCTACTCATCATGGTTCTATAAAAATAAGGTGCTTCACCCCTATGTCCCAACTTTTACTGATGACAACAGCGATGATGCTTATGATGATGATGATATTCTTGAGAGAATATAAAGATGATTATTGGTGACAACACCGACGAAGATGACAGTGATTCTTATGATGGCCATGATGTTCATGAAGAAGAAGAAGAAGAAGATGATGATGATGATGATGACTATGATTATCATCATGATGACAATGATTATCATGATGATGTCGATGATGATGATGATCAGGACAGTGTTAGTGGTGATGATGATGATAGTCATCAACATCGACATCGACAACATAATCATCACTGAGTATCAAAATTGACATCAATTTTGATGATGATGATGATGATGATATGGCCATTAATCCTTTCAATGTAATGCTCTGTAAGGTAATGAAAAATTATGCTTATTTCACCTTAATTATTATATTATATTTAATAACCAAAAAATAAGGCGTGCCTGCTCATGTACTTGACCCTGCATATTATAACTATCATGCGAATGGGGCCAACGTTGTATTTTTTCAATTTGTACTTGTATGGGCTTAAATTTGGCATGGTGAATCATGCATTTAAGGTATGGGAGGGTTTCGAGACTCAGACATGACTCACACAAACAATTCGACAATCAAACAACAAACCTATAGAATAATTAATGTACTGAATGGGGCCAACATTGAAATCTTTTCAATTTGTGCTTGTATGTACTGAAATTTGGCATGGTTGGACTAGATGCATGCATTGATGGTATGGGATGGTTTCCAAACTCAAACATGACTACACAAACAATTTGACAGTCAAACAACAAACCTATTGTGATGTTTTTTATTTTATTGGTGTAATTATTCTTGGATTGTTAGCTAGTTTTTGTGTGTAGGTTACAGTAGAGACCATGCCATACCTCTAATCGTGGATAGTGTTGTTGAGTGGTTTGCACTAAAAAATGAATATGGTAGAGAAACAAAGGTGTTTTTACAAGAATGTGGGAAGAGATTAAAAGTAAATGACATAAAGGAACTATGTTGGTGATTGCCAGTGTTTCTTATTTGTAGATTTTTTTTTAAATTAAAGTTTTGGTTAAGGTGGTGGGAATATGTTGTGTACCTAATAATATCATCTTCATGATGCATATGTGAATAAGTATGTGGTCATAAAATTTTTTGAATTCAAATCATGATATTTGTGTAATTTTATAACCACCATGTCATTAAGTTTAAACCTAAATCATGGTTCAAATGTGTGAGTATTGATTTGTAAAGATGTGATTATCAATTTTCAAGGGTGTGATTATTGATTACTAGTTTCCAATGTTGGAATTACCTTTTTCCAAATTACACTATCAGTTTTATAATGTATAATTATTGGATTTCACAAGTGACATAAACTCCTATATAATGATGAAATATATTTCTTAGTGCATTTTTATTCAAAATGAAATACCTCATACAAGTTGAATAAATGCATTAAAATATTTTCATTTTCATTGATATTCAAACCATATTACATAATGGTAACTTGGTAGAAAAATATTCCAAGGCACATGCATCAAATAATAACTATAAATTTCTCTTAAATCTCATATCTTAGACCAATAGAGGGAAGCTCATTGTGTTTCTTCAATGATCCCTTAAGAAAGTGTAGCTATTAGGAACTTAGAATTAAAGGATGTAATTGATTTCTAGTGTTTCTCATTCATGGATGATTTTTAATAAATGTTTCGATGAAAGTAGTAAAAATAAGTTGTGTGCCTAATGTAATGCCCCTCCTCGGGGCCTAGCTAAATCATATATGCATATACATATATTCACAAATAGATCTGAGATGAAATCTATCAAACCATTTTAATATTTTATAAAATTTTCAATCATAACATATCTATATAAAATTTTCTTATAATCAACATATCCAAACTTTAACATTAAAATTAATTCACTTTAATGCTTAACCAAAACAAAGACAATGGTTGTATCATACCTGTCAATCACTAGTTGTTGAAGGTTGAGGATGAGGCCAAAGGTTGGTGTTGTCGTCGAATCCACTGCAAGCTTTAATATTCAAGATTGACAATCACAAATTATCCATCGGTTTCCACCCTACCATACCCAAAGGATAGTCTTCTTCTCCCGGGACCCCCGCACGCGACAGGGTTGCCAACACACTCTTCTAGCTAATGAACTATGATACCAGACTCTCTGCTGAGGGGTTATCCCAACCCCACTTGTATCATAGTGAACCACTACCACACCCTACAACAGGCATCTAGAGAGGAGCCACAACCCAAGCTGCCTCCAAAATTCTTTTGCCAGCCCCCCCCCTCAAGATTCTTCCTCCTTTCTTTTATAATGAATCTGTCTGCTTTACTTTCCTGCCCCTTTTTATTTTATTTTATTTTATTATTACAATTTCTAATGTTTATCTTGTTTTCATCATCATTATTATTATTATTATTTCTAATGTTTATCTTGTTGTTGTTATCATTATTATTTTATTTTTATTTTTTCTAATGTTTATCTTGTTGTTGTTATTATTATTACTATTATTTTCATTATTTATAATGTTTGTCTTGTTGTTATTATCATTATTATTATTGTTAGCACTATGTTTTTACAAGGCAAATTCAAGTGTATGATAGGGAAAATGTTTTGAAAATTTTCTTAATATGGTAAGGATGCCTCCAAAGATTTTCTTTGATCATGTGACCAAGAGTTGAAAACAAAGGTACTAAGAAGACACCGCAATGAAATTTCAAAGAAATATGCAAAAATTGACGATCTGGATCAAAAGGAGTGACATACTAGTTTACAAGCATTCATCCGAGGAGCAAATAATAAAGGCACTAAATAATGCGCAAGATCCACCATTGATAGGATGTTGGAAAGGATAACAATGGTCCACATTGTTTTCGCAGCACCAAAGTGCGCGGGAGTTAGAAGCGGTAGGCCGTTGCAAAAAATAAAACATCCTGCTACGTGTTGCATCGCCAGTATTTTGCATGGTGGAAAAGTGGTATCCTAAACCACTTATGTGTTGTACGAAAATCGTCGACGGTTAATATGGATGCCAAGGAAATACAACGGATTAAGGGAGGAGTTTAAAGGGGCACAGGTATGGTTGAAGGTTTAATGGTCTAGATTACATCAAGGTGAATCAACGGTGGACAACTTGTTTCATTAAGAAAAGAAACGTGGAAGATAGTGGAAGGAGACCCAATTGAAGAGTAAAGGAGTGAGTTAAAAAACATGCATGTTTGACCATTAATAATATAGGTCTATCAGATCAATGACTCCAAGTGTTTTCGCGCTGCGAAGATGCACAGATGATAGAAGGAAAAGGTGGTTGCGAAAAGTAAAACCACTAGACAGGTTGAAATGCCACAGGATTTCGCAAGTGGTGAAAATGGTAATGGAAACCACATATAGGGGTTGCGAAACCACCATTGGAGGAGATGTAAGACTAAAAAATCAATGGTGGAGATATGAAGTTAGAAATGATCAGACGGTGGAGAGAGATCACCCAGATGGTAAAAAGAGTTTTAATCGGATGGCTTCAGTTACGGCACGAGGGATCAACAGATGAGGAAGATTTGCACCAATAAAGAAGCCTGAAAGATAAAGGAAAAGAGTTATATAAATCCGTGAGATACGTAAAGTTGACATTTGTCTTCGCGGTATCAACATTAGAAGCTTCTGGATGTGTGTGCAATGAAGAAAGCAACAGAGCAGGTAGGATTTTGTTGGAAAAGCTGGCAGAGGATTTTGAAATCATGAATATGTTGAAGATTATGGGTGAAGAAATCCCACTTATTTCCTTTGAATAAAATGTGGAGATGAAGGTTTTAGTGAAATAAATGACACTCTATGATACCCTTACTACTGATCAATGGAAAAATGTGGAAAAATATGGAAAGATGAAATACACTATTCATCCATAATGATGTCTGTCAACATCCATCAACAAATGAAGACTATTGAAAATTTTCATTTTTAAAAATCTTGTAATATTTTTTATATAAACTTTGACTCAAGTGACATGTGGAAATTAGTTAAGTTATTTAACTATTTTTAGTTAAGAATGTAGTTAGGTTTTACCTCAAGAGGTTTTTGGTATAAAAAGGAAATTTTTGTCATTTTGAAGGGTTGGAAACATTTTGAAAAGCAAGACACTTTTTGTATTGAGTTGTTATATTTCTAATACGAGACAGCCACATAGAAAATAACACATTTTTGCAGAATAGAGATTCATGTGTTGATCGAAGCTATAGTCTGTACTTTCTTTCTCTCTATGTTCATGTATGTACCTTCTTTGTTATCATTTCCATTAATTTATGTCTTCTATGCTTAGATGAGAGTTAAAATAATTCAGAATTCATATATATATGCTCTGATTTGTTGGGTCTGAGTATCCATCTTCTTTTCTAAAATCAATATTGGATTCATTTGAAATTGGTGCCCATATTGATGGAATATCTATTTTTCTTTCCTTTATCGCTTGCAAAATATTTTGACTGTAAAGTGACAACTACCTTGCCTCTGTGAAAATCATTATTGTTGTTTATCTCCTGGTCCTTCAAATTTTTTCAGTTTTGACTCCATGCCCAACGGTTCTTGTGTGTATTTCAACCATATATCTGTTTTAAAGATCCTAATCATTTTCATACATTCCTATTCGTTCACATAATTTTTAGAGAGCTCTCTCTCGTAGGAAAAAAGGCTAGTTTTCCTCCTAAAGGTTGGTGTGAAAGAGTTACCTTAGGATTATCCTTCCATAACCAAAGGGTAAATTCTGAGTGCTAACAATTATTATTATTATTATTATTATTATTTAGTGTTTATCTTGTTGTTGTTGTTTTTATTATTTTTATCTTTATTATTTCTAATGTTTATCTTGTTGTTATCATTATCATTATGATTATTTATTATTTATCTTGTTAGTATTATTATTGTTTACTTGCTTGATCAATTCATTTAGTTAATATATTATTAATTCTTGGTTCCCTTGTCCAATTATGAATTATGAATTAATTAATTGTCGCATTTTTTCCATGACCAGGGATATCAAGGCACCATGTTTCCCGTATGCCCTTCAAATATTCCCTCAGGTGGGGATATGGTATGATAGTTGAGACGTCGTTAACTCAACCCACCTACCCTGTTGACGGACTAGTGGTTCCCTGGGGAATAAGACCGAGTCCTTATTGTGTGGCCCCCAACAATATACCTCGTGAGTGACCGTACTATGGCCGACCCTCACGGAAACATGCATCTAATGATTTGGAGCCTCTCTCTCTCTAGACGAACTCATCGCGTGGACATTGGATAGACTTAACTAGTGTCATAATCAGCCCCGTCCCTTGATATGGATTGATTGGGAATCACATCCAACACCTGCACATCAATACCATGCGCATCAAATATCAATAAATAAGATTTCAATAAATCCATATAAATCATAGATTGGCATCACCTGTTAATATAACTTACTCATTCCGAGTCCATGCACATCACGTACATCAATTCTAGCATGTGTTCACCTATCCGTAATCGACTCCATCCGATTCCATGCACATTACGTGCATCAAATCCTTTCACCAGGATTTCATCATAAGCATATATATATTTACCAGGTTATCAACACCTATCAATGATTTACGATTCATTCTGAGTCGGTGGCATATATACGCTTGCTTGCATGGCATGTACCTTCTCTACAAGTCAACTTAACAACACATCAGAGTACATGATATACATATAAATATAGTCATTAATCATCATTTCACATTGCGACAAATGCAAATATCAACATCCTTTCAGATCATAACTGAAACATGTACGTATTTGATAAAAATTAAATTACATCATAATCATGTGAAATCCCTATCACATCATCATCATAGTACAATCATCAATAACATCATAAATCATCATTGTAGTAACTATGAAATCATAACATTTTCATCTCAACGTAATCATATGGAATCATCATCAACATCTCATAGTCAATAACATATATCGATCATGTACTCATATTAAGCATCACATAGTCTAAAAAACCACCGATCCATTCACCATTGAATTCCCTCAAACAATAAATCATAGTCATAAATACTCTACAGTGTATCACCAAAAACGGGCACTACATACACCCCCACTTCAGGAAACTTCATCCCAGAGTTCTAAAATAAGTCAAGAAACTCTATATGCATCACCGATACATCATCTAAGGTCGCAAAACTGGGACCATAACTATCCCATATTGACCTGATCAACTAATCGACAATGAAGTTGTTGAGCTCATTAATCTACAATATGAATTGGCTCATCCACCAAGGATCCCTCGTCCGATATCCACAATTTATTCAAGTCGATGACTTGAAATGGATATGACATATAATGTCACATAGAAGAACATGAAAAAATATCATGCATTGAGCTCAGTAATGATGACAAAGTGAGATGGTAAGAAAACTTGTTCCAATCACTTACCGATCTCAAATGGTCCCTCAAACTATGGCGATAATTCCCCCCCTTTCCAAATTGATAGAACTCGTCTGCGGCTTCACCCACAATAATAATCTATCTCTAAACAAATGGTTCTTCTTCGTTTGATGCACATTGATATAACCTTTAGGTCAGTGTTTGGATTCTTTCAACCATTCCCGGATGGATTACATCTACTCATCCATCTCCTAGATCATCTCTAGACCCACAAATATACTTTAACCCATGCCATAAGTCTAGCTACCTAGGGCATTACATACTCCCCCTCCTTATGGAACTTCACCTTGAAGTTAATTTTATCGTACTTTTTATGTTATTTTCACTTTATTTTCATATTTAGGTCTTTATTCCCTTCTATTCTATTTTCAACAAATGATCATGGCCATAAGGTTCCATCATGTTCTTGATATTTCAATGGTAATTTACATAATATAAACCTAGTAATACTTCTCAATAATTGTCAACACTGACTGAGATTTGCAACACCTACCAGTCATCCACAAGGACCCGAAATACCCAATTAACTAAAGGCTAGACTACATCAATAGCCACATGATAGGTAACCAATCAATTTTTAGCACAACAATATCCATGCAAGAATTCAAATCTATTCAACTATCCTCTCCTCCAAGGTGAGAAGATAAAAATCATACAATATTTAGTAAAATACATATTGATAGGTTACAATCACAAATTTTTCAAATCAAGAGCAACTATCAATGCATAAGTCACTCAACATTCCCACAGGTCTACTTCCAAACCCATACGTTTTTAATAAAGTTGATTCTCAACTTGATATGATTCAAAAGTGTCAATACTTACTGACTTAGATGAACATCTTAATTTTAACCACCTAGTCATTTTATCAGTATCATCATGTGTAGTTCAAGATGGTCATCTTGTCCTTACCTCATTTCGCCATTTCAGTAGATGTTTCAAATCACATAATGTATCGTCATAGTCTCATCAATTCATGTCTTAAGGAATAGTCGTCTTTTCATTTAGACTTTACCATGTTAGGTTGTTAGCATCATTGCGCTCTGTTGATTGTTCTAATCATCTCCATATTTTGTTTGACAAAAACAATCTTCGTTTGATTCTTTCGGCACTCAATGGAAGTTTTGGAAAAAATAGCCTTTTGTTTCTTGTCAGTTAAGAGAATGTAAAAAATGTATCCTTTGTTAGTCATCCCTATTTTATTTTATTTTTCCTGAAATATGTCCTTTCCCTATATACCTTTATCTTAATGTTTTGGGTTCCCCTTTCTTTCCAAAAATATGAAAATATCATATCATTTATGCCAAAAAGTAACCATGATCATCTACTAACTTAAGTGTAAAGGAATATGAAAGAAGCACACTATAATCACACACGACCCTTTTCCATATCTCATCATTAATTGAGTTACTTCTTTCTTCATATGAAACTTGCATAACCACAATCATAAAAATTGTTATCACAATCAATTTCTCATACAGGAATGTTCTCTAATGAATCTGCATACTTTGGTCCACAATTGGTCATTTCAACCTCCAAATTTCCTTCTACCTCTAGCAGGTACTCAAACACTTGGTATTCCTCTTGTATCTTTGAGCATCCTCCTTTAGCATGTATACAGTGTTCCTCTAACATCACCAAATACAAATGGGGAACATCTTTTCATTCCTTCTTTTAATTGGTCTATCGTCTCAATTCTTCATTTTTAATTCTAGCTTTTATATAACAAAAATTCATGACCTACAACACCATCTCACATATTCTTGTCCTCATTATATCAAAATGGAACCTTTACCCTTTGAAAATTTTCCATGAGTGACTCCATTTCAATGCATATATAAATAATTCATCCAAAAATAAATACATAATGCATGTAATTATTATCCTTAATAAATATAAAGTATATGCAATGGTTATTATTTTATTATATTTATAAAACTATATGATAATTCAATTATCAAATACCGTTTAATTATATATTTAATTTAAAATACACATTAGGCAAGCCCAAACGTGACCTGTTAGTATGTTTCCTTATATTTCATAAGAATAGCATCTTTAACTTCATCCTTTTATATTTTGTAAGGTTCTTGAAAGATGAATGTCTTTTTATATCAAAATTATACCAATCTATTATATATATAATTTAAAAATATTTACACATCTAATTTTTTTTTTCGATTGTGCTTAATTATGAGCATTGATTGTCGTTTAAATTTCCTACAAGTTTACTCCATTATAATTTAATGTGTCATTAAGAAAAGTAACTCTATCCACTTTATATAGATATCTATAATCTAATAGAGTCCTCCTTTCAATTTTACCTATTTGTCCATTTTAGTATTTTACAACTATTACGGTAGATTTATAGCTCTTATCAATGTTCCGGTGATTGTAAACGCATTAACTATTATTCACTTAACTAAATGCATTGATGAATATGCAATATTTGATCAGTCTGCCTCCTATTAATATATATTATATCTAACCATAAGGATGACGTTGGAAACCAATACTTAGATGTTCGTATATTGTAACCTCCAACGACGTGTTAGTTGACTTAATCCTTCTTTGACTAGTTTAACCATTTTGAAGTTTCAACCATGCATGCGACGACGATTATTCCAATATTCAAACATAGTATAAAGAACCGTGCAACAGTCATACCACTAAACCTAATCAAGGTCAATAAACTGTGGTGAATCACTCTCGGCGCAAGGATGGAATCCATCTTTCAAAAGAACGGATGCAGTGTTATCTATTTCGTCAGGTGGGATGCAAATAGAGCTCCACATTCGGTGTGGTCTACACGTTGGGCGCAGTCATAGGAGAAATTAATTTTGTAGGGATGTAATTGTAGGATTCACCTATAATGCTATTTGCAGATGACAATTAATCTGAGGGTACTCGTGGTGAATGGTGAATACCTGTTGGCTAAGTCACACGGTTCGAGTTCGGGTTCGAAAAGGATTAGGTTCGGTTAGGGTTCGATTTTTCTGATGAAGTTCGGATGAGGTTCGACATAAGGATCGACTATATATATATATGTATACTTTCTTAATATTATATAGCAAAAACAAATAATGCACAATCATATCAATAAATATTTATATAACATAAATACATGAGCTAAATAGATAGCATAAATAACATAATTAACAAAAAAATCATAACTAACAAAAAATCAGCATCAATATACATGATCAATAAACAAGAATAAGTAAGAATCATGATGAATAAATAAATCATATATATTTAATAATGACAAATTCCAATCATCAATGCTTTTAAAATATTTAAACACAGTTTACAATGCAAGTGCAAATTGTAAAAAGAAGTAGAACCTATTTTTCAAAATGCAAAATGAAGTAAAACATATTTTTCAAATTTCAAAATATTAATGGATGTCCACGATGTCAAATAGTGATAATCCCTAGAATTTTTTTACAAAATTTAAAACATAATCAAAATCTCTATTCTTGTGGCCTATTTGTAACATCATAAAGCTCTAAATCATCAATATCACATGGGGTAGTAAAGCCACTAGAACTATGGTCATCAAATCCATCAGTATGTGGAACTCTATCATCAATAGGTTGATCACTAGTGTCACCATCAATGCCAAGATCATCTTCTTCTGCACTCGGAATATGCCCAATTCCCTAATGGATGAGAGGAATCGGATGAATCTTTGGCCACACTGCTTATGGCCAATCGCAAATTACTACGCACATATAAACAAGGTCCTCCAACCTTGTAGTCAGCAATTTGTTTCTTTTCTTGAACTGGATATGGTTGAAGCTACTCCAGTTCCTTTCACAAGCAGATGCACTTGATCCTTGGCTCAAAACACGAATTGCAAAACGTTGCAATTCACATGACTCTGCTCCATAAAATTGCCACCATGTCCTTGGAGGAATATTGGCCCTATCATGTTTGGCAGAAGTTCTTCCAAATAACCACTCTTCTGCCCTGTATGATCGAAGCTGCTCTCTAAGCCTCGTGCATTCTTCGATATCTGGAGTCAACTGCTCAATAGCATCATAAAGGCCATTCATGACTTCTACATCATTGTTTCTTTCTATTCCAAACAATCTTGGGTCCAAGTAACAAGCTGCTGCATGCAAGGGGTTATGCAACATCTTCCATCTTTCATCTATTACCTCCCATATTTCCATGTATTCATTTTCCACATTGTCAAAGGATTTTGTAATAGTTTCCTTACAATGATCCATGCCTTCATAAACAAAACCCATACAAGGGGTGTCGCTATCAACCATGCGAAGCATATCAACAATTGGCTCACATACTTTTTAAACCTTCATGGCATTTTCCCAAAAAGCATTGGTTAAAATGATTTCTTCAATCTCCTTCCCTTTATCATCTTTTGAAAGGAGAGAGTTTTCCCACTCACTATTACAAATAACACCTCTAATGCTTGTCTTTTCCTCAACCACTCTTTTAAGAGTGATGTAATATGTGGCAAATCTGGTATCATAGGGCCTTAGTAGCTCTTTAGTTGCTTGCTTCCTATACAAGCCCAAAGTGAGGTGATGGTTAAATATGAAATGAGAAATTTGTTTCCCCTTTTGAACTGCATCATTAACCCATGGAAATTTTTCCAAATCATGCAATAATAAGTCAAGGCAATGAGCAGCACAAGGTGTCCAATAATTTTTTTAGAACTTCTCCATTATCATCTTTCCAGCGCCCACACAGTTTGAGGCACTATCAGTTACGACTTGGACCACATTTTCCTCCCCAACTTCATACATGCATTCCTCTAAAATCTTGAAAATGTATTCAGAAGTCTTCTTTTTCCCAGATGCATCCACTACCTTACAAAATAATACCCCTTTGGGGCAATAAACTAGCACATTAATCAGTGGCCTATGAGACATATCTGACCAACCATCTGATAAAATGGTGCACCCTGTTTGTTTCCAAGACTCTTTGATGCTAGCCAATCTACCTGTCACCGTTTCTTTTGACCTCTTGAGAAGAGGGGTCCTCATTGTCTCAGAACTGGGAGGTGCATATCCTTTGCCAAAATATGATATATTCTTGCATGCATTGATAAAGTAAGGGCTCTGAAGAACATTAAATGGGATAGGAGATTCAAAAAACATGTCAGCCAAAGCATCATCAACTTCTTGCTTTTGTACAAGCTTCCATAAACTGTTTAATGTGGCTGTCCCACTTGTGTTTACTAGTGGATGGGAACTTCCAGCTCTAGAAATTGAGGAAAATGGGCTATAATTCATTTCAATCTTTGTTTGAACACACTTTTTTTTGTTTTCTTGCACCTGCTTGGCCCTCTTTATCTTGTCATAATCATTCTGAAGTATTTCTTTCAATTATGCAGACATTGCTTTGCAGCCTTCAAATCCACCACCTTTACCACCACTGACAGAAAGTAGGTGGCCCATTACTCTTGTTAAAGACCCAACAAAATCAAGGTTACATAACCTACATTTTACATTTCTTCCAGTATGCCCATTCAATTTTTCCACATGTTTCCATGCTTCTGTTGATGATTTTGGAGGTGCCATGGCAAATGTTTCTGCATTTTTTGCAAATCATGTTTTAGAATCTGATTGGTTTGTTAATGTTTTAAATTTTTTAGCTTTGTTTATTATGATTAAAAACTAAAATTACATACTGCCTAATGCTCAATTGCTAATACCTATCATGCTATTAGTCTAAAAGCTATTTTTTAATGGCTCTAATCACTAACTGATGAATGAAAAAAATTATAAAAAAAATAAATACAAAATTTAACTTACCAATTGAAGAGCCCATGCGGATGCCCAAGTTGAAGGCTGAGCCTGGCTGGAAGAGTTGTCTACTTGTTTGCTAGTAGCCTAGCTCGCTCGTAGACCGCAGGCTCTTGCTCGTAGATCGCAGGATCCCGCTCCTAGTCGCAGCTCATAGGCTCCCGTTTGCAAATATCAAGTTTACGCGGCACACCCACAAAGAAGTGCCCACGGCCACAGGTGATTGAGTGCAGACATCGAATGCATTGGGAAGACTGTGGCTCGTGGAGGCTTGGATCCACACACCTAGACTGCAGTTGGGGTCACAGACTGCAGTGAATCTTCGCCGCACTGGCAGTCGAGGATTCCAGCAGTCGCAGTGAATCTCTGCTACACTCACCGTCACAGATGAATGGACTATGGAGGGAGGTCTCCGTGGCCTGTCGCAGATGAATAGAGGGAGCTCATCATGGCTCGTCGCAGATGAATGGAGGGAGTTCAAGACTGAAGTAATGGAACGATTGCGGAAGGCAAGGGAATGAATCTTTTTCCTCGTGAAATGAAAGCGAGGGAAGGTTAGGTTGGGCAGTTTTTCCTATGAAAAAATCCAAACCTCAACCAAAAAAATGAACCTTAAGCAAAAAAATCGAACCTCAACCAAAAATTCACCTTCGGGTTCACCTTTAGGTTCGGGTTCATTATTAGGTTCAGCATTAGGTTCGTCGTTCAGGTTCGCCGAACCTGAATGAATGTCAATTTTTTTATTAGGTTCGCTGAACCTCGAACCGCAAGGATTAGGTTTTGCGAACCCTGTGACTTATCCTGTTGGATCAAACAGCCACATAAAAACAATATACAACATAATATATAAGACCAGAAAGAAAATAATGGCACACATAAAATATAGGCAGAGATTTAAGTGGTAAAACCCTCGAGAGGGAAACATCCACAGAGCAATGGTGTCGGTTCTCTTATTATTCTGAATATGGAGATTACAACACCTCTCAACTCAAATCTACACATCTCCTATGAGAATCCAAGAAATAAATATATTTCTTACACGATTACTCATAACTGGCCAAACTTAGTTACTCCGTTAGACAGTTACATAGTCACTAAGAGAGTCGGTTGTCACCTGTTTCCAACAATCTCCACCTTCACAACAATTTACCTGATACCTTGCTCATTGCTCTATTCGTCACCTTTCCTACAAGCCTAGAGAAGCTGAGCACCACTGTAGCTTCTCTAAAGTAACTGGTTTCGTGAACATGTCTGCACTATTCTTTTGAGTGTGGTCCTTTTCAAGAACCACTCCACCTTCATCAATAACATATCTTACAAAATGGTATTTTACAGGAATAAGTTGGAATTTTAGCTAAATGAATAGCACTTTGACTATCACATAAAACTTTTATAGTGTTCTGAACCTTTCCTAACTCACCCAGCAAACCTTTTAACCAGATTGCATCTTCGCAAGCATGTGAAGCAGCTATATATTATGAAGCTTTGACATCCAACTAATAGCTCCACCTACAAGACTAAAGACATAACCTGAAGTGGACCTCCTCTTGTCCAAGTCACCTACAAAATCAGAATCAACATAACCAAAGACTTCATCACTGCAACCATCAAAAGTGATACAATAATCGCTTGTGACTCTAAGATACCGAAGTACCCATTTCACTGTTGCCCAATGCTCTTTTCCTGGATTTTCCATGTATCTACTGACAACACCAACTGCATGTGAAATATCTGGTCTTGTACTTATCATCACATACATCAAACTTCCTACTACATTAGCATATGGTACACGAGACATATATTGCTTTTCTTCATCACTATTAGGACTCAAACCTGAAGAAATCTTGAAATGAGAAGCTAAAGGGATATTAACAGGTTTCACTTTATTCATACCGAATCTCCGAAGTATTTTCTCCACATACTTCTTTTGTGATAACCACAACTTGCCATTTTTCCTGTCTCTGTGTATCTACATGCCCAAGATCTGATTTGCTACTCCTAAATCCTTCACATCAAATGTCTTATCCAACTGAGCCTTTAACCTGCTGATTTCAAACATGCTCTTCCTTGCGACAAGCATATCATCAACATATAATACCAAAATAATGAATATGTCATTTTCCATCTTTTTAAAGTACACACAATGATCATACTCACTTTTGGTAAAATTATGGCTCAACATGAAAGAATCAAACTTCTTGTACCATTGTCTTAGAGACTGCTTCAAGCCATACAATGATTTTCTGAGCTTGCAAACAAACCTCTTGTTGTGATTTTGAACGAACCCTTCTGGTTGTTCCATGAAAATTTCCTCATCTAAATCTCCATGTAAGAAAGTTGTCTTGACATCTAGATGCTCTAACTCCAAATCATATAAGGCAACTAGTGCTAACAGAATTCTGATAGAAACAAGTTTCACAATTGGTGAAAAATCTCATGAATGTCAATACCTACTTTCTGAGAAAACCCTTTTGCAACTAGTCTGGCCTTGTACTTTGGAACAACGTCATCAACTCCTTTCTTCAATTTATACACCCATTTGCAACCAACCACTTTCCTACTCTCCGGAAGTTCCACAAGATCCCATGTTTTGTTCTTTGCCAAAGAATCTATTTCTTCTTTCATTGCAAGTTTCCATTTGTCACTGTCAGACACTTCTAATGCTTCCTGATAACTGTTAGGTTCTCCTTCATTAGAAATTAAAGCAACAAATGTGACAAAATCGTCATACCTCTTTGGAAAAGTTTTGTCCCGTGTAAATATTCGTAGAGTTTGCTATGGCATTTCCTCTACTTATGTCTGCTCATCCTCCTGAGGAATGTCCGCATGAATATCCTCCTCATGGACATCCTCATGATTCCTCCTCATAGATGATTGAGTATCAAACTGAATTTGTTTTAACTGTGATACATTATCCTATTTCAAATCATTACTTACATCTAAATTCAATAGAGAAAGTTCATCAAATATTACATCTCTGTTTATGATGATTTTGTGGACAGTAAGATTCCAGAATCTTATCCCTTAACACCATCACCATATCCAACAAAGATCAATTTGCTTGATTTAGGATCTAGTTTGGAACGCTGATTTTTCGGAATAAGTGCATAGGCTTCACAACCAAATACTCTAAGGTTAGAATAATCACATGGTTAACCTGACCACACCTCTTCTGGAATTTTGCAGTCAATTGTTGTTGATGGTGATCGGTTGACCAGGTAACAAGTTGTAAGCAATGCCTCTCCCCATAATTCCTGCTACAACTTTGCATTACGAAGCATACTCCTTACCCTTTCAAGAAGATTCCTATTCACGCGTTCAACAACACCATTCTATTGCAGAGTGTAAACAGTGGTCTTATGTCTCTCGATCCCATCCTTCTTGCAATAATTATCAAACTCATTAGAAGTAAATTCGGTTCCATTATCTGTTCTAAGATATTTAATGAACCTGTTAGTGCTATTTTCAACCAAAGCTCTAAACTGCTTAAGTATATCAAAAGCATCAGCTTTTCTCTTTAATAAATAGATCCAGACTTTCCTCGACTAATAAGCTATAAAATTGACGAAATATGATGATCCCCCATAAGAAATTTTAGGAGATGGGCCCCATAGATCATAATGAATATAGTCTAGGATACCTTTACTAGTGTGTTTTCCAGATTTAAATTTTTGTCTAGCTTATTTACCATAAATACAATGCTCACAAAACTTCAAATTTACATATTTTAAACTAGGAAGCAACTTTCGATCAGCAAGTACCTTCATTCCTTTTTCGCTGATATGACCTAACTGTTGATTCCATAAACAAGTGAAGTTTGCTGCACCAACCGATGCTATTGTTGCATGATCGATTTCCGTCCTCCGTTCAAATTTATACAGGTTCCCGACTCTCTTTGCCTTCATGAGAACCAAGATACCTTTCGATATCTTCATAAGTCCACCTTGAACTGTAAATTTGTAGCCAACATCATCTAGAACTCCCATTGATATCAAGTTCTTCCTCAGTTCAAGTACATGTCTCACATTTGTTAGAGTCCTAACAGTCCTATCATACTTTTTTTTCTTTTTTATTTTATGATACTCCCTATCCCAACAGTTTTACATGAAACAATATTTCCCATATAAACTACCTCGTCATCTATAGATTGGTATGTGGAATACCAATTTCTATGAAGACACATGTGATGATATGCTCCAGAATAAATTAAGCAGTCATAATGGTATTGTGAGATAGCAGACGTAGATAATACCTCATTGATCATACATGAATCCTTCTTGGCTATGTTTGCCTCCTTTGTAAATTCCTCCTCCTTGGAAGCTTGCTTCCGTCTCCAACAATCTTTCTTAAGGTGTCCTGTTTTATTGCAATACCAACACTTCAATTTACTCTTTTTGCCCTTCAAATTTGACCTCGATGTGCCCCTTGAATATTGTCCTCTTTCATTGGTTCTTCCTCTGGCCACCATTACTTCTGATGTCGAGGTTTCAAGACTAGACTTCTCTCAATATTCTTCAGAAATCAAGGCTCCCACAACATCATCAAAGGTAATAGACTCAGTAGAACTTAAACTGATAGAGGTTACAAAATGTGACCAAGACTCAAGTAGAGAGCACAACAGTAAAATCGCCTTGTCTTCATATTTAATATTATCATCCACACTAGCCAACTGGCAGATAAGAGTATTGAATGCATTGAAATGATCAGAAATTTTTGTACCTTCTTTCATATGCAAGGTAAATAACTATCGTTTCAGGAGGATTTTATTCGTCAAGGATTTAGTCATGTATAGGCTTTCCAATTTTGTCCAGAGACATGCTGCTATAATTTCAGACACGATGTTAAATAAAAAATCGTCGGCCAAGCACATACGAATAGCACTGAGAGCTCTTTCATCCATCTCTGCCCAGTCATCATATGATATATCCATGGGTTTCTTTGTCTTCCCTGCTAGTGCCTTTGCCACTCCTTGTTGCACGAGCATATCCCGCATCTTGACCTTCCATAACTTGAAATTATTGCTCCCATTAAACTTCTCAATTTCAAACTTAACACTCTATGTTTTCGCCATTTTCTCAAGAAACCAGATCAAATCTTTATAAAAGATCAATATCTTAAATAAACACCAAACCCTTTTCAAACAATTGTGGATAAACAAATTTAATACTTTGAAGTTCCAAAAAATAATGGAATAAATGTTTATAAGTAATAAAAATAAAAAATAATAAAACCTTCACCTTATAACTCCCACCTCAATCCACTTTTTAATTTATTTTAAAAACAATGACCCTCCTTTTTATAATTATTCCACCAACATCCACGTGAATAAGATAAACCCAAGAATTTTTACGCTATACCTATCAAACTTTACCGAATTAATATGAAATCACCTTTCCAAAAGAAAAAATGATTTTCGCGTTTCTCCATAATTGAAGGCCGTGAAAATTGTCACGCCCCACCAAGCTTGGGACCAGCGAAAATCTTGGGTTTTCGCTCCTTCACTCCTGAGGTAACTTTTTGACCAGTAAAACAAACTGGAATTTCTGGCTCTCTTTAGGTGATAGGCAGGGTGTTGATCACTCTCAACATTCTCGTTCTCTCCGACCTCCTACCAAGCTCTGAGACCACTTGTTGGATCAAACAACCACATAAAAATAATATACAATGGAAGATATAAAACCAGAAAGCAAATAATGGAACACAAAAAATATACGTAGAGATTTATGTGGTAAAACCCTCAAGAGGGAAACATCCACGGAGCAATGGTATTGGTTCTCTTATTATTCAGAATATGGAGATTACAACAGCTCTCAACTCAAATCTACATATCTCCTACGAAAATCCAAGAAATAAATATATTCTTACATGGTTACTCATAACTGACCAAACTTAGTTACTCGGTTAGACAGTTACATAGTCACCTAGAGAACAGGTTGTCACCAGTTTCCAACAATACCTCTCTCTGGAAATTCTTCTGGTACCATACGAAGTGTAGGGTTATCGACCCTTGGTTATCGCCATGATGCAAGGACCTTGTCATAGCAATTCATAAAAAGGGGGGGGATTTCTTACCCACCCAACAGTTCTATCAATGATATATGTCATTATGGGATCTAACTAGCACTATACTCTCCTTGCGAACCCATTCCTTCCTCTACCACTTAAAGATCATTCAATCGAGAACTATTCATGAGACAAGCCAAGACTTGATCGAGCAAGAGGGATCAGTCATGCTAAAGAGAAAAGGCCGAAGGGATAATCTACGCGACCGATTCAATCCTTCCTCATGTCCAATGGGGTCAATTAGGAATAGTGTTTAAATTCCCAAGCTCTTCTAGGCCTCCCCATGTGACCCTACTAACAAATACGTAATAGATGACTGTATCTCCCGGACGTAGATAAACACTCTCCCAACAACAGGAAAATGCTGGCGAGCCAGTGCTATAGAAATAATTTTTTCACAATGCCTCTATTAGCTAGAGCTTAGTATTCATCATGTTGTATCTCAGATGCGCTTTTATGGTTTGGTGTGCAATGATCATTCAACTCTCCAAAATTGAAATTGTTTGATTTAAACACAGGTTTATACAATCGATCTGCACAGTAATTCTTCCACAATGGTGTATACACAGATTTACAAGCATATCTATACCGTAATTCATTAAGGTGGTATAAATACAGATTCATAAACGGAATTGTAAACCAAGATACCCAACAAGCTTTCAATAAGGACACACATTCAATATATGAGACATATCTATAAACTTGATCATTTTTCCCCAAAACAAATTCGCAACAGATTCATTCAATGTCTCCAAGTGTAGATTCATGCCAATGTTTGTATGCTAGATAGTTAAGGGAGGCATATTATATATACACTGAGCTTCACAACAGAGCTATGCCATATGCAGTCGAATGACATCTACTTTATAAAACCTTGATTTATTAATGCAAGAATTCACCCTACAGTTCTATACATGCAAATTAACCCTTCATAAAACAACGATTTGGGATCCCCACATGCAATATGTAATACCAACATTTCATAGGATATGACTATCTTTTAAAAACACAGTGTATAACTAGTTTAAGACCAATACTCATGATTTCCCTTCTAGGTTGCAGATCAATTTCTTGTATAGCAGTATTGATTAACTGATGTCTATATAAAACCCATCCCACTCTTGCAAGTCATCATGCAGATCTAAAAATACATATTAACCACTTTTATTCAAACCAAAAGTGGGATGCCTAATCCACGTGTCCTAACCTTTCATGTATTATTCAATAATGACATTGATTTCCACAAAAATCCACATCATGGTCAGTCAAGCAAGATATATGTGTACACACAGACCGAAATATGTGAACGATGGATTCAAGGGTCAAAACTAAATTCTCATCAATAACGTCAATATATCTATACATTGGATTCCGCTACTACTGACTACTTACAAGTAACCATATAAAACAGATTTAAATATTAATTAACCAAGGAAACTAAGAAACCCATATTCAGTTTTAAACCAAGGAAAATTTTGATGAGGGTTGTCCATATTGTCACAGGAATTAAATACATATGCAAGTAGAAAACAAAACACTTTGTATCTTAACCCAAGATCTACAATGGGACTAGGTAATAACTTCAATTGTTCTCAAGGAATTAATTATGCGAGATCTAATATTCGATTTGTAGAGAAATCCATGGTTTAACCTCCAAGCATTTCACCTATACAGAACTACCTTCAGGATTTAGTTTGCAGGCTATAAGAATTACAGAATTATGGATCTAGCTGCAATGTTTATTCCAACGCTTTACGATCAGTGAACCATATTCATACTCAATTTGTTCAATACATTTCAGTAGTAATACAGATCTACGCTGCAGACTTCTTTGGAAACTACATGCATACAGTTATACCTTTAGATTTGAATTCCGACTTTTAAGAATTAAAAATATACAAACCCATATTCAAGATTTGATTTCAAGCCACACATAGATACAGGTTTCATTAAAATCCACATACCATATTTAGGCTATAACTGTATCGCATTCAAAAGAAATAATGTTAGAGAGATATAAATACCCAAATGAACTTCATGGCCCTTTGAAAACAATGTTAAGACAGATCTATTACTAATTTAACTCAACAATTTCCTTTTGAATCAAGATTGATCTATAGCAGAAATGAGGAAAGAAAACAATGAGCCCTCATGTCCAAGCATTTGAACCATGCTTTGATACCATATGTAATGCCCCTCTCCGGGGCCTAGCTAAATCAGATATGCATATACATATATTCACAAATAGATCTGAGATGAAATCTATCAAACAATTTTAATATTTTATAAAAATATACAATCATAACAGATCTATATAACATTTTCTTATAACCAACATATCCAAACTTGAAACATTAAAATTAATTCAATTTAATGCTTAACGAAAACAAAAACAATGGTTGTATCATACCTATCAATCGCTAGTTGTTGAAGGTTGAGGATGAGGCCGAAGGTTGGTGTTGCCGCCGAATCCACTGCAAGCTTTAATCTTCAAGATTGTCAATCACAAATGATCCATTGTTTTCCACCCTAACATATCCAAAGGATACTCTTCTTCTCCCTGGACCCCGCGCACGACCGGGCTGTCGACACACTTTGCTATTCAATGAACTATGATACCAGACTCTATGACTCTTTGTTGAGGGGGGATCCCAATCCCACTTGTATCATATTCTAATGTTTATCTTGTTGTCATTATTATTATTATATTATTTTTATTATTTCTAATGTTTATCTTGTTGTTCTTCTTCTTCTTCTTATTACTATTATTATTATTATTTCTAATGTTTATCTTGTTGTTGTTTTTATGATTATTATTATTATTTATATTATTTATAATGTTTATCTTGTTGTTGTTATTATTATTATTATTATTTACTTGCTTGATTAATTCATTTAGTTAATATATTATTAATTCTTGTTTCCCTTGTCTAATTATGAATTATTAAGTAATTAACCGTCACATTTTCACCACGACCAGGGATATCAAGGTGCCATGCTTCCCACATGCCCTTTAGATATTCTCTCAGGTGGGGATATGGTATGATAGTTGAGACATCGTTAACTCAACATGCCTACCATGTTGAGGGACTAGTGGTTCCCTGGGGAATAAGGCCGAGACCTTATTGCGTGCCCCCTAGCAATATACCTCGTGAGTGACCGTACTACGACTGACCCTCACGGAAACATGCATCTAATGAGTCAGAGCCTATCTCGCTCTAGACAAAATCATCACATGGATATTGGTTAGACTTAACTGGTGTAATAATCAACCTCGTTCCCTGATGTGGATCGATTGGCAATCGCATCCAACACCTGAACATCAATACCATGTGCATCAATATCATTATGAGTCTGTGGCGTATTGACGCTTGCTTGCATGGCATCTACCTTCTCTACAGGTCAAACACATCAGTGTACATGATATACATATAAATGTAGTCATTAATCATCATTTTCACATTGCGACAAATGCAAATATCAACATCCTTTCAGATCATAACTGAAACATGTAAGTATTTGATAAACATTAAATTACATCATATCATGTGAAATCTCTATCACATCAACATCATAGTACAATCATCAATAACATCATAAATCATCATTGTAGTAACTAGTGAAATCATAACATTATCATCTCAACGTAATCATATGGAATCATCATTAACATCTCATAGTCAATAACATATATCAATCATGTACTCATATTAAACATCACATAGTCTAAAAAACCATCGATCCATTCACCATTGAATGCCCTCAAACAATAAATCATAGTCATAAACAATCTACAACGTATCACCAAAAACGAGGCACTACATACACCCCCACTTCAGGAAACTTCATCCTGAAGTTCTAAAATAAGTCAGGAAACTCTATATGCATCACTAATACATCATCCCAGGTCACAGAACTGGGACCATAACTATCCCATCTTGAACTTATTGAATAATCGACACTAAAGTTGTCCAGCTCATTACTCTATAATATGAATTGGCTCATCCACCAAGTCTCCCTCGTTTGATATCCACAATTTACTCAAATCGATGACTTGAGATGGATGTGACATATAATGTCACATAAAAGAACATGAAAAAATATCATGCATTAAGCTCAGTAATGATGACAAAGCGAGATGGTAAGAAAACTAGTTCCAATCACTTACTGATCTCAAATGGTCCTTCAAACTGTGGCAATAATTTCCCCCCTTTCCAAATTGATAGAACTCGTCTGCGGCTTCACTCACAAGAACAATCTATCTCTAAACAAATGGTTCTTCTTCTTTTGATGCACATTGATCTAACCTTTAGGTTCTAGTGTTTGGATTCTTTCAACCATTCCCAGATGGATTACATCTACTCATCCATCTCCTGGATCATCTCTGGACCCACAAATATACTGTAATCCATGCCATAAGTCTAGCTACTTAGGGCATTACATATTCCCTCTCCTTAGGGAACTTCACCTTGAATTTAATTGTATCGTACTTTTAATGTTATTATCACTCTCTTTTCATATTCAGGTCTTTATTCCCTTCTATTCTATTTTAAACAAATGATCATGGCCATAAGGTTCCATCACATTCTCGATATTTCAATTTTAATTTAGATAATATAAACCCATTAATACTTCTCAATAATTGTCAAAAATAACTTATATTTGCAACACCTACGAGTCATCCACAAGGACCCGAAATACCCAATTAACTACAAGCTAGACTACATCAATAGCCACACGATAGGTAACCAATCAACTTTTAGCAGAACAAAATCCATGCAAGAATTCATATATATTCGGCTATCCTCTCCTCCAAGGTGAGAAGATAAAAATCATACAATATTTAGTAAAATAAATATTGATAGGTTACAATCACAAATTTAGGAAATCAAGAGCAACTATCAATTCATAAGTCACTCAACATTCCCACAGGTCTACTTCCAAACCCATGTTCGAGTACACAGGGTACTCCCAAAATAACGAACACCTAGAGCAACCACTTCACAAAAACAGATCACGGATCGATACACCAATGTTTTGACGTGGTTTAAACCCTCGAGAGGGAAACACTCCACGACCCCGACCAAATAGCTTCTACGGAGCAAATTATTATGCAAAGAAAGAAAGTTACAAATGAGCTTCTCATAATCGATCAACTAGACAATCACCCTCCATGCTCTTTAAATAGAGATCATGGACCAATCGGGTGTTAAGCCATGGATCAAGGTTAGGTATGATCTAAGAGAAGTTGAGTCGTCAGATCACTCTATGTATAAAACATATCGTGACCGTCAGATTAAATATTTACAAATGCATACTAATTTGCATACTAAAAAAACACACTTTTCCTAACAGATATATTACACAAGTTGATCTTAACTAACTCCTAAGTGTCTAAATATCCTAACATCCCCCCCTTAAGAACAACTTGGGATAGGATTGAAGGATTTACAAAAGTGACACTGTTAGGATAAGGAAGGAGGCATTAGAGCCTATCCCCCCTTAATGACAAGTTCCCGAACTCCTAACATAGATCAAAGTTTATAAAACTTTGCTTCTGTAAGAGACTTGGTGAAGATGTCTGCAATTTGATCATCTGTAGGACAAAAGAGCACTTCAAGAACATGATCATGAACAAGATTTCTGATGAAGTGCATATGTAGCTCAATGTCTTTGCTGCGTTGATATAGGACTGGATCTTTGGCAAGCTTGAGGGCACTTTGATTGTCGCACTAAAGTGGAGTAGGCTGCTGCTGCTCGAATCCAAACTCTGAAAGGATCTGTTGAAGCCATAAATCTTCCTGACTGGCATTAACTGTGGCTCGATATTCTGCCTCTGCTGAAGAAAGAGAAAGAGCTTGTTGCTTCTTGCAAGCCCAAGTGATAGGTCCAGATCCTAGACTGAAAACATAACCTGCTATAGACTTTCGATCATCAAGATCGCCGGCACAATATGAATCAGTGAAACCAACCAACAAAGGTTTCCCCCCTGTACTGTAATGAATCCCAAACTGAATTGTACCTCGAATATATCGAAGTATTATTTTGGCTGCTTTCCAGTGACTTTCATGAGGTGTTTGCATAAAACGGGCAACATGACCAACGACAAAGGAAAGGTCAGGACGGGAATGAGTCAAGTATAGGAGACTACCAACAAGCTGACGATACAAGGTGGCATCTACTTCAGGTGAAGTATAAGTGGCAGAAATTTTGACTCCAGACTGGAAGGGAGAATGGGCGGGTGTACAATCTTCCATGTGAAAGTGACGAAGAAGGTCACAACCATACTTAGACTGAGAAAGAAAGATTCCTTCTTTGGTTTGCAGGACTTGGAGACCAAGAAAATAATGCAAATGTCCTAAGTCTGACATTTCAAAATTTTGCTTAAGATTGGATTTCACATGGGTTATAAGCTTAGGGTCACTACCAGTAAGAATAAGGTCATCAACATATAGAATAAGTATGATGAGATGGTTTCCTACTTTCTTGGTATAGACATTAGAGTCAGAATGGCATCTAGAAAAACCAGTGTCAAGGAGAAAGCTATCCATTTTTGCATACCAAGCTCTAGGAGCTTGCTTAAGGCCATATAAGGATTTCTTAAGGTAGCAAATAAGGTTAGAGTTATTATGAACATATCCAGGAGGTTTTTTCATGTAAATTTCCTCCTGTAAATCACCATGTAAGAAGGCAGACTTGAAATCCATTTGATGGACTTCCCAATTGTGTAAGGCTGCAAGGGAAAGAACAAGGCAGATGGAGTTCATTTTTGCGACAGGAGCAAAGGTTTCATTATAGTCAATCCCTTCAACTTGGGAAAAACCTTTGGAAACTAACCTTGCCTTAAGTCTTTCAACACTTCCATCTAATGCATACTTAGTTCTGTAGACCCATTTACATCTGACAAGTTTTCTTCCTTCTGGAAGAGGTACAGGATCCCAAGTATCGTTCGCCATTAAGGAACGATATTCTTCATCCATAGCTGCATCCCAATTTGGATTTCCTGAAGCTTCTACAAAGGTTTCTAGATCATGATTCTCGGAAACTTGAGCCAAAAGAGAAGAGGCTTGCTGAAACTGAGAACGTGTTCGACGTTGATCTCTAAGATCACCGGCAAGATCACCAGCTACTTCACATGTTGAACGGACCCATCGAGGAAGCACTTGTGCTGGTGCAACTGGAGGAACATGAGCAGGTGGAGGTGGATTTTCATCCTCACTGTCATCATCAGAAACTGGATTTGGAAACCTGTCAAGGAAGTTGGAAGAAGAAGAAGAAGGCACAATCGTTGAATAAGGCTCGCAGGCCAAAGATGGCACAATCGCCGAGTTAGGCTCGCAGGCCAAGAGATTTTCATCAAATTTAACATCTCTTCTAATGATTACATCATGAGAATGTGGTTGAAGAAGTCTATAACCTTTTACATCTTCAGAATATCTAACAAATATGCACTTTTCACTTTTAGGCTACAATGCTTTCCGTTTTTCATTTGGAATGTGAGCCCATGCTTCACTACCAAACACACGGAAGTGACTTACATCTGGTTTAATTTTACTCCATGCTTCTTCCATTATGATACCTTGTAATGCTTTAGTGGGGGTGCGATTAACTATGTAATTTGCACAATTAATGGCTTCAGCCCAAAATTTAAGACTTAGTCGCTTAGATTGGATCATACAATTAGTCATTTCTTTTAAAGTGCGGTTCTTCCGTTCAACGACACCATTTTGTTGTGGTGTATATGGAACAGTGTGTTGTTGTTGGATTCCTTGTTCAGTGCAGGAAGTAGTGAACTTTTTGTTAACATATTCTCCTCCATTGTTAGATCTTAACTTAATAATTTGATGACCAGATTGTTTTTCAACAAGGGCCTTATAGGCCAAGAACATGTTAAATACTCCGCTCTTAAGTTTTAGGAAATAAACCCAAGTGTGTCTGGTGTAATCATCAATGAAAGTTAAGAAATATTTGAAACCAAAAAAGGAAGCAGATGGAAGAGAACCACACAAGTCACTATGCACAAGCTCCAAGGAAACCAACGCGTGCCAAGAGGCACATTTGTCAAAACTATCCTGATGATGTTTTCCAAGTACACAACCAGAACAAACACCATCCCTGCAGGATACCATCGGAAGACCTGTAACCATATTGTCTTTACATACTTGTTGCAATGAGTGATAATCTAAGTGACCAAATTGCTCATGCCAAAGTTTGCTCAAGTTATCACTATGAGCAACAAAAACTGAAGGAGAAGGTGATGACCCAAAGTTGTTAAACTTGTACAACCTGGTAATATCATCAACAATTCTGGTATCTAGGACCTATTGAGGATCTTTAAAATCCTTGATTACAACTTGGTGAGGTGTAAACGTCACAGTTTTACCTTCACCAGAATGAGTGATTTGATAGACTGATAACAAATTGCAGGAAATTCTTGGAACACATAGTACATCACTGAAATGACCATTATCTATTGGAATTGTTCCAGCTCCTACAACACTTAGAGATCTATCATCATCAACAAATATTTGTTTGGTGTTACATTCATGCATAGTAGAAAAGATGGCTTGATCCTTATCCATATGATAAGATTCTCCAGAATCAATGAGCCATTCATTTGAAGTAGAAGAAGAAGATGCATTATAAGAATAACCAGAAGCACAAAGTGCATGTCCATGAGAGGTAGATTCTGAAGGCGAATCTAGGCTGATGTGGTGCTTCTTCATTGCTACTTCCAAGGCTGCCATCTTCTTGAAACACTTAGATTCATCATGATTATCTTTCCTGCAATAGTTGCAATGACGCTTAGTCTTCTTTCCTTTTGGCTTGGATCCTTTGTCAAATTTTAAAGGAGCTGACTAAGAGGGTTTGGGACCCTTGTTTGACTTATTATTGCAAAAATTTTGTTTCTTGGGATGCTTGGACTTTTCTTTCCATTGGGACAATAAGGCTTTCCCATATGTATCTGCATTGTTAATTATTCCAAGATGGATGAGCTTATCTTGCTCTTTAATCAAGGAATCATAAAAGGATTCAAGACTAGGCTCTTGATAGCTAGCTGCATTCAAGGATTCTTTCATGGAGTAAAATGTAGATACAAAAACAGAATATGTAGGTCCAAGTTTGGAAAGAATATGATAAATGCATTGTTTGTCTTCCCTCTTAATCTTCCATTCTTCACATAAGAGTTTAAGAGTTTTGTACTTAGATAAATAATCTTGTATGCATGAAAAATCACTTGTATTTAAAGAAATCAACTCATTTTCGAGTTGGTGACCTCGAATTTCATTGTTTTTACCAAACACAGATTCCAACTTGTCCCAAGCAGCATCAGGTTCATCAATTCCAGATATGTGGAATCGCAAATCAGTAGAGATTGACATCTCAATCAATCCATGAGCTTCGTCACATCTATTTTCCCATTTTATTTTCTTATCATCATCAATGGGTTCTGTTTATTTCCCTTAGGTGATTTTGAAAAGTCCCCTACTTCATAGAACATCCTCCATACAAGATTTCCATGAGAAATAGTTGGAACTGGTAAGTAGAATATCACAAGGGGTGACTATACTACACATTAATGGCTATAAAAACAGAAACCAATAGTCTAGATGTGAAGAGCTTGAAAAAATAAGTAGTTTAAAAAAAACGGCACTGAAAACTGACTCTGTATGATGAAATTATGCTTGAACAAAGAAAAAGTTGAAGATGTCCCCAATAGTGACGTGACATATAGAGAATGACCAGCTAAAAAAAAGGACCCCCCTCTTCCCAAGATGAACCTTTGACAATCACTTTACAAGAAAGTTGTTTTAAGTGAATCACATTTGTAAAATAAGTGATTTCACTTTTACAATGATGTTACTTTAAATAGTGCAACAATAAAAAGGAACTTAAGTGATTCACTTTTTATTTTTATTTTTTATTATTTAGGTGAGATACACTTTTACAATAAAGTAACTTGAAAATAGAAATTGCATGCACTTTTTCTTTGAAAAGTAACTTCTTAATTCTTGAACTCAAGACCTATTAAGGAATAAAACAACTTTGAACCAAGCGAGCTAGATTAAAATGTATGTAAAATATGAGAAGGATGAAGGGGTGTTTTTTTTTTACTCTTCTTGTTCGGTTTCCGTGCTTGTCTTTTTTTTTTATGCAAATCACACCATAAACCAAAACAAAAAAAAAAATCCACGCTTGTGGGGACAGATCTCGTTAGCTTTCCCGGAAAGTCTACGTTTTCTCTCTGTTTCTGATTTGCCGAGATCGCACAAGGTGCACGGCAAAGAGCATACGCAGCCGAGAAAAACCATTTCCCTTTCTGTTTCTGATTCACCGAGATCGCACAAGGTGCACCGCAAAGAGCATACGCGGACAGGGAAAGCAACAATCTGAAACTAAAAAAATCTAGTAATAAAAATTAATAAAATATGAGATTTTTTTTTTAAACAAAAATAAAAATAAAAAACGTCATTGTAACATTATACTTTCAGATCTGATGAAATACGTGTTTCTGAAGCAACCAGGAACCATTTTCGATCAAACGAAAACTATTTCCCAATGGAAACGGCACACTGGACGCAATGGAACACCTCCCACAGCCCATAAATGCATAGAAATACCATAACAAGAAACTCTTTCAAGTTCCGGCAACAACAGTTCAAGATCTAGATCATAACCAGAAGTGGCTCTTCATAAAAGATCTGATACCATGTTCGGGTACACAGGGTACTCCCAAAAGACCGAACACCTAGAACAACCACTTCACACAAATAGATCACATATCGATACACCGATGTTTTGACATGGTTTAAACCCTCGAGAAGGAAACACTCCACGGCCCCAGCCAAATATCTTCTACAGAACAATTTATTATGCAAAGAAAGAAAGTTACAAATGAGCTTCTCATAATCGATCAACAAGATAATGACCCTCCATGCTCTTTAAATAGAGATCATGGACCAATCGGGTGTTAAGCCACAGATCAAGGTTAGGTATGATCTAAGAGAAGTTGAGCCGTCGGATCACTCTATGTCTAGAACATATCGTGATCGTCGGATTAAATATTTACAAATGTATACTAATGCATACTAAAGAAACACACTTTTCCTGACGAATATATTACACAAGTTGATCTTAACTAACTCCTAAGTGTCTAAATATCCTAACAACCCATACTTTTAAAAAAAAGTTGATTCTCAACTTGATATGATTTGAAAGTGTCAACACTTAGTGACTTAGACAAACATCTTAATTTTTACCACCTAGTCATTTTATTAGTATCATCATGTGTAGGTCAAGATGGTCATCTTGTCCTTACCTCATTTTGCCATTTCGGTAGATGTTTCAAATCACATCATGTGTCGTCATAGTCTCATCAATTCATGTCTTAAGGACTAGTCGTCTTTTCATTTAGAATTTACCATTTTAGGTGGTTAGCATCATTATGTTCTGTTGGTTGTGCTAATCATCTCCATATTTTGTTTGACAAAAACAGTCTTCGTTTGACTCTTTTGACACTCAATGGAAGTTTCAACAAAAATAGCTTTTTGTTTCTTGTCAGTTAAGAGAATGTCAAAAATGTATCCTTTACTAGTTATCCTCCCCCCCCCCTCTAATATGTCCTTTCCCTATATACCCCTTTATCTTACACACAAAAATGAGATAGAATAGTTCATCTATGAATTGTTGGAATCTTTGCCATAATTCAATGCTAGAATGAGTTGAACTCCTCCAATCTTTTTCAAGCTTGATTACTCACATTATATGAGGAAGGTTTTATCAATTCCTTGTAATAAGGAATCCCTTTTCTCTCCTTGTCTTCCTTATGGACCCACAAATGCATGACTACCTTAAGTATTCATCATACATCATGCAATAGCATGCATCATTGAATAATGGATTCAATAGGTGGTTTCAATATATTTTCCTGTTTGATGTTGGTGAAGTTGAATATTTTATAGAAATGCAAGTATAATACTTGTTTTGGAATCTTACTCGAGGCATAAGTTCCTCATACAAACTTGGTGTTGAGTCCCATTTTTTTATCTAATTTTTCAAGCTCTACATTATGGTGTACTTTATTTCATCTTATCAAATTCTATGATTTCTAATTTAAAAATGGCTAGTTGTTGGAGCACTATTTTTGAGGTTTTCAAGACCCCATGCACAAATAGTCTTATCATGCCAAATTTTGTTTTGCATACTAAGTTTAGATTCCATGCCTAGGTTTGCACTATGCACCCTATTCTTGAGCTACCCTTCGGAATAAATGAATGTAAATAGAAATAGTGTGCCTACTTATCCTTGTTTTAGAAGATGGTATTTTAGGAAGTTATGATTGTTTGTAACTATCATCCCATTCTTTCCTTGGAGGGTTGAGGACCTTGAAAACCCTCCCATACTGTCAATGCATACCTTGAAGCCCTACACATTCCTTACACATGGCCCAAAATTTAGTTGCCTACACATGCCTTAAACTTAGGAAACCCTCCCATACCTTGAAGCCATGCCTATGAGACAGGTGGCAAATTTCTTGCTTTGGCACTATATTAGTTTGGAGACAAAACCAATGATCTTGGTGGTATTTCAAACTTAGGGTATTGATATGGGGGCGATGAATTCACTAATTTTGGTGTTTTTACATAAGTCTAAGTTGTTGCATAGGTCCTACATCTTCAATCTTAGAGCGATAAGGGACTGATGGTGTCCTTAATGTTGTATAATGATCCACAATGCTAGATGGTATAGGCAAGCCCACTCTATCTTAATGCTACTATTTATCACTGGATCAAGGATATGATATGTTTCCCTCTCACATCATTGTAGGGTAGATGAGTAAAGGAGGAGAATTTTTCCTCATTGGAGGGTAGATATTTTTCCTCATGTTGTACAGGAAAAGATTCGCAAGAAACCCCTTTAAACTGCTTTTATTGGATGGTTTGCTTCTCTATTTTGTAAAATCATAAGCCTATCCTCTCTTTTAAGACAATGCTCATAATAAATATGTTATCCAAATATATATATATATATATATATATATACATATGAAAATATATTTATATATTTAAGAAGTTTGATATGTAGACCTACTATGAAAACTACTATACAAAGAAAGGAGACGTATAGATTTAAAAAAAAATATGTTGGAAAATTCATTGGCCTCCTTAGGATGTCTCACCATATGTATAATATCAATATCTTGAATATGTGATGAACCTCTCATCTAGTTGATTATAAATGCAAAATCCCCATAGCTCTTTCAATGGAATTTGTAGCAATGGGGGTGAATTATCCCAGGGTGTTCAACTTTCCACATTTTCAAGTTTCTACATTTCAGAAAGTTCGTGACAAAGAACATTGCCCAAATCATGTTAAGACCTCCAGGTATGAAGGTTCCTTCAACAACTACAACTCTTTGCAATATATGAACTTAAGAAGGTTCATAGGTTAAAGTGCGCAAGATGCAATCCCTTTGGTCATATTGCAAAATATTTTCAAACTATTAGATGATATGCATGCGATGGAATTGGGCATAAGGTTGTAAACTGTCGAAGAGTAGTAAAATATCCATATGAAGACTTACTGCACAAAGCAAATCACCCTGCAAGGAATTATTGTGAAATTTCTCAAGTACAGAATCAAGGTAGAAGTGTGCACAAGAAATATTGGGTAAGGAAGTCTCCTAAGCAGTGAGCAAAATAAGCAGAAAATCCAGGTACATCCAAAGCAGTAAGCATTTGGTGCTTCTCCTGCTGATATTGAAAAGATCAAGTGAGACCCTTGAATTCAACATGATGCATCTTAAGAATTCAAGGATTAAGTTAAGTGAAGGATATGGTTTAGAAAGTGTCTGTCGTAGTATTCATCATAGTTAGACAAGTTTATGTGTTAAGTTTGAAATATCATAGTAAATAAAGTTCAAATACATGCATGCATTAAGTTGTTACTATGTGGAGAATAGATTAATTGTTGAGTTAAGTGTTGTGGTACAAAAGGAAATTATTGCATGAAAAAAAAATAGACAAACATAAATTTGTGCAAAAGGTTTCTTCATTATATTAAAATTAGTATGTTTACAAAAGTGCATGAGTCGGGACTCCATGCCAAGGACAAAAGGTGTATACAAGGAAACTGAGTAAAGATGGAAAAATTGAGAAGTGCTGAAGCAATCTGAAGACCCATCTCGAGCTCAATTTCTGAGTCTGGAATAGGTGCAATACAAAGCTCCAAGTCAATCGGTACCAGCGTAGTACACTCCGAAGAAGGACACACAGGAAGGAGTTGGAGAGTATAAGACGACGATGGTTCAGCATGTTGAGGTCGAAGCAAGGACATTTCATTCAAAATCCAATGTCGATGGTGCTCCAGTCTGTCAACCCAATGAGACAACTGAGTCAGTTGTTCAGAATGCTCGAGATACACCTGTGACTGGGAATATTGACGATGGGACTCTATTTCCTCCATCTGTCATTTCCAAACACCCATGTCAACCCTCAGGCATGAGAATTCAGACTGCTATGTCTAAACTACAAGTCTCACATTCTCAAGGGAGGTATTCCTTCTTTGGTAGAAGGAGACCATTGGAAGAAAGGTGAAGAACCAAAAGGAAATGTGACACAAAAAATGCAGAAGTACTAATGGTGATGAACCAGACATTGTTAATGGAACTCTTATAGAATTGAATGGAAGACATTTGCACACATGGAATTAATTTGAAGAGATGTGCAATAAATATTACGCAAGTCAAAGAAGTTGGTGGACTCGTCAAAATTGAATGTTGGATTTAATAAACTTTAAAAGGTGTACGAAAAGTGGAAATCTAATCCATTACTTCATGCGACGGAGTGATGTTTACCAAAAGATCGAGTATAATGGTGACACATAAATGTTCCCACACTAATTGAATATCATATATGTTTTAATGTTGAACTGGTGGATAAACTTGCCAAATATTTGGTTGTCATGGTAACGGATGCGACAATAATAGAAGTGACATGGCAAGGTGACAATGCAGTAAATGTGACATGTAAAGTAGTTAGACGTAGAAGCAAATGAAAGTCAATGCACTATGCAATTGGCACAAACGGATGTTTGCATGAATCACTGCGCAAAGAATAATGAAGTGTTGTGATAGGAAGAGCATATAATATGAAGGAATAATGGAACACCTGCATTAGGAAAGCAATCAAAGATAATTATGAAGGAAATATGCAGAATTATAGGATGTCAACAAAACAAACTGAAAACAGTTAAGGTAGAGACCTGCGCAAAACAAACTGAAAGAAAGAAACTTACATTGCATAAGTAATGGCACCTCTTTTCCATTGATGTCAAATGGGGGTAAATGCATGAAGCTTAAAGAACATCTGGGAGAAATGCATGAAGCTGATTGCACACATGACATAAAGCTGGATGTAGAACCAGCATGAGTGCAAAGCCGATTGTAGGAGAATCATGAAGATGAGAAGTAATGCATGAAAAATCAAATGGGAAAGTGTTGGAAGTAGATTATTGAAGAAATAGCACGAAGTTGCAGCAGACATGAAAGAACCTGAAGCAGATTATTGAAGAAATAACACAAAGTGGCAGCAGACGTGAAAGAGCTTGAAGCAGATTATTGAAGAAATAGCATGAAGTTGTAGCAGACATGAAAGAGCATGAATTAGATCATTGGAGTAATGGAATGAAGATGATCATACATATCTTCTGCGTAGAAGTAATAGAAAGTAGAAGACGTATTGATAGCAGAATGTGTAGAAGTCAAAATCTCAAAGAACTCAGGGGGAGAATATATACAGGGGGAGCACTATAACAAGTGCAGATGAAGCATACTGTTTAAGAAGACTATACACATTGCACAAGTAATGGAACCTATTTTCCATTGATGTCAAATGGGGGTAAATGCATGAAGCTGATTGCACACATGACATAAAGCTGGATGCAGGACCAACATGAGTGCAAATCCGATTATAGGAGAAGCATGAAGATGATAAGTAATGCATGAGAAATCAGACGGGAAAGTGTTGGAAGCAGATTATTGAAGAAATAGCATGAAGTTGCAGCAAACGTGAAAGAACTTGAAGCAATTTATTGAAGAAATAGCACGAAGTTGCAGCAGACATGAAAGAGCATGAAGCAGATTATTGAAGAAATAGCATGAAGTTGTAGCAGACATGAAAGAGCATGAATTAGATCATTGGATTAATGGAATGAAGATGATCATACATGTCTTCTACGTAGAAGTAACAGAAAGTAGAAGACGTATTGACAACAGAATGTGTAGAAGTCAAAATCTCAAAGAACTCAGGGGAGAATATATACAGGGGGAGCACTACAACAAGTGCAGATGAAGCATACAGTTTAAGAAGACTATACACATCATAATAAGGTGTTGACATCAATGCCAAAGGGGGATATTGTTAAAATTTGGTTGTCATTGATGTCAACTAATTTCAAAGAGGATGTCAATTGATTCAATTTGAGTCACTGATGTCAACTGATGTCAAAGTGGATATAGTATTCCTACAACAGTTTGAAGAAGTATATGCATAATATGGTGAAAGATATGGATTCCAGTTTGAAAACTTATATCTAGAAGTTGCATCCAGACTGAAGATGTGTGTCCAAGGATACATCATGCATGACTAGTATGAAGAAGTACATAGAGAGGATACATCATGGATATCCAATATAAAGAATCACATACGTAATGTATCCTACTACATGTGGTATCTGCATATATATCGAGTCCACCAAGCCATACTCTCTCAAGGTAGCATCCAAAGAATTGGTTGGACAAAGGTACATGTGCACAAGCAGCAAATGAGTTGGTTAAGCAAAGGTATAAGTGTGCAAGCATGACAAGAGAAGATTCTGGAATGCCCAAGCAAGCCTAAACATTGTATGTTCAAAGATTGGGAATGCCCAAGCAGCAAGAACAACTCATGGTTGAAATGTCCTAAAAGAGGGAAACTCTCACCAATCAGAATATGCTTCTAGTTATTGGAGCATGCACAAGTTCCAAGAAGGGTGCATTGGTTGAAGTTAGTATATGCACAAATTCCACAGTCAATGACACAACATGTGTGCAAGTCCCACAAGTGATGATATCGTAAGGGTCCAAGTCCCACTAACTCATGGACCATGAAGGTGCAATACCCACAAAGGATGACACTTCATCAACACAGAATATGACATGTGGCAGAAGCACAATCCGTGAAGCATGGAAGAAGGGATGCCACAACCAAATTGTGGACATACAATCCATGTAGGACATGTATAAACATAGATACAAGTTGGAGATTTAGATTAAGCTTTATGGATAGGTTGTAGAGATTCAAGTGTAAAATACAGATTTATATCTGGGGCATCAAGGGATTGAGGATAGTATTAGAGCATTAAAACCCACTTAATACTTAGGATATAATTTATTTCACTTTTTATTACTTTCCTAGGTATTTTTACTATGTTTTTGAACACTTATTGACTTCCTTGGTCCACCACTTTCAATCCTTATCCACATGAGTGCATTCATGAGCATCTTGGATGATTTTCTGGATATTCTAAGTGTCAAAGGTGCCTTTCTTGTTTTTCAGTAGATAAGGTAAAAGCTAGGAACTCTAGAGGTTTTGGCAACTGCTTTTTTTGTGTCCAACACGCCTTTCCTCTTTTTCACTCCAAAAGCTATCATATTTTTCTAATTTCATCCTACATCACCCTCCAAAAGCATTTTGGACAATTCGTGAGCTTTATGGCTGAGTTGGAGATGGATGTTTCTACCTTGGGGGGTTTTAGCTAGTTTAGTAAGCCTTCTTTTTGTGAGCTATTCAAGTGCATCCAAAGCATTTCTATTTTCTAATGTAATTCTATATATTTTTAACCACTTGATGGTACATGTTTGGATGATGTACATTTATGCTAATACATTTTAATATTGTGCATAATTCTGAGTATGATTTTGAGTGTTCTTGACAATTCTAGATTAGCAATTTGTGTGAGAAGTGTTCTTCAATCTTATGATCAACTTGTGATATGATTTCACAGACAAAAAAACATGATCTAGAGAAGAGAGGAATGCACACATGCAACATAATGAAATATTGATGGTGCATAGAATGATGTCATAGATCTATGACGAATGCGCAAATGTTGAAAGGAAGAATCACAGAAGAATGCATAAGTGCATGAGGAATGATTGAAAGTATAATAGATAGCACACAAACATTCATAGATTTTTTAAGGAGGGAGCATAGATACATAACTGAATTATATCAGAAGATGGGCATAAGTTTAGCTAATTCATGAATGTTGAAGTGAAGTGTGCGAAGTAGAGAAGTTCATTTGATGCACAATGACAGAGCAGCAAAAAAATTCATTATGCACATCACGATGATGATGATCTAATACAAGTACGCTAAACCGAAAGGACGAATCATATGATGCACATCATGTCGCAAATTGTCTAAAGACTGTGGCACTTAAACCGAACAGACACATCACAATAAGTGCACAATTCCCACTGATACTGATGCTTAATTTCTGAACAGTAAGCTATCAATTGAAGCACAGTATAAGCAGATCAATTGCAGTTGCATAGTAGTAGAACAACAGAGTGAATCTTGATGCAAAATGCAAGATCAGCTGAAGAAACAAACAATACCTAAAGTAAGTAATCAACATAAGTGAGGAACTAAGAGGAATGAGAATTCAAGTGATGTATGCAGCACAGTGACAATGAATCGCCTGCATATAGAGAAGTGCACATAGCAAAATGAACATCAGAAAATCAGAAGTGTGCACATGTTGGAATTTTAGTAAAGCAACATCTTATCTTGTATATCTAGGAAAAAGGATGGGGCAAGGAACATGGGGTTGTATCCTCCTTCCTGTTGGTGCTGGAGAAACACAGGGATTTGGTGCTTCCTTCAGGTCGGTGCCTATAAAACCAAGGGTTCGGTGCCTACTTCTAGTTGGTTCTAGTAACACAAGAATTTGGTGCTTCCTTGAATGTATTATTTTCATTACAAACGATCATTCTCTGGTTTTCTCCCATATGGGTTTCCATGTTAAAATTTTGTGTGTATTGTATTCTCTGTTTTGGTGCATATGTGATTGATTTTTATTTATGATGGATGAATAACTGAAGATCGATGATTAAGCTAAGGAAAATATGCTAAAGAAGTAAAAATCTGTTCATAATTGCATTAATACTGATTCCCCCCCCCTCTTAGTATTAAATCGATTCCAACAGGGCACAACATCACACAACACACTATCATAAAAATGACAAATTTTGAAATTTATCAGACATAGTCAAGACACCGTGAAATGATGTCCCTTCTGCAACTATGAAACTCTATAAGTATTTGGGTGTGGTCGGCAGTTTAGACCCAGTTTCTCAACAACTTCAGTTGATACTAGGTTCTATGTGTTTCCTTTGTCAACTATCATAGAATAGCATATATATCTGATCCTCACTATGGTTCGGAAGATAGAATTCCTCTATGCTATCTCCTTCTCCTCTTGTCGGGTTGGTTGCAACATCATCCATCTAGTAGTCAAGTTATTGCATCCCTTGGGTTTGATTTCATCATCACTTCTCCCAATAGGAGAACTAGTCTTCCCTTCAGTATTTTTGGTTGTCTGAATTTTGGCCTATGGCCTCTTTACTATGTGTAATTTTTATGGAAACTCATAAGATTTGTGTCCCAACTTTGGACACTTATAGTAGACTATAGTTGGACTGTATGCACCTCTTCCTCCAAAATATTCTCTCCAACCAAACATGCCTCTATCTATGGGGTGTTCACCACCCCATTGGTACTCAAGTGCGGGCTTTCTTTCCATTCCCTCCTCTCTTCTAATTTCACTATTTTCTTATCTTTGACCCACGGGCATACCCTCTTGTGGAAGCAACTTTTCTACCTCCACCTCTAACAACAGTCTTTCCTCTGGTTGTAGATGTATTTTTTGTGAGCTTCTCTTTGGCCTTCAAGGCTAATCGGTAGGCCTATGTAACATTTCTGAACCTTGATAGCATCAAATCATCCTAAATGGAATATTTCAAGCCATTCAAATATCTAGACACAACTTCTTCCCCTTCATATATCTATCCTGACCTAATAGAAATTCTATACAATTATTCGGTGAATTCTTGAATATTCAACTCCTTTTGTATCAGGTTTTACAATTTCCTAACCAAGGAAATCATATAATCAATGGGAAGTAACTTATTCTTCAACTTGGAAACCATTTTGTCTCAAGTTTTAATTTTGTCTTTCCCCTTCTTTACTCTATCAGCATGTACATTGTCCCACCAAAATGAGGCATGACCCTTCAACTTCAAACAAGCAGCTTTCACTCTTTTGGGGTCTTCTATATACTCCATATCAAAATATTTTTCCATCTCTTATCCAATATATCGTCTCTACAAGGTTGAGGCTCCTTGAGTAGGTGGCACCTCCATCTTGGACCTACCCTTCATTTTCGATAAAACATTCAACAATTTGTCTTATGGCTCTTATTCTACTTCCTCGGCAACATTTTCTTCACCCTCAACCTCCACATCAGGTTTATGGTCAAGGGTTTCAACAAAAAATCCCCTCTTAGGGGCTTCCTTTATTGCAACCAACTTATTCTTCAAAGTTCTCATGGTCTAAACACATTCTTCAAAGGTTTCTCCATCAATTTGCATGCATGCACTTGTGCATGCTTTCGTCCTCTACCAAAGATATTAATGCCCCTTTGAGCCATTACTCCAAATTGACTAACTCAACCACTCTATCCAACCACAATTGGATTCTCCACGACCTTTTCAACTCTATCCAACCGCAACTAGAGTTTAATTCCATGTCCAATCGTTCTATCCAATTACCAGAGGACTCTTCACGCAAGATACTTCTACTCCAATATCAACTAATGATACCAATGTTATTACATGGATTATAGATCATAGTACATATAAAAAGAACATACCAACACAAACACAACAAATAACTAGACACCAATAATGTCTTTGTTATTAATTTATAATGAACTTTTACAAAAATCGTTACAACTCAGAGTCTATGCTATATTTTAGTCGGTCTATTTATGATTGTTGTCTTTGTTCCTTTAGCAGCATCAACAAAAAAATAACCTTAATCTTTATGGGAGAACAATCCCTTATCCTTGTCTCAATATCTATTTATATCCTCCTTCCCCACTTCAAATTCCTACTCAATCTTCCTCTAAAATCCTATGGGCATGTCTTCTGTAGTTATGATCATTAACGACTTCACCTACAACTTCCTTGGCATATATTTCCACTTGGCAAATTCAAAAACCACCATAACTCCTACAATAACTGCTCCAACTACTCCCATAACTGCTTGGCTTTCTGTGCCAGATATTTTCTTGGTCGATAGTATCCTTGATCCTTCATGCCTTTGCAACTCTTGGTCAAACATTCTTTCCCCTTCGATCATTCCCTAAATTGCCTACTCATGTGTTTGCCTCTTTTCGACTTCCTCTTTCTTCTTCATTCGGTCTATTCCCAATTGCTCTAAACCTCTTTGGATCAACCTACCATCGAATTTTCTAACTTTCTCACTTGCTTTCACTATCGACCACATCCAATCGAATTTCTTCACACTCCACCAATTCTCCAATGAGTCTTCCTTTAAACAGCATGGGCTTTGACCACCCACCTTTCCTTTCGTGTGGAGGTCTTCGATTCTCCTCCCAACAACTTCAGTAGTCTATCCTGGACTAGAATTCCTAGATCTTGATGTCCCTGCATCACATTTGTACATCATTAAAAATATTAACTACCTTTTTAGCTAGTCGAACACCTTAATATCAATCTTTAGTTTGTACATCACCATCATAGATCCATGTTAAACCTAGATCTATCAAGCATAGAGACGGATCCAATTTCTTGAGATGTAATTTTTTTTACAAGACTCTATTAAGTTTAACCAATGATATGTGTAAAATGGTCTATTTTAAAATTGTGAGTTACTTTTTAAATTGAAACACTAAAATTCCATATCTACATTTAACAAATGGTATATGAACGATGTCCTTATGAAACTTGTAAGATAACCGTTTAATGAGACTCTAAAATTAAATATGTAAGTTTAACAAAGTTAAAAGAGATAAAGACCTCTATGAGCTTCTATTTAATTAAATATTAATAATAAAATTGCAAAAAATATCTTTAGATTCATTCTCAATCACTTCACTTTTACAAGTTAATTGTATCAAAAAAGTTATATGTTTTTTTAGTTTATCATCATCAAATTTAGACCACAAAATCTATGATAAAATTACAATATATGATTGTTGATTAAATGAGGACCCTAAAGTAAGTAAACTTTATTGCAACTTGATTTTCTATCCATCAAAATTAATTCTTGCCAAATTTTATGTAAAAACATGTTATCTTCTCTTCTTCTTAATTAAAGTGCCTAGAAAAGATCAAATCCATAAAATCATTTAGAACTCTCTCTCTCTCTCTCTCTCTCTCTATAGTGTGTGTGTGTGTGTGTATGTATTATAAAATGTTTAGTTTTTATAAGTTTTTAATGTATAAAGTTGTTCTTTTTAACATAAATGAAGTAATCAATTTCTAAGTGACATTATTTAGAATTATTATTGGAACTATTTCAATGACTTTTGTGACCAATATATAATTTTAAACTCATTCATGTAATTGTAAACTGACTAATCATAGTGTTGACATGGTTGTTGTCATTATGTTTTAATTTTTATTCATTAAATGACTCAATTTTAATGGTTGTCCTTGCTATTCACATTATTAGTTATGGGTCCCCTACTCATTGTTGATGATTAATAACATTTTCATATACAAACTTGATTATTTACAAATCACTAAAAATAGTAACTAAATATTTTATTGTCAAACACCTTAACAACAATTTTCCATTTGTACATTATTAAAAATATTAACTATATTTTTAACTAGTCCAACCCGTTAACATCAATCTTCCATTTGTACATCACCATCATAGATCCATCTTAAATTTACATCTATAAAGCACCTAAAGAAATCCAAATCTTGAAATGTAATTTTTTATGACTATTAATTTTAACCAATGGCATATGCAAAATGTGCTATACATTAAAATTTCACATATAAGTTTAACAAATGATATATGAACAATGGTCATTCTTAACCTTTTTAAGGTAACTTTTTAATGATACTCTAAAATAAAATATGTAAGTTTAACAATATTAAAAGAGATAAAGAGCTCTATAAATTTGTATTTAATTAAATTTTGACCATAAAATTGTACAAATATATTTAGATTCATTCTCTATAATTTCACTTTTTTAGTATTAATTTTATAAAAAAAATTATATATTTTATGATTTTGATTTTTTTAATATTTCATTTCAAATTTAAATTATAAGATAAATATTAAAATTATACTATAGAATTGTTGCATAAATGAAAACCTTCCAATATTATAACCATAGTTCAACCTAAGCTTCCATCCATTTAAAATAAACTATGCCAAATTTTATGGAAAAAACATGTTATTTTATGTGCTTATTAATAATCTATGTTAAAATTACAATATAAGATTGTTACATAAATGAAAACCCTCAAGTAAAGTTATCTTAGTGAAACTTGATTTTCCACTCATCAAAAATAAATATTTCCAAATGTAATGAAAAAAAACATGTTATTTTCTCTTTTTATTAATTAGAGTGACTAGAAAATATCAATTTTTAAAAAAATTTAAATTATTTAATATATATATATATATGAAAATGTTTAATTTTTAATAATTTTTTAAATATATGGAATTGTCATTTTTAATATAAATGAAGTATTCAATTTCTAAATGACATTATTTAAAAAATTGTTATTAAAACTTATTTTAATGATGTAAATGGTTAATATATAAATTTAAACTCATTCTTGTGGTTAATAAATTGAAACTCATTCATATATTTTAAATTGACTCACCATAATGTTATCATGGATGTTATTATTTTATGTAATAATTTTCACACATTAAGCATCTCAATTGTAAAGGTTGTTTAGATGCTTTTTACATCATTAGTTATGGGTCTGCTGCTTATTGTTGATTATTAATAATACTTTTATAAATAAATTTAATTATTTAAATATTATTAAAAATATTAATTAATTTTTCTATAGTCAAACATGTTAATATTAATCTTTTATTTGTACATCACCATCATAAATCCTTCTTAACCTATATGTTCAATGTTCAAAATTGATAAGTTTCTAAGTGTATAAAGTTGTCATTTTTAACATAAATGAAGCACCAATTTCTAAGTGACCTATTTTTTAGATTTGTTATTAGAATTTATTCATTGACTTGTATAGTTGTAAATTGACTTATCACAATGTTGACATGGATGTTTTCATTTAAGGTATTACTTTTCACATATTAAATGTCTCTATTGTAATCATTAATCATTATCCATGCTCTTCACAATCTTACTTATGGATCTCCTACTCATAGTTGATGATTATTATCTTTTTCATAAACAAATTTGATTATTGCAATGTCATTCAAAATATTAACTAAATATTTTATAGTCAAACACCTTAACATCAATCTTGTACATCATTATAAATATTAACTATTTTTTTAGCTAGTTGAACATCTTAACATCAATCTTCCATTTGTACGTTACCATCATAGATCCATCTTAATCCTAGATCTATTACGCACATAGAGGAATCCAATTTCTTGAGGTGTCGTTTTTTAATCTTTAATTTATGACAAAACATTCATAATCCATACTATTGACCTCCTCACATAACCAATTCAACCAAACATATCAACTTGCACCCAAAATTTTAAAATGTTACACTTAAATTTAAGGGAAAAACTCTTTTAAAATTTTTTATTAATTCTTTTTTTCATTAATTTAAAAACAAATATATTTTGAACAATTTTATATAATATAAAAAAATAAAATCTTTTAAAATAATAAAATGTTATTATTAAATAAAATTGAAACTCAAATATACTGGTTAATGGTTAATAATTACCTACACATGATTTCACTTTATATAATAAATTTTCCACTATATTCCTCAACCTCTACAACTATGTAGAAGATTTAATAGTCACCTATCATTGATTTCACTTTATATAATCAACTTTCCAATGTATTTAATTACAAGTATGTAATGTATTTAAATTTCACTTTATACAATAAACTTTCCAATGTAGTTAATTACAAGTACGTAGAGTATTTAAATGTAATTTCATTGAATTCTCATCAAAATCAAAGGCAATGTTCTACTCTTTCCTTGAGCTTGATCTTTGCTATATTGCTTGATGAGAAAAAAGTCTTCCCATGAAGAACACATGTTGAACATCCCAACTCAATCAATATCAATAATATTTGAAGAGGGAACTTATTATTTGTAATTGAAAAAATGCCAAGAACCATGTAGTGAAATTGTTAGGTGAGATCAAATGCTAAAGTATGTTGTCCTAAATGTGTTTTAATGATTGTTGTTTTAAGTGTGTTTTAATGAAAATAGGAAAAAGGGAAATAGATTCTAGTGTTAGTATGAAATAATTATGATGGTTTTATTGTGAGAAATCTACATAAAATAAGAGCCACGAGGTGATAATGTCCTTGACATTAAAAATTGCTATTACTCCATAAAATTTACTCATCAAAGTATCCAAAGAGCCCAAACATACCCATAATCCAAATCCGAGCAGCCCAACCTTTCTGGCTTCAGACTGTTAAGATATAGTGGATGCCCAGACAGAGACAGTCAGGAGATTTTTATCACACTTGAGTGAGGCAAAACCTGTTTTAGAGTGCATAAAAAACTGGCATTGACAATGGACATGGGAATACTTGATTGACATCTACGCCTACCTGGATCTACTATCGAGAAATAATCCTGGATCGAGTAGTAGAGTAGCGGGATTGATTGCATCGACTGCATCAACTATTGACTCAATCAGCAGTGACCCATAATACAATAAAAGATTAAACGATATAAATTTTTTATATTTTAAAAAAAATTCCTACACGTTTAAGTCTATTCTCCACTTCATTTAATAGAACATATTAAAATATTAGAATTAGAATTTTTAAAATTATCAAATGATAAGTTATATATATATATATATTTCATTTTTTTTTTCTTTTCTTTATACAGATATATAAGTGAAGCATTTATTTTCATTTTCTTTTATTTATGAAAATATAACAAAACAACAAATATATATATATAAATTAAATTAAACAATACATAAATTAAACAGAATAAGGAAAATTAGATATGAAAAAAGGGTTGTACGCATTGCAATCTGTGCTGTAAAAAATCACAATGCAAATCAGCTATATTCACATATTCATGGACTTTTGGAAGCCAAAACAACCTAAGTTTCCACATGTTCACTCTGTGTGCGACGGAGGATTGGAATCAGTGACCAATGGCTGCCAAATAAAACGTACTTACCATTTACTTATCTCCTTTCATTTAAAAGAAAATGAAATGGTTAAATAAAATCGTATATAGAAATAAAAGAATATGATTTTACCTACATATATAAAGGCTTCGGCTTCCCATTAATGTTCAAAACGAAATATATAAAACGCTGCGATACAGAACCGTTCTAATAAAATTTGTGATTCAAAACCTACCTAAAATCATTAACCAAAAGGAAAATAAATAGACCGAGGAATTGGAGGAAAACCGTGATGTACTGAGATAAGAAAATGTGTACGTGCTGCTCTTTAGATAACAATGTTTCCATACTTAACAGCTGCTCTTTAGATGGCCGCATGATCAACTATCCACAACCATAATCTTAAAAATAAAAGATAACTTCGCATCACTGTGAAGTCATGTGAAGTTCACCGCGCAGCAAAAAGTCGAAATTGCGCAGTTAATCCCACACAGTTAACCGCCGCGAAGTTAAAAGTTGTACGGTGAAGTTAACTCCTGCGCAGTAAAAGTTAGTTAGCCGCGCAGCTAATAGTGCGAAGTTAATTCTTAGCGAGGAAAGTGTTCCGCAAAGATAAAATTAAAGTTCTCCATTATATGGTCTGCAAAGTCTGAAGAAAACAAAGAGAAGGTATCCATCTACTGCACAGTTAAATCTTCTTTACTGCGCGGTGTTCCTTTTCCCTTCATCTGGTATCAGAGCCTGGTTTACGGAAAGAAGGAATTCAATTCATAAGGGAAAAGCGGTTAAGGATGGCTTCCACTTCGGGTAATTTGCAAACCCCAATATTTACTCGTAAAAATTATGAATATTGGTCTCTAACTATGAAGGCTTTGTTTAGAGGTAAAGATGTATGGGACATAGTCCACACTGGTTATGCAGAACCAGCAGGTGCAGCAGCATACAAAAAGATGTTCTGAGGGAACAAAGGAAGAAAGATGGAAAGGCGTTGTTCCACATACATCAAGCGACACATGAATCCATACTCCCAAGAGTGGCAGCAGCGCAGTCAGCAAAAGAAGCGTGGACACGCTGGAAACATCATATCAAGGTTTCAACAAGGTAAAGACTGCTAAACTTCAAATTCTTAGAAGAGAGTTTGAATCTCTGTCAATGAAAAATACAGAGTCAGTAGACTCATTCTATACTCATGTAATTGGTCTAGTTAATCAAATAAAGTCTCATGGAGAAACTCTAACTGACCAAAGAGATGTTGAAAAGGTTCTTAGAGTTATGCCAAAGAAATTTGAATCTTTGGTTGTAACCCTAGAGGAAAACAAAGATCTGTCCATATTTACTGTTGATGAGTTGCAAGCCTCATTACTCAATCATGAACATAGAATCAACGGTTCAGATACATCGCTGGAAGGTGCGTTCGCAACATAGTCATCCATAAGTCGCGGTAGAGGCAGATGAAGATCAAACTCTAGAGGCAGAGGACGAAGTTCATTCAGAGGAGGTCGTAGCAGCAATCTTGCACATGTCGCAGGAAGAGTCCAGGATCATACCCCCAATCAGCCAAGTGGACAAAGGTATGATAAATCAAAGATTCAATGTCATTACTGTAAGAGGTATGGACACTTCGCATATAAATGTAGGAAGAAGCAGTATGACCAAGGAAAGCAAGGCGAAGCACAATCAAGCAACAACAACACTGCGAACAGTTCACTCTTCTTGGCATGCGCATCATCACTGGAATGCAATGCCATCCAAGAAAGTCCAAATGACATATGGTATTTAGACTCAGGCTGTAGCAATCATATGACTGGTAATTTAAGTTTATTTTCTAGAGTAGATAAATCAGTTCAAACTAATGTAACACTTGAAAACAATATCCAAGTCACTGTTTTGGGTAAGGGTACTGTTGATATTCTAACAAAATAGGGGGAGCATAAATTTATGCTTGATGTGTATTATGTTCAAGGTTTGAAGCATAATCTGATGAGCATTGGGTAGATGATGGAAAAAGGTTACAGAGTTCATATGATAGGGAAGCATTGTGTGATCAAAGATGTATACCCAAGCAATCAGTTAATAGCCGAGGTGCAGATGACAATCAATCGCTTACATTTCCTTTGAGGATAACACCAATCATCAAAGGTAAAAATACTCATGTTGTTCATGAAAATCAGAAAGAAAATTCTGAAGCTACGTTCAAGACAGAAAGCAAAGGAGCAGAAGTTCACAGCAACGAAGAAGACAACAACGCAATGCAAGTTGCATTTCAAACATAAATAAAGGATGAATCCTGGTTATGGCATTTCAGATTTGGACATATGAACCTTGGTGGGTTGAAGCTACTGCACATGAAGGATATGGTGAAAGGATTTCCACTAATTGAAAAGCCAGAGAGAATTTGTGAAGGCTGTATCTTTGGAAAGCAGCATAGAGAGATTTTTCCAGTCGAAAAGTCATACAGAGCTTGCGCACCACTTGAAATTGTGTACTCCGATATCTGTGGACCGATGCAAACACCATCCATGGGGATGCACATATCTTCTCACATTCATTGATGATTTCACAAGAAAAACCTGTTTCTATTTTCTAAAGCATAAATCTGATGCATTTGACTGTTTGCAGCAGTTCAAGGCACTTGTGGAGAAGCAGAGTGGTTACAACATCAAGATATTAAGAACAGACAGAGGTGGTGAGTATGTCTCAAATTATTTCTTAAATTTCTGCAAGAATCAAGGCATACAGAAACAATTCATTGCACGGTACACACCGCAGCAAAATGGCATTGCCGAAAGAAGGAACAGAACCGTCATGGAGATGTTGGCAAAATGGCGCACAGTATGTTGGCAACCGCGCATCTGTCAAATGAATACTAGGCTGAAGCAATGGGAACTGCAGTATACATCATGAATTGATGTCCGACAAAGAGCGTGAAGAACAAAGTTCCGAAGGAGGCATGGACAGGTATGAAGCATAGTGTTTCGCATTTAAATTTTTTTGGTTGTGTAGCATATGCACATGTTCCAGATGAGCTGAGAAGAAAATTAGACAATAAAGGACAGAAATGCATCTTTATTGGATATTCTGAAGACACAAAAGCATACAAGTTGTATAATCCTGTCACAAGGAAAGTTATCATGAGCCGCGATGTTTAGTTTGTGGAAAATGAAGCTTGGGATGGAACTGTTGAGAAGAATGTGAAAATCATGTCACATGTTGAACATGATGACATCGCAGAAGACGTGGTTGAGACTCCGCATATGAATCAAAACTTTGCACCACCGCCTACTCCAAGGACTGCGCAGCATGCTTCAGCAAAAGCAACTCCGACACAAGTCGCAGCAACCCCGACAAGCACTCCATGTGCGCAACAAACTCCATCAAGCAGTTCAACACCAGCAACTCTGCCAAGGACAAGAAGTCTACGTGAGATATATGAGGCTGGTACACCTAATTCATTCTCTTGATTTGCATTATTTTCTCAAATTAATGATCCTCTAACATATGAAGAAGCAGTTGAAGATGAAGTCTGGGCACAAGCCATGAATGAAGAAATAGAATGCATTGAGAAGAATCATACATGGGAACTAGTTGATGTTCCTAAGGACAAGGATGTTACAAGCGTGAAATGGATTTATAAGAACAAGCAAGATGCTGAAGGAAATGTGCAGAAGCACAAGGCGAGATTGGTTGCAAGAGGGTTCACGTAGCAGCCTGGCATAGACTTCAATGAAACTTTTGTACCTGTAGCTCGCATGGACACTATCAGAAGAGTTTTGGCCATCACAGCACAAAAGAAATGGCATGTTTATCAAATGGATGTTAAGTCCGCGTTTTTAAATGGATATTTAGAAGAAGAAGTATATGTGGAGCAGCCACAAGGCTATGAAGTTCCAGGACAAGGACACAGAGTATACAGACTGAAGAAGGCAATGTATGGTCTGAAGCAAGCTCCTCGAGCTTGGTACAGTTGCATTGACTCATATCTCATTCAGAATGGATTTCACAGAAGTGAATGTGAGCCAACGTTGTACACAAAAATCAACCAACAATGTAATAAACTAATTGTCTGCCTGTATGTAGATGATTTAATATTTACTGGTGATTTTGTCATAGAAGAATTTAGAATAGTCATGGAAAGTGAATTTGAAATGAAAAATTTGGGCCTTATGAAATATTTTCTGGGCATTGAAGTTCAACAGTCTGAAAATGGGATATTTATATCTCAGTCAAAGTATGCAAATGATGTCTTGAATAGATTTAAGATGTTAAACTGTAAGACAACCCCAACACCTGTAATAACCAGTTTGAAATTAAGCAAGGATGATGATGGATCCAATGTAGTTCCTACACTATTTAAAAGGCTCATTGGCAACCTTATGTATCTTATAGCAACAAGGCCAGATATCATGTATGGATTCAGTTTAATCTCAAGATTCATGGAATCACCAAAAGAATCGCATTGGCAAGCAGGTAAAATAATTCTGAGGTATGTAAGTGGAACAAGAGACTTTGGTATTCTATATTCCACCTCAGAAAATTTCAAACTCATTGGATACACTGACAGTGATAATGGAGGAAACATAGATAACAGAAAAAGCACATTTGGGAATAAATTTCATGTAGGAACAGGTGTTGTATCATGGGCATCAAAGAAACAACCCATAGTAACTCTTTCTTCAGTAGAAGTAGAGTATGTTGTAGCTACAAACACTGCATGTCAAGTCATTTGGATGTGCAGAATGTTAAGTGATCTGTTGCAGCATCAGCAAGAACATACAGTCATTTACTGCGACAACAATTCGGCTATCACACTGTCAAAGAATCATGTGTTTCACAAAAGAACCAAATATATCGACACAAGGTATCGCTTCATCAAAAAATTGATAAACAACAAGGAAATCTGTTTAGAATTTTGCAGGTCTGAATATCAAGTTGCAGACATATTTACAAAACCATTTGCAAAAGACCCATTTCAATTTCTGCGAAGTTGTTTGGGAATGACAAGTTCTGTGCAGTGAACTATGTCATGAACAGAGCATGTTTTAGCTCTGAAATATTTTGTAACATTTTAATTTTGTTTGATGATTCCCATCTGCTCATAATTAAGGGGGAGTGTTGGAAATATCTAATTAAATGAGCTGATTGCGTAGTTACTGCGCCGGCTCTGTCAGTCATCCTGTCAGTAAATATTGTGTCAGCGCGCAGCGCGCAGTGTCAGTATGTCAGTTGGTTCGCAGCCAATCCGGTGCACATTATGTTTTCATTAATGAAACCGTGTTAATAATTCGCAAGTCAAGAAACCTTAGTTTAGAATTTATTTCACTCTTTAATGCAATCCTGTAGCTTCCATGAGAAGCGTTCCTAAGTCAGTTGGTTGAAACTCTATAAATAGAAGCTCTTAGTTAAAACTCACTGAGAGATGTGTAAGAAGAGTGAAAGGAGAAGAAGCTCCCGTGAATTGTATCAAGAGCCCAAGCTCTGTGAATGTAAAAGCCCATAGTGAAACTCACTTCTATGAATTGAGGAGCTGTGCAGTTTACTGTGGTAAATATACAAGTCTATAGTTTTTTGTTTCATTCTCAAGAATGTTGTTTATGACAAGTCGCACATCATCTCCAGTTTTACTCATTTACCCGTAATAAAAGAAATCAAGATTCATAAATAGTTCACTGCAGTGAAAGTTCTAAATTAACTACGAGTAACTTCACGTTAGATGATTTTAGTTAAAGAAATATATTTTATGATAAAGTTTGGTTAAGCATGCCGCGAAGTGTTGGTGAAGTCAGCGAAGTGAAGTATTGTGGCAAAGATAACTTCGCATCACTGTGAAGTTCACTGTGCAGCAAAAAGTCGAAATCGCGCAGCTAATCCCGCGCAGTTAACCGCCTCAAAGTTAAAACTTGTACTGTGAAGTTAACTCCTGCACAGTAAAAGTTAGTAGCTATGCAGCTAATACCGCGAAGTTAATTCTTAGTGAGGAAAGTGTTCCGCGAAGATAAAATTAAAGTTCTCCATTATATGGTCTGCGAAGTCCGAAGAAAACAAAGAGAAGGTATCCATCTACTGCACAGTTAAATCTTCTTTACTGTGCAATGTTCCTTTTCCCTTCATCTGGTATCAAAGCCTGGTTTATGGAAAGAAGGAACTCAATTCATAAGGGAAAAGCAGTTAAGGATGGCTTCCACTTCGGGTAATTTGAAAACCCCAATATTTACTGGTAAAAATTATGAATATTGGTCTCTAACTATGAAGGCTTTGTTTAGAGGTCAAGATGTATGGAACATAGTCTAGACTGGTTATGCAGAACCAGCAGATGCAGCAGCATACAACAATCTCACACAAGCTGAGAAGGATGTTCTGAGGGAACAAAGGAAGAAAGATGGAAAGACGTTGTTCCACATACATCAAGCGACACATGAATCCATACTCCCAAGAGTAGTAGCAGCGCAGTCAACAAAAGAAGCGTGGGACACATTGGAAACAACATATCAAGGTTTCAACAAGGTAAAGACTGCTAAACTTCAAATTCTTAGAAGAGAGTTTGAATCTCTGTCAATGAAAAATACAAAGTCAGTAGACTCATTCTGTACTCATGTAATTGGTCCAGTTAATCAAATAAAGTCTCATGGAGAAACTATGACTGACCAAAGAGTTGTTGAAAAGGTTCTTAGAGTTCTGCCAAAGAAATTTGAATGTTTGGTTGTAATGCTAGAGGAAAACAAAGATCTGTCCATATTTACTGTTGATGAGTTGCAAGCCTCATTACTCAATCATGTTCATAGAATCAGCGGTTTAGACACATCGCTGGAAGGTGCATTCGCAGCACAGTCATCTATAAGTCGTGGTAGACGTAGAGGAAGATCAAACTCTAGAGGCAGAGAACGAAGTTCGTTCAGAGGAGGTCGCAGTAGCAGTCCTACACATGTCGCAGGAAGAGGCCATGATCATACCCCCAATCATCCAAGTGGACAAAGGTATGATAAATCAAAGATTCAATGTCATCTCTGTAAGAGGTATGAAGACTTCGCATATGAATGCAGGAAGAAGCAGTATGACCAAGGAAAGCAAGGTGAAGCACAATCAAGCAGCAACAACACTGCAAATAGTTCACTCTTCTTGGCATGTGCATCATCGCTGGAATGCAATGTTGCCCAAGAATGTCCAAATGACATATGATATTTAGACTCAGGATGTATCAATCATATGACTGGTAATTTAAGTTTATTTTCTAGCGTAGATAAATCAGTTCAAACTGTTGTAACACTTGGAAACAATATCCAAGTCACTATTTTGGGTAAGGGTACTGTTGATATTCTAACAAAACAGGGGGAGCATAAATTTATGCCTGATGTGTATTATGTTCAAGGTTTGAAGCATAATCTGATGACCATTGGGTAGATGATGGAAAAAGGTTACAGAGTTCATATGATAGGGAAGCACTGTGTGATCAAATATGTATACCCAAGCAATTAGTTAATAGCCGAAGTGCAGATGAGAAGTAACCGCTTGTTTCCTTTGAGGATAACACCAATCATCAAACGTAAAAATACTCATGTTGTTCATGAAAGTCAGAAAGAAAATTCTGAAGCTGCGCTCAAGACAGAAAGCACAGGAGTAGAAGTTCGCAGCAACGAAGAAGACAACAGCACAATGAAAGCTGCGTTTCAAACAGAAATAAAGGATGAATCCTGGCTATGGCATTTCAGATTTGGACATCTGAACTTTGGTGGGCTGAAGCTACTGCACATGAAGGATATGGTGAAAGGATTTCCACTAATTGAAAAGCCAGAGAGAATTTGTGAAGGCTGTATCTTTGGAAAGTAGCATAGAGAGATTTTTCCAGTCGAAAAGTCATACATAGCTTGCGCACCACTTGAAATTGTGCACTCCGATATCTGTGGACCGATGCAAACACCATCCATGGGAGGATGCACATATCTTCTCACATTCATTGATGATTTCACAAGAAAAACCTGGTTCTATTTTCTAAAGCATAAATATGATGCATTTGACTGTTTTCAACAGTTCAAGGCACTTGTGGAGAAGCAGAGTGGTTACAACATCAAGATATTAAGAACAGACAGAGGTGGTGAGTATGTTACAAATGTTTCTTAAATTTCTGCAAGAATCAAGGCATACAGAAACAATTCACTGCACGGTACACACCGTAGTAGAATGACATCGCTGAAAGAAAGAACAGAACAATCATGGAGATGGCGCTCAGTATGTTGGCAGCCGCGCATCTGTCAAATGAATACTGGGCTGAAGCAGTGGAAACTGCAGTATACATCATGAATCTATGTCCGACAAAGAGCGTGAAGAACAAAGTTCTACAGGAGGCATGGATAGGTATGAAACATAGTGTTTCGCATTTAAAAGTTTTTGGTTGTGTAGCATATGCACATGTTCCAGATGAGCTAAGAAGAAAATTAGACAATAAAGGACATAAATGCATCTTTATTGGATATTCTGAAGACACAAAAGCATACAAGTTGTATAATCCTATCGCAAGGAAAGTTATCATCAGCCGCGATGTTCAGTTTGTGGAAAATGAAGCATGGGATGGAACTGTTGAGAAGAATGTGAAAATCGTGTCACATGTTGAACATGATGACATCGATGGAACTGTTGAGAAGAATGTGAAAATCGTGTCACATGTTGAACATGATGACATCGATGGAACTGTTGAGAAGAATGTGAAAATTGTGTCACATGTTGAACATGATGACATCGCAGAAGACGTGGTTGAGACTTCGCATATGAATCAGAACTTCGCAGCACCGCCTACTCCAAGGACTGCGCAACATGGTTCAGTACAAGCAACTCTGACACAAGTCGCAGCAACCCCAACAAGCACTCCAAGTGCGCAACAAACTCCATCAAGCAGTTCACGTAGTTCGACACCAGCAACTCCGCCAAGGACAAGAAGTCTGCGTGAGATATATGAGGCTGGTACACCTAATTTATTCTCTTGCTTTGCATTATTTTCTCAAATTAATGATCCTCTAACATATGAAGAAGCAGTTGAAGATGAAGTCTGGGCACAAGCCATGAATGAAGAAATAGAATGCATTGAGAAGAATCAGACATGGGAACTAGTTGATGTTCCTAAGGACAAGGATGCTAAGGACAAGGATGTAATAAGCGTGAAATGGATTTATAAGACCAAGCAAGATGCTGAAGGAAATGTTCAAAAGCACAAGGCAAGATTGGTTGCAAGAGGGTTCACGCAGCAGCTTGGCATAGACTTCAATGAAACTTTTGCACTTGTAGCTCGCATGGACACTATCAGAACAGTTTTGGCCATCGCAGCACAAAAGAAATGGCCTGTTTATCAAATGGATGTTAAGTCCGCGTTTTTAAATGGATATTTAGAAGAAGAAGAATATGTGGAGCAGCCACAAGGCTATGAAGTTCCAGGACAAGGACACAGAGTATAAAGACTGAAGAAGGCACTGTATGGTCTAAAGCAAGCTCCTCGAGCTTGGTACAGTCGCATTGACTCATATCTCATTCAGAATGGATTTCACAGAAGTGAATGTGAGCCAACGCTATACACAAAAATCAACCAACAAGGTAATAAACTAATTGTCTGCCTGTATGTAGATGATTTAATATTTACTGGTGAATTTGTCATAGAAGAATTTAGAACAGTCATGGAAAGTGGATTTGAAATGACAAATTTGGGCCTTATGAAATATTTTCTGGGCATTGAAGTTCAATAGTATGAAAATGGGATATTTATATCTCATTTAAAGTATGCAAATGATGTCTTGAATAGATTTAAGATGTTAAACTGTAAGACAACCCCAACACCAGTAATAACAGGTTTGAAATTAAGCAAGGATGATGATGGATCCAATGTAGATCCTACACTGTTTAAAAGGCTCGTTGGCAGCCTTATGTATCTTACAGCAACAAGGCCAGATATCATGTATGGAGTCAGTTTAATCTCAAGATTCATGGAATCACCAAAAGAATCGCATTGGCAAGCAGGTAAAAGAATTCTGAGGTATGTAAGTGGAACAAGAGACTTTGGTATTCTGTATTCCACCTCATAAAATTTCAAATTCATTGGATACACTGACAGTGACAATGGAGGAAACATAGATGAAAGAAAAAGCACATCTAGGAATACATTTCTTGTAGGAACAGTTGTTGTATCATGGGCGTCACAGAAACATCCCATAGTAACTCTTTCTTCAGCAGAAGCAGAGTATGTTGCAGCTACAAGCGCTGCATGTCAAGTCATTTGGATCCGTAGAATGTTAAGTGATCTGTCGCAACATCAGCAAGAACCTACAGTCATTTACTACGACAACAATTCATCTATCGCATTGTCAAAGAATCACGTGCTTCACAAAAGAACCAAGCACATCGACACAAGGTATCACTTCATCAGAGAATTGATAAACAAGAAGGAAATTTGTTTAGATTTTTGCAGGTCTGAAGATCAAGTTGCAGACATATTTACAAAACCATTTGCAAAAGACCCATTCCAATTTCTACGAAGTTGTTTGGGAATGACAAGTTCTGCACAGTGAACTATGTCATGAACAGAGCATGTTTTAGCTTTGAATTATTTTGTAATATTTTAATTTTGTTTGATGATCCCCATCCGCTCATAATTAAGGGGGAGTTTTGGAAATATCTAATTAAATGAGTTGATCACGTAGTTACTGCACCGGCTCTGTCAGTCATCCTATCAGTAAAGATTCTGTCAGCGCGCAGTGTCATTATGTTAGTTAGTTCGTAGCCAATCAGACGCACGTTAAGTTTTCATTAATGAAACCACGTTAATAATTTGCAGTTCAGGAAACCTTAGGTTAGAATTTATTTTAGTCTTTAATGCAATTCCGTAGCTTCCATAAGAAGCGTTCCTAAGTCGGTTGGTTGAAACTCTATAAATAGAAGCTCTTAGTTAAAACTCAGTGAGAGATGTGTAAGAAGAGTGAAAGGAGAAGAAGCTCCCGTGAATTGTATCAAGAGCCCAAGCTCTGTGAATGTAAAATCCCGCAGTGAAACTCACTTCAATGAATTGAGGAGCTGCGCAGGTTTACTGTGGTAAATATACAAGTATATAGTTTTATGTTTCATTCTCAAGAATGTTGTTTATTGCAAGCTGCACATCATCTCCAGTTTTATTCATTTACCCGCAGTAAAAGAAATCAAGATTCATAAATAGTTCACCGCAGTGAAAGTTCTAAATTAACTAGGAGTAACTTCGCGTTAGATAATTTTAGTTAAAGAAATATATTTTATGATAAAGTTTGGTTAAGCATGCTGCGAAGTGTTGGTGAAGTCAACAAAGTGAAGTATTGCGGAAAAGATAACTTCGCATCACTGTGAAGTTCACCGCGCAACAAAAAGTCGAAATCGCGCAGTTAATCCCGCGCAGTTAACCGCCGCGAAGTTAAAAGTTGTACTGCGAAGTTAACTCCTGCGCAGTAAAAGTTAGTAGTTGCACAGCTAATACTGCGAAGTTAATTCTTAGTGAGGAAAGTGTTCCGCTAAGATAAAATTAAAGTTCTGCATTATATGCTTTGCGAAGTCCAAAGAAAATAAAGAGAAGGTATCCATCCACTGCGCAGTTAAATCATCTTTGCTGCGCGGTGTTCCTTTTCCCTTCACAGACAGGAGATTTTTTCAAAATGAGCCAAATATGCAATTCTGAAAAACTAAACTGCAAACATAGAATATAGGTATATCAATTAATGCCACTTGTATGGTTTTAAAGAAGAAATTCAATTAACTTGTAAACAACAACTATCAACAATCTACACAGTTCTCAAATTGGAACTCACATCTTCCTAGAGACTCCCATTTGAAATTATGTACTATTCATCAACCCTAAAATAGATATGAACAAGTCTCCACTATGCACAAAAATAACACTCTGCACCCATGGTGTTTAGTGACAAGCCTCTACATGGAATAACCTCATACAGAAAAAAAATTTCATTATCCATGCTGTAAAACGTATTAAAAATACATGTAGAATGCAACATGATGAAAATCAGATTAAAGTTTTTTTCACATTCTAGTGCAACCAGAAAAATTCTCACTGTAATAGTGAACATCAAAATTAATCACAGGCCTTTTTGGTTGTATAAAACCCTCCATATCAGATGAAAGCATCTAGAAGTGAAAAAATCATCCCAGGAAACCCCCAAAGCCATTGTAACTCGCCAACTTTTCTCAAATAAAGAAGAAAGAAGAGAAAACATTTTATATTAGAATCTTATTAACATCAAGTCACTTCTATAAAAAAAATACATGTAAAATTGAACTATACTTTAATACCATAGAAAACCCCCAAGGCCATTGTAAACCATACTTCTTACAGGCCGAAAAAATTCCAACATTCTAAATCCTAAGAAAAAAAATAAAAGCATATAAATGTAGCAGGTACCAGCAAGCCTAAGATATTCCAGTGTTGAAACGACACATGATATAACAAGCTCAATATATTATCCATCAAAACAAGTAGCTCTGTTATTTGCTCCCAACATAGCTCTAACTACTATGGAGTACCCAATTGCAAACAAGATTTCATATATAGTATCTAACATACTAAGACAAAACTCCTAATCGTGCACAAGAATCCAAACATAATTCAAACAAAAATACCCAATTGCACACAAGACTACATATAGAGTCTAAACACATTGGACAAAATGCCCAGCAATGAAAACAACAATTAATTTGTTATCATGGAGGAGAAAACATGTTTAAAACAATTTTATCACAAGATAATATAATATTAAAATGGATTGTAGCATTCTTACAACTCTATTAAGGAAGTGTCATCTATTCTGCCAAATTCACCCAGACTTGCATCTATTCTTCCAAATTCACCAAGGCTTGCACCTGTGCCAAGTTCACCAAGACTTGCACCTGGGCCAAACAACATGTTGCCAAGTGCATATACAGTTTGAGGCCTTTCTCATCTTACAATGAAACGAAACTTGCTTCCAAGATTCCTGAAAGATTGCTCCTGCTAAAGTGGTGAAGGAGATGAGGATCGATACTATTGAAAGATCGGTGCAAACAAAAACGATGAGCAGAATTTGAAAACTCATACTGTCAAAGACACGACTCACCTAAGACTTTTAGCGAACTCAAGTTTACAATACTCTTAAAAACCTACTAGACTTCACTTTGCAATAATTTTAAAAGATCCCGGATGTGGGAGTTGTGGAGCTTATAACTATGACATTTACTTAAAACTTTCACCTAACCCAACCAGGTGTAATGAACCATTTACATAGGTCATGAGACTTTCTATAGGAGTATTAGGATGAAGCATAGCCTGCCAAGCACCATAGGTAGAACATCCATTTAGCAAGCATTTACTTGGGCTTGGTTCAAAAGCATGGGGGCACCTAGCCCACCCAGATAAACCTGCATTTACATGGGCCTGGATTTGAAGCTTGGGGAGGCCTGGCCCTCCTAGGTAAGCCATCATTTTCATGGCCCCATAATGGGAAACACACGTTTAGAAAGAATGTTAGCTTCAAGGTGTGATACAACCCCATATACAACATCTCACATCTTGAATATGGATATATGCAATGTTCGATGTAAGAAAACTACATGCACACTTTGCAAAGAATTTGTGCATAAAAATATATACATAAACGCAAAATTTATACACCAGTAATGCACAAAATTGGTAACAATTGGCATGCAATCGACACACAAGTCAAATTTTCAAGTTTATGTGTAGACACACTACTTAGCATATAGTAAGTTACAAGACCAAACCCTTAAATACGATTCTTGCAATTCTCAATAGCCTTATTGAAAGTAAAATATAAATATATTTGAAATTGAAAAAAAACACACACATTTAGGACAACAAGCAGAAAAAAAAGGTTACGATGCTTCTGTATCTCCAATGCATTTTTCCTGACCAAAAACCTTAGAATTCGTACTCATTTGTTTAAAAAAAAAAACTAAACAAACCCAAGGGCTCTGAAATTGTGGATTCCAAAATGTTTCTAGACCTAGAAGGCTCAGTCACTAATAGAGAATCGAGAGCAGAGAAACACAACATAAAAATCTTTTAACAACCAAAGACACCATATTTCACAAATAAAATAAATTGTTGGCCTCAATTTGCATTTACAGTCATTAAATGCAGTGAAACGATGGAAACCATTGAAATCTGGAAAATGCAGAGCAAAACTCACAAGAAATCTCAGGTTTCTAAGCGGACAAATCGATGGATAGTCAAGAATTAAGCGAACAATCATGCACCTTGAGCGAATGTTAACGACGGTTTTCACAGACAACAGTTGGTGTTTCGGGCCAAGTGAAACCGCTCAGTGCAACAGAGAATAAAACGCCAAGGAGTGCATCGAGCAAGTGTTTATGGCGGTCTGTAAAGAAAAAATATCGGGCCTGGTGAAATTGCAGCTGGATGTCATTCTGGTTGTGCAATGTTCGATGGTAAAAATAAAAACGAGTGTGGTTAGTTTCCAGTTGAAGCCAACAAGTAGGGAACCCCACAAGCATCATCCCAGGTCTGCACAGGAAAAACACGAAAGCCTAAAAAACCACTCATTTTCATTAATTAATAGCATGTGGAGGTGGGGAGGTGACGTCATCCCGCAACCCCATCCTGGGAAGCGAGAATCGAGGACTACGTCACCTCCTCTAGCCAATCAATATTTTGAAAAATATGAATTTTAAATATTTAAAAAAATAATAAATAAGTTAAACCATAGTTTTTATACAGTTCATACGGGAAAATTTTGGTTTTAAAGTAAATTAATACAAGTCTGATGATATATATATGTTCCCCTTCGGGGACATAACAATAAAAGTGAGTGAATTTGAGAGTAGATTAAATATTAAGGGAGGCAAGATCAACTTCATAAGAGTGAGCAACAAAATAATGGTCACAAAAGATGTTTTTATATCAAAAAGGTTTTAATAGCATAAAAGGTTTCCAAAACCAAGAAAGAAATCCAAGAGGTATTGTGCATGCAGTATTTTAGCCTTTGAGCTTTTATTTATTCTTTTTAACAATCAAAAGCATAAGACCACAAATCACCATGTTCAACCTCCATGGATCACTATCAACGTATTTATATTCATATTTTGAAAACATAAGACCACAAATCACCATTGTTAGTGAGGATATGTTTGGAAACCAGTCACCGGATCCATAATGATGTCATCTAATATGATGCAGATAATCTCTTGATAACTTGTGATTCAATCACTTACGCTTATACTAGTTCTTTGTTTATTGGTTGTTAATGATTCAATTGTCTATACATGATTAGTAGTTACTTATTCTTGTTTTGATTCTTTCATTACTCAAGACACAATTCTTTTCACCTTATTGACACCTAATTTTGTGTTATGATGACTTCTAAAACCGACCTAAACTAGTTAAATTAAGTGCTTAAAATGACCCTTACTCTTAGTTGTCTTAGGATAGGAAAAGAGAGATTTTGTATGTCATTTTTCTTCGTAATATGTGCAAATTATCGTATCAAAATTTAGTATACGCTTTTTAGGGACACCCCCTATGAAAATAAGAGAACCAGTCTTAATGGAGAGGCTTTCCTTGAATGTAACTTGGGTTGGGATCCCTATCATTATCATGCGAATTTTCCTATGCAAATCCATGGGATAATAAATTATGCCTTCCCTTCTTCTCCTATGTTCCTCTTCCATTTTGTTTTTATTTATTGACTTGATAATGATCATTGGTGTTTTGTTGTTACTTGTTTATGGTTTCATGTATTGAGGTTTAAGGATCATGGATGAACCTCCAAGATAAAGGTAATGTCTTCTCCATTTCCCTTTTCTTCTTTTTTTCTTTCTTTTCTTTCCATTTATTGATTTATTAATGGTTATTATTCTTTCGGTGTTACATGTTAATAGTTACATGAATAGAAGCAGGGTTTTATGGAGGACCTCAATAAGTATGATAATGGATTTTCCTTTCTTTTATCTTCCTTCATTCTTTTACATTAATTTTCCTTTATTCAATATCTAATGTTTATTGTTTTTTGGTTAGATATTGAAGGTTTCATGTATGGAGGTTTAAGGTTTATGCACAAACCTCCTAGATGAAGGTAATGGATTTTTCCTTTCTTTCTCTTCCTTCCTTTCTCTTTAACTTTATTGATTTATTAATCCTTATAATTCTTTTCTTGTTACAAGTTTAATTTTCATGTATGGAAGCTAAAGCTTCATGGAGTTACCTCCATTAGGAACATATTGGCTTCTCTGTTACATTATCTTATTTTCTTTTTTCTTTTATTTTATTTTAGTTCCATTGACGATTTACTAATATTTATTTATTTGTTGTTGTTGTTTTAATGGAAAAAGAAAGAAAATTTGTTGAGGGTTCTATTTAATGCCAAAATATGGTTCATGGATGTGGTTATTACTTAATTTTTTCTTCGTATTAAATAGTGGATTTTATTTCATGTGAGTATTGTTCACTTGTTTGCATCTACAATTAAATTAGTTTCAATTCATATCTACATTTTTAATTCCATATTTATGTGGGAATGTAGCTCAAGTATATACCTTTTGCATTTTTGCCAGTGATATGGATATAAGTCCCACATTTTCTTGTCATTTTCCATTTTTTATTTTATTTCTTTACAATTTTACATTTTTATATAAATATTAATTTGCACTAGGTTAATTTAGTTTCAGTTCAAATCCAAACTTTAAACGTTTATGGTTCAAGTGGACACTTAAATATTCATTAATATTCTATATGAGTTGATTGGTTTCCAGATGAGTATGATTAGTTGTTCCACCCTTCTCCTCTATACATATAAAAAAAAACAAAAAAAAAACTTTAAGTACTTCATAATACAAGTTTCACATATTTTCCCAAAATTCCTCATATTTATTGTAATGTAGTTGACTAATTTTGACCATAAGGTGGTCGCATTGTAATGTCCCCATTTTGACCCTTGGAATTATTGGCTAGATATGTAAATATTGTAAATATGTGGTCTATGATTCCTAGTATGGATCTCAAAGCAAAGGCCCCACTAGTGAATGCTCAGTTTATAAAGGAAAGTATGTATATTCTGTGGACATGTGCTAGTCGGCCATGGAAAAATGTAATAGCATGTAAACATTTATAATGCAAATAAAATGTCTAAGAGTTGGCTATGGAAGCAACTAAAAAGAGGCAGTTGTGTTTATCCACTAGGGAGAGGTGAGGGGTGTGGGATCCAATCCTTTGTTTCTAAGTGTCAACTTGAGAACCCCTTGTACCATAAATGGTAAGCCACTACCTAAGCAGACTTCCATGCTGATATTTATTTCTATTGTAAGAGGGCAGCTGAGAAATCAACTCATGAATTTAATGGAGTATGGGATGACTACAGAAAGTCATATGGCTAAGTATGGGCTCAGTTTTGGGTACCCATAAGTCAATATTCCTCGTGGTAATTTTTTTCCTATCATTCCCATTCCATTGTTTTGCAACCTGAATACCAATTCGGAGCATGCCATGCATTCCCAACAAGAAAAAATGTAGGAATCGCAACTTGAGAAAGAGCCATGTTTCAAACAGTCAAAATTGCTCGGAAACTCGTGTTGGTCATGAAATCCAATGGGGAATCCATAGACTTGAACCTTGGGGTGAATTTGAGAGTGTTAGAAGCTTGAAAATCCATGGGAGAACCCATATTTGGAAGCTCGAAAATTTAATTTCGTGTCTATAAATTTGTTTTGCCAGAAATCAGAAAATCAAGAGGATATTGAAATTAGAGAGAGATGAGAGGTTGGAATGGCTTGATAAACCCAGTGTATGAAAAGATACCTAAATTTTTAGCATATTGGACCTTTCTATGCCCCACCCTAAATAGCACTAGAGGGAAGGTGCTCTTGAGGGACTATGTAGTAGAGAAGGGGACCTTCCTTGTGTTGGGTGTGGTAGGTATTATGGGTGCCAAGGATGGCTAAGACCAATTGAGATGTACACATCTCTGTGGTTGAGCTCACTAGCTTAGCATTCACCTCCATTGTCTCCCGACATGCTTGATAAACTCAATTATGTGCTGGCTCAGCATGAGAATGTGTTCCTATGGTTGTGAGTGAGCCTGTGTAGTTCCTCCTTAATGGATACATAGCCCATCTTGGGGATGGCCTCTCAGTAGAGAGATAAAGTGTTGTACAGAGTGCCTATGGCTGGGTGGAACATTGCTCTTCCATATCAGTTGCTCGGATGAATTCCATTAAAATATAAGTGTCTATTTGTTAATTTATTGTTGTGTTGAATGAGCATGAATTATTATTATGATTCTGATGAATATGCCGGTATTTGCATGTTGTGTGTGTTAAATCAATTTATTTTCCACTTTGTATTTTTTATTATTATTCATCTACACATGCATATAAATGTTTAAGAATTTCGTAATATAGCCATGGGAATGAAATTTAGAATCCCCACAATTCATTCATGTCCCCATCGTCAATCGGATTGATGGGTGGGTACATGAAAGAGTGTTATCAGAGCGAATGGTTGCAGCAGTAGGGCTATTTGAGCTAGAATCCACACTCACGGGCAGTAAATCAAATGCATAGAAAGTGATGATAATGTCTTGGTTGAAATTTTGGGCTTAAAGTTATAGATGATTTATTAGCAGAGAAAAGGAATCATGATCAACGAGCATGGTTCACAACACATCTACAAATTGCACACTGGAAAATGGAGAGTGGGAAATCCGTTTGGCAGATACCTCCTAGCCATGTGTTGTATTTTAATTGGCAATGACTCCAACAATAGCTTTTCCAAGACTTCCTTCTTAGTGAGTCGTTACCACTCTCGGAAGTGATAAATTTGGAAAAACAAATTGAGGTGGACCCCATCCATGCCATTTGGGAAAGAGAGAGTATGATGTGGACCAGCCACATTGGAAGGAACACAGGTGGACAACATCCACAAATTGCAAGCATCATGGAGTATGGATCTGGGACAATCATCGGTCGTCAACGGGCATCATGAAGAGAAGTTGTGGGAAGCCGCAGTGAAAATTCTAAGGGTGCAGCAGGGAAGAGTCCGCGGAAGTCCATGATGAGGAATTCCTGGTAGTACCACAGAGAAAAGTTCATGGGCACAACAAGGTATAAGTCCGGGGAGCTCGTCGGTCGGCAGGGACATTGATCGGTGGTCGGCAGTAGTTGGACGTCAGTCATCAGTCGGCATTTGGTGATGCGCATCTGTGGGGTTTCCGTAATGTGCCTTGAGGAATAGGGAATGGATAAAGGTTCACAGGTGCAAAAAGGCATATGTCCACGGAGCTCGTCGGTCGGTGGTAGTCATATGTCAGTCGACGATCGTCAATAGTCGGACATCATTGTCGGTCATCAACACACATCCACGGGGGTGCAAAATTATCTACCAGGAAAAATTCCACGAAGCATTGGTGAAGCCACTTCGGAGTTCCATTGTGGGGGTTTCCAAGAATGAGTTAGGAGAAGGTCCGACAAGAAAGGTCCGACCCTGCAGTGGCGATTCAAAAAAGAAGTCTAGAGGCCAAAAATTGGTTGGGCCATAAAAGGATAAGTTTAGCTCAGAAATTGATGAGACCAGAAGCGTTTGGACTCCATTGACGAAGGTCACGAAAACATAAGTGAGAGGCTTGAGCCCATTTTTCTCTGATTTGGTCGAAAATTCAAAATATTGACTTTCATATATTAGTGTCTAAAGACCTGATGGGTACTCAATTTGGGCCGAAATTGTTATGGTGTATCAACCAGGAACGCAGCTAAATCCAGAAGCTTGGATCAAAATTCCAAAAGGTGTGAGGTGGAGGTGTGAAAGAAGGTCAAAATACACTATTCTAGATCACTTTTTGGGGATTTTGGAAAACTTGCAGGTGGTAAACGTGACCTTAGATTTCGAAAAAAGAAAATTTTTTGAACTCAACATTTTACCTATTCATCAAGACAGACAACTTTCATTAGATGATTTTTTTCCAGAAATGTTGAGTTTATGAGGTAGCTCGTTGTGGTAAAAATTCTAAGCCTAGGAAAAGTGCAAAAGTTAAAAGTAGTAACCCAGAATTTTATAGAGGTTGACTGGAGCATCGGATCAGAGATATGAAATTTGTTGAGTAATCCTTGTTACATGTTCTAAGAGTTCCTGATAGAAAACAAATTCTAGTTCTTTCTATATTTTATTCTGCAGATGATTATGGTCTCCGAAATTAATTGCACCTATAAAAATAGTGCAGAATTGGTCAAAATTAGCATTTTTTGGATGATATAACTTTCATGTCCAAAATTAGAATGAAGCATAAAGATACTTGTTGTAAATATTATCTAGAGGGTAACAATGGTGCACAATGAAAGTCTGGATGAGGAATTCAATTGTCTTAGAGATCAGAACCAAAAACTGCATATATCCTTAATTTGACAGAAATCATCAATAAGGGTATTTCCAGAATGCATGAAATTTATTTTTTGGAGAATTTCTCAGAATGTAGTGAAGCCAAAATCCAGGAGAATCCAATCGAAGGTTCCTATTTTTAAAACAAATTTTTATATTGCTTCAAGTAACAACAAAGCACAACCTCTAGGCTTGATTGGGCAAGAAATTCTCAATGTGGGTGACCTCCAAAGTGACCAGTATTTTTGAAAAAAATTGTATTAAGGTATAGGTGTGTGCCAAAGGTGCGAGTAAATCAAAATGAGTAAACTGATGGTAACGATGCTCTCACAATAATGTGGAGGCATAATTGGGAATCATTTAGGATGCAAGAGTGACAACCATTTCTAATGATGGAAGAATAAAAGATACCAATGATGGACAATTGTGCCATGGATAAGAGTGCATCCAAGGTATTACTATGGATAATATGAGCAATTTCAATTGCAAGGAATAACCATGGGAGCTCTTTATTATTGGATATGGGTATTGTATAAGATAATGCTCAACAAGGTATGGGATAGGCACCAAGTAAAGGACATGTAGGTTGTAAATGTGATGGGTGAATCATCCTTATGGGCAAGTGCACGTATGCTAAAAGAAGTTGCAGGATATGAACCAGCAACTTAGGTGTAAGCAATAAGAATGGGTAAGGAATTAATTCCATTCATCAAGAATTTATCAATAATAGAATAAGATATTCTAATTTGTGGATCTGTCATTCGGTTCATGGTAGTGATAGAGTGGTTTTGCAAAGGATGCGAATCATGGAATTAGGCATTCCTGTGTGTGAATTATTGCATGGTTCAAAATGGTGGAGATTATTTCCATGGGAAAGGAAAGCAAGTCTCAGATTTGAAGGACACGCAAAGGAAAATAATGGACCTTGAAAGGAATCCCTATGGAATTGGAATGGAATAAGTTGCAGCGTTATCAAGTACTAGGAAGTCCAAGGAAGGGAAAGGTAGACTTGACTAGAATTTCCCAAAGCAATTGGAGCAGCAAAACAATGCAAACTGACTGCAATGAGAGATACTATAATGACCAAGGAATGATACATAAGGTTGATAAATGGTTGTAGCATAAATTGGAGAGTGATCTCCATAAGACAACATTCATAAAAAGGGGAATTTTTTACCTTAAAACTATTGTGTTTATAGCATAAGAATTGCAAGCTAGGAAACTAGCAAGTATAAATGCCATACATGTGTATATGTATTGAATTGATACTTGGTGAGAAACTCATAGCTAATGATCCCTTTTTTGCTTGGCAAAGAAGCCATGAATTGGATCAACTATGATATCAAAGAGGAGATTCCATGCTATGATGAGGAATTGAAAAGGGAGAATTACTCAACTCTTCTCTTGCTGATATATTTATAATTTCTTAGTTTTATATGCAGAAAAATAGGGCATGGGAATGCCATAAATGCAAGAGGTTAGATAGTTGAAATGCATATGCAATAGTGTGCATATTATGATATAATGCATAGTGCATGCAAATATGCCTGTGCATACATATGATGTTGCAAACTAGTAGACATAGTATGGTTTTTCATATGCAATGGGCCACTAAGGATAATTATTATGGTTGATGATGATTGTATTAATAGAGACAACAGAGACATGGCTGAAGATGTTGATGATGATGTTGCATGTGACCAACAACTTTGTGAAGAAATTATGGAGCAATAGATCCATGATCAAGAGGTTGGTGGAAGGACTGTGTAGTCCTTTGTAAGAGGCCAATTGATCAGGTAACATCATATATGTTAATGGAAGACATGCAAGTAATGTTTTATTTATGCCAACTATATAATTGTTGAAATAGGATGAGTGAGAATCCCTTCAACCATGTTTTAATCATCATAAAATAGTATGCATATAATACAAAATGCATTTATGTGAATGAAATCCCATAGGGTATGGTGAGGTATGGGATGCTAAGGGCAAGGAGCCTTTTACCATGTAACTATTTCAAATTTTGAATGCAATCATAAGAGATAAGAGCATGCCATGTATGAGACCATGAGGATGTTGGGTTCTAAAGCCTCACTACAACAAAATAGCCCTTTAGGGGTGGTTTTGGCTTGCGGGGATCTTGGTAAATCCCCCCCTAAAAAAACTTTCAGACCTTTGGAGGTGGTTTTTTAAAACCACCCCTAAAAGTCATGGAAATTGGACTTTTGGGGGCGGTTTTTTTAAATCCACCCCCAAAAGTCCTGAAATTTGACTTTTGGGGGTGGTTTTTGGAAAACCCCCCCTAAAAGCACAATTCTCATAACTTTTGGGGGCGGTTTGTCAAAGCCCCCGCTAAAAGTCATGAGAATTGAACCTTTGGAGGCGGTTTTTTGAAACCCCCCCCTAAAATTCCAATTCTCATAACTTTTGGGGGTGGTTTGTCCAAACCCCCCCTAAAAGTCATGAGAATTGAACTTTGGGAGGCGGTTTGTTTGGAAACCCCCTTAAAAGTAATAAGAATTGAACTTTTGGAGGCGGTTGTTTGAAAACCCCCCCTAAAAGTCCAATTCTCATAATGTTTGGGGGCAGTTTCAAAACCCCCCCTAAAAGTCATGAGAATTGAACTTTGGGAGGCAGTTTTTTTGGAACCCCCCTTAAAAGTCACGAGAATTGAACTTTTTGAGGCAGTTGTTTGAAACCCCCCCTAAAAGTCCAATTCTCATAACTTTTGGGGATTTTTTGGATTAGAAGCGAGGCACCTAAGGGATCAGTGGGTTAGTGGGCAAGGGGTTCTGGTTTTGTTGGTACTAGTGGTTAAGTGGTTTATAAGTTATCATGTTATTCGGTTGGGGATAGATGTTAAGGTTAGGTACGAGGTAAGGGGGTTAGAGGTTGAAGCTTCCTAAGTGCATGAATTCATTGCATGGATCAAGTGTGCTAAGTACATGAGTCATTTACATGGGTTGGTTGTGTTAGGTCAATGTCTAATTAGTGGCATTATTTATGGTGGCCATTTCAATATTTTTAACACAAAGGATGGTTCTCGTGGCCTGGACTAGGGCATGTGAACTAAATTTAGGGTCTAATGCCATATTAATTTTCCATGGGGTTGATGGTCCATGCATGTTAACCTAGATTACCACATAAGAATCTCTATCCTACATGTGAGATCGTCATGATCATCATTATCACCATCGTAGATGTCATTGTTGTTGTTGGTTTTTCCATGGTTATGTAAACCAATAAACCAACCATGGTTTAATATTTATAGGTTATGTAAACCAATAGTGGTTCTCATAACCCAAATAATGGTCCATGGTTAATAAATTTACTATATGATTCATGGTCCATGTGTAGGGCCCTACACATAATTACTTTACCTTACAAGCGAGATATTGTGGCCATTTCAATTTTTGTAACATTGACAATGGTTCTCGTGTCCTATACCATGGCCTATAAACTAATTTTAGGGCCTAATACCATATTAATTTGCTATGGGGTTGATGGTCCATGCATGTTAACCTAGACTACTACATATGACCTACATATGGAATATCTAGCCTATATGTAACAATTCCCTTTGTTGCTATTGAGTGATGATTAAGGCCTTGCAACATCACATAATCTCTAAAGAGTGAATCTAATTTCAACTACAAGTGGGATATGTTGATAATTTTTAGATCTGTAACACCAAAAATGAGAATTTTCCTGCCAATTTCAACATGTTAGTAATTTTCAGTCCATCACACTTTCTTCTCATTGTTTTCCCCTTTTTGTGAAGGGTGACTCAAGTGGATTACAACGGACAACAATGGAAACAAGAGAGCATAACATAACACACACATGCCCATATACAAGGCCTAGAATATATTTCAAACTAATGAGTTGAGTGAATTCAAGATGCGATTACAATAATTATTAGACAAAGGGTTCATATGACCAAGTGCATCACCTTGGATAGAACACATATTGGTAGTCAATAAGAAGGATGGAACCTTTTGGATGTGCACTGGTTATTCAATGTTAAATAAGGTGACAATTAAGAACAAGTACCTCCTACCCAAATTGATGATCCTTTTTATTAACTTAGATGGGAGAAGGTTTTTTCAAAGTTGGACTCAAGTTTTGGGTATCATCAATATATGAAAGCAAAGACTTGTCTGCATTATTTAAGATGTGCCACCACCTATCTCCTTGTTGTAGACACATGCCGCCTTGCTATAGACACATGTTAGTGCATACCACCGACTCAAACTGCGTGAAGAATAAGCTCTCCACCATCGTCATCGGTGCCTATGATCGGAGACGACCAGGGAAGAAATTTAGGTTAAACATGCCCGATAATGGCATGGTTCCAAAATTTACACGTATTGTTCTTGAGGAGTTGTTAACACGAATCTTTGGACCCAGTCTAATAAAATACGAGGAGGAATAATTTTAAAGTTAACAAAAATTTAAATACACTAGTTAGGGCTGTTATATTCAACTTCATCAGTTTCGTTTCATCAGTTTCCATGTGTGCCTTAAGACAATGAGTGGAGGTATCTTTCACCAAAATCCTGATTCTACTTTGATCCTTATTTGTTACGCCATTGAATAATTCCATGGGGGAATTACCAAATAAAATTGGATTTATCAAAAAATTTATTTTGTCTGCACCTGGATCTATGTCGAATTTTGTTGATGCTTTAATAATCCTTCTCCCAACCTCCTCTAGGTTCTGTCTGTAACCTTAAAAAAGAATGGCATTCATGAAAATCTACAAGCTCCATGTGACAATAAAGGGAATTTATTTTACCTTGCGATTTGTTAAAAACCAGAGCTTTAAATTTTCTTAAAGGGGTTGCAGATGCCAATTTTTTTTACTTGAAGAATGTTTCAAATCAAAGTCCAAATATCCTGAGTAATGCTGCAATCTACTGCGAGATGTTGTATGGTCTCCTCACTGCTCAAACATAATGGATAGGCTGAAGGTCCAATTCCACCCCTTTCTTTGTAAATCTCCCCTTTTAAGACTTTATTTCATAAGCATAACCACATAAATATAATTGATTTTGGAGGAGCTTTGATTTTCCATATCACTGTATACCACCACTTCAAATCATCATCCTCATAAAGATATATAAAAGCATTATATGCCTATTTTACTGTCACAATCCCTTCTATTTTGTTCCAAGTCCAAGCCAACCTATATGGTTCTGTAGACAGGGTGATCCCATTTTGGTAATTTCCCTGTATATATGTGTTCCTTTCACTGGCTAGATTTCCTGTGAGTCCGAGATCTTGTGCAGAGAGCCAAATACTAGAACCTGTCAAGTTGGAGATATTTGTCTTATGTATATATGCAAGATAATAAAGGCCCCGACTGTGTAGGTGCGGTAGCAATTCTTCTGATAGTATAAAACCAGATCCTCCACCCAGAAAAGGATCCAAGCCTAAAATAACTCTCGTACATATACCAACCTTCCAAGCAATCCACCACTTAACCACATGTAGTGTAGTCAATAGATTTTTCCAGATAATGGAGGCTATTGGGAAAGCAAAGTGTTTCTTCCTCAGCCATGATACAACATCAAATCCTTTCAAATATTTCCCAGTCCATCTTGAAGCGATTTGGAGCGCCCTCCACTTCTATGATATCTTCCACGTCTTTGCAAATTGCAAGCCATCCATTACTGCTAATGTATTTACTTATTGCAAGGAAGATTGCTTCTCCTTATTCTTCAACATAGCCCATGGTTGGTGGTTTTGATTCTAATGATTCTAAATCATCAGAATCAAGAGGGTGGGAATCTTAATTGGATTTTGTTGTGAGCGAAGACCACCTAAACCATTTCCTTTGGCCTAATCTTAACCCCAAACTAAAGAATGTTGATTGTCCCTCCCATATTTTTATATTAATTTAAAACTTATCAATGTGGGAAGATTACATGAAGTCAGTCAAATGCTCAATTCAGATGTGAGAGCAATGCATAAATGAAAGATGATGTTTCCCTATAGGGGAAGACGACTTCAACTAGAGATAACTTTAGAAATTTGGTTTTCTATTTTCTTAGGATTCAATAGCGTGCTACCATGAAAAAGAGGGGGCAATTGTTCGAATCGTGAGTTGGGACATGCGTGCATAATAACAATATTTAAACCCCATATCGATATTAAACCCACACAAACAAAAAATCTATTTAAAACCAATCCATTGAAAAATTGATAAAAATGTGTTTTCCTTCCTTTTGGGGTTTTTTTGGAATTAATATTTTCATGATTTCAAATTCAGTTGGGCAGTCATTCATTAACTGAACAAAATGGGATTGTTCATAAATCTTCCCCGATGTGATTCTGTAAATCAGTGGGGGTAGCTATCCCTATCGAATATATAATAGATCAGGAAGAAAAAGTGCTATAGTACCCAAATAATGCATCATAGCATACAATATGCTAAAAATAATGCCATTCATTCAATTCCGAAATTTTTTAAATGGGAAGAAATATTCCCACACCTTTCGTCGGCCATTCAAAATCAAACTTTACTCAAACATTTGAAAACACAATAAATACGATGATGGATAGTACGATGGAAAAGGATTTTCATGGTGCATGTCTACCCTCTTTTTTTTTTCAGAATTAATAAAAATGTGGTAAAATGTGTTTTCCCTCCTTTTGCTTTTTTAAAGAATTATTATTTCTAAGTTTCATTTAAAGAATTAATATTTCTAAGTTTCAGTTCTTGTTTCATTGTACATAGGAGGGAAGGTTTTGGTCATAGAATTTTGCATCCACAATTCATTCTTCTGCCTTATCTTCCAGGTCGATGAAATGGCAAGATAAAGGCATTCGATACAGGTAGTGTTCATATACTATCCATTATGCATCGAATAGTTTATGCAATTCATAAAATGCCATTGATCAAACCCTTGTGTTTATATTTTGTTGATTGGTTGTGGTTGCAGGAAATAACAAATATGGAGGTGCAATCAATCTATTCCTAACAATGTAGATAACAAGGCGATTGAAATCATTTGATTCCTTTTGGTTGGCATTGAAATTAAGGTATGTTTCCATTCTTTTGAAAGGTATAGTGTGAAAAAATGTTTGCAGATCTTTTAGGGTCACGAGACCATGTATATATGTTGAAGGGCCCTGAAACGGAATGTATTGCTCGTTACTTCCTTTTACCACACCCTTTGTTTTATTATCTGCGAGGATCTTCTTTGACCTTGATTCTAGATGAAATGGGGAGAGCTTGTAGAGTGAAAGTTGTAGATGTACCAGCTTTGGTAAGAACCCAAGTGACACTCACCTCCTCTAATCCACCACAATCAGGGAAACAAGGCTCGTAATATAGACAACTTTGCATTCACCGGAGAGTGTGTGATCAATGCATGCGATTTTCTTCGAAAAAAATGAGATGAATTAGTTGGGAGAATCTATATCGGTTTCCCAACCTACATTCCATTCTTGATGGCATACAGGGCTCCAAATCCATCCGCATTACCACATACACACTTTTTTCCACATCCTCACATTCTCCAGTGCTCCATACACGCTTTCAGTTCACCCTGCACCAGACTACTCACATCCCCCCTATACTACCCCCTATCCTGGACAAATACCATGATTCCTCCTAAAAACTAACTATATATAGAGTTCTGAACAAAATAGATATCCTATGGATAAAATAGAGAACCCTCAGGTGTTTCCCAGGAAAGCGCACAATAAGGTGGAGTTGGAGAAGTTCCAAAGCCTCCTTCATTCGCTGTGTTGATGCTAGGTGTAAATTCCAAGTGTAGAAGTGGAGACAGAGGCTGAAGCAACTACAGATATATATTCTGGCTCCCTAACCAGATAATAATGCAATATTCTTTCCTCAACATCGCTTACACAGCCCTAGTGAGCCCCTGGATATGTATCTTTCACTTTTAAATTAATCCCAACAGATAAGTATTTCCAACCCTACTGAACTAAACTGAGCATAAAAGCGGTATCATGGTTTTCGATATCTAACTGTCATCAATGAGAGGTGGATATGGCTCCCTGGTTAGTTTCTGTCATAGCCCCGATCTCAAGGCGTCTCGCTCTCGCTCAATGGAACCCCATCCCTCTTTCCAAAAGCCTCAATTCCCTTTCTTCATTTAATAAATTTTAGTAACTATGCCAAATCTTGAATTGGTTCAAGGACTGCAACTCGAACCTAACTAGCACATCTTATGCTCTAGGGATGAACAAGATTTGATGGTTCGGTTGGAATTATGGGTTTTCAGGTGAAAGAGTTCAATAACTCATAATAGATAGGATCAATTAAGGAACTAAACTACTAGACTAAACTAGGAACTAAACTACTAGGATTTAGCCAATCAGTTCTCTATGCCATTATAAAGAACTTCCATGTTGATAATTACATATGTTCAAGTTCTATGAACAGAATCTATCATACATATAAATTGTTTAAGCAACAAAAAGATAGGCAAAGCTGCAAAAAGAGAGATGCTAACCATCTGACATTGAACTATAACATAGACACATGTTATTCAAAACATATAATAATTGGTCACATGGAAGTGTTGCAAACTTGAAAAGTGTAGAAACAAACTGCAAAATACCTTTTAGGAAGCTTGTCCACCTATTCATATCGAAAGAGTTAAACATATAAGCCATCAACACTTAACAACTCTTCATGAGTACCCATTTCAGCAAGATGGCCCTCTTCCATGACAGCAATAAGATCATAATTACGTATTGGACCTAGACGACGTGCTATGATGATAGTCGAGCGGCCCAACATTAGTATATTTAGATGTTCTTGAACAACATGCTCAGCCTCCATATCAAGAGCACCAGTAAAACCATCAAGTATTAGAATACAAGGATTGCACAGCACAACCCTTGCAATAGCAATCTTTATCTTTTGCTCTTCAATCAAAAATAGCCCATCTCTTTCAATCTGCTATATCACTATCTATAAGTACTTTTCCAATTCTTGATCAGTTCAGGAAATCTATCTCATCAGGAAATTTGTTTCTTATCTACCTGGGTATCATAACCATTAGGAAGTGAGCTGATGAATGCATGTGCATGTGCATTTTTTGTTGCCTCTTCAACTTGATCCATGGTTGTAGTAGTCCGTCCATAAATAATATTCTCATTTATGCTCAAACTCAAAAGAGCAGGTTGATGAGTTACTAGTCCTATCTGTCTTCTTAACCACTCTATGTTAAGGTTTTTGATATTTTCACCATCCAACAAAACTTCTCCTGCAGGAACATGCTAAGGAAATTGTCATATTTGTTTCCATAGTAGAAAATGAAATTTAATTTAAAACCATGGAAGCAAAAGTTCTAGAGGTTACATGACTAATAAGCACTTCCATGGACAACTAATAAACTTAGGAAACTCACCCAAAGTGGGATCATAAAAGTTCTCCATCAGAGGAATAATTCTACTTTTCCTAGAACCATTCCTGCCAAACCCAATTGATGGCTTTCTTGTGATGAGGCAGATAAATCATACTGATAACTTCAGCCCTCACTGGATCAATCATATCTCCTTTGGAAAAAAATCACAATAAAACTTGAACAAACAGTTTACAGTAGATTGCATACAAAGACAATGTTGAACAATGTGAAAGATTTGAATTCTGACTTTCTGTTCAAGTGGATTTTTATTGCTCACCTATCTTGGGATAGAATTATGACAGTATTCTTAAATAATATATTGCATATCAAATAAGAACTGCATTACAAAGGATGAATACTATTTGTAGTTGGTTATTATGAATATAATAAATTGGATGCTTTGCAAATAATACTTCAAGATGGTTGGTGGGTCCTAGGAGGGCTTAAACCCATGGAACACCCCCATTGGAATGGATTTCACATGTTAGTTTTGTTCCTTTTGTGGACTCTCCTAGTTGTTGGAGGGGTTACTGTATGATTTGATGAGAGGGATAACTTGATGAGTTGGCATATGATTTATGGACCTCCTACACTTGTAGTCAACTACCAACAAGAGAATCCATGTTTGGCACTCCATGCCTGGAGGGAGGGGCACATCTTTGTTGACATTCACAAATTCCACACATTCCACTATAGAGAGATGTTACTCCTCATGTGTAATTGTTTTTTATTGTTGGGATCAATTTAAGGCATCTACCTTGGCATTTGGGCTATCTTCTTGGTCTGCATTTTGACTACACCTCACCTATGGTGGAAAAGGTTACTTTGTGGACACATCTAACAACCTCTAGTGGAGCACACCTCTCGGGAGGTTCATCTTGATTATTTTATTCACTTTTGGCATGGTCTATCTACATTTTAGAGGAGGGTACATGAGTGCCATTGAATTCTTATAGTGATATCTTGTACATGTCACAAAGGTCCACCATTTTGAATATTTGTTTGACTTAGGAGGTTAGAGAGTATTGGATTGTTTATTGATCCCCAAAATAGATCTAAGGGATTATTATTATCTTATTATGGAGTTAGTTGAGCTCAAATCCTATATATTTGAGGCTCCTCCACTTGTAATGGTTGTTGAAAGTGCTCATACTCTTGGAAATACTATTGTCCAATATCTTTCTTAAGTGTTGATGAATGAATAAAAGTGCTTCTTCTTGCATGTGAAGTGATATGGTTAAGATAATTGCCAGATTGATTATAATGCCAACACACTTTAACATGGATTTCATAAATTACTTTTCATATTATTTAAAAAATATTACTTTTCATAATTTTTTATTTAATAAAATGATATATATTTTTTTAATTAACTTTTTTTTAATAATGTAGTGTTAAGTAATGTATATGACAACATCTCTCCATAGTTGTGCATTGTTACTATATGTGAAACAATAAACTCAGATCGTGGAGTTGGAGAGATAAAGAGTAATTATAAAATTTTAGGGCTTTGTAAGGGGTTTGGTTCATTAGCACCATAGAGAAGAAGAGATAAGGAGTGCAGTGATCAAGAGGCAACAATCCAGCCATGGGAAAGAAGAAGAGCTTCGTCAACAAGAAGATCTATCCAACATTTTGTCTGGTTTGCAGAGATTCATCGTCAACGTTCTCTAATCCATTCGGATTTTTATGCGATGGCGATAGGGTTTTCATGTGGGTCAACGATGGCACAAACTATGTTCCGGGCTTCGCAAGCGATGACCCTCACACCAATTCAGAAGAGGAAGAAATCGACTCCATCTTCGCAGACACCGATGAAGATCCGGATGTGGAACCCAATGTCAAGCCCAAGAAAGATAAATATAAGGGTAGTCATCCGAAGCCCTATGAATCAAACAATGGCAAAGGAAAAGGCCCTCTTCCTGATAATATCAGAAAAGAAATCATAGAGCTCGGTTTTCCTGACAATGGCTACAATTATCGTACACCTTTGAGGGAAATTAGGGCTTCCGGAGGGGGATCTGCATTTGTTCCTTGTAGGAAACCCAAGTTGTAATCCATACCAGCGTTTGTTAAGGTAATCCAGATGACCTTTTTTTCGTGTTGTGTAGAAAAAATTAATTTAATTATTTTTTTACTGGAATAGAGACTTTTGCATTACTCCATTAAAAGGGCCTCAGCCTAACCAGAGCCAAATTATATAGAAATTTTAAATTATGGAAGATGGAAGGTGTCCAGTTGAAACAATTAAAGAATGTCTGATTCAGAGCTATCATTGCTATCCCTAATTTCTTGTAGAGTTTTGGTGGACATATTGTCCTCATAAGAATAAACAAAAAACTTATGTTTGCTGACTGTTTAGACAAAAAATATTCATACTTTGATTCCTCATGCGCTGTTTGGTTCTTTACCTACTTCCCCTGACCTAGAATCCTTGTCCATCACATTTCATTTTGGACCAAGATCAGCTCTCCTGCAGGAGTTTCCTTAGCTAGACACTTTAGGAGTTGATACCAAGAGCTCTACCGATTCGAACGAAACGAACTACTCTAACCTCTCTCTCTACTCTAAGCTCTATACATAAGAAACATATTGATGGCCCAGTTATGTTTTTTTCTGCAAATTCCCAATTGAGTTCCCACAAACTTGGTTGGCCACAGGCTCAGAACTGGCATTGAACATTTTAGAATATCCCTCCTAAATAGTGTAGATACCTCCTGTCCTTCCCCAAACTCTCTCATCAACCTGGGAATTGGAGCCATTCCTCTCATTATGATCTATAGGGCTTTCCAATTCTCTTCAATATCTCTTGGAATGGGTTATGGAGGTGACCAACTTTGCCAACCGCCTTCTGAGTTCTAACTAGTTATATCTGCAAGCGATCCGACACCCCTTCCTCTCAAGCTAGTCGAGGATGTATGTCATTTCAGGGAGCCCTCCCAGAGGGGAATTCCTTAAAAATCTTATATTTCATCCTAATTTCAGAGCCATTGCCTGTAAGTTGTGATAAGGAAACTTTGATCACATGTAGATAATTTTTAACATGTTTCCAAATCAGAGCCATGAATTCTTGGGATAGGTGTTTCAAGACATCTTCTGTTAGTTGTTGGAAATTATTTCTTCACCAGAATCTCCTTCCACACCTTATTTTTTACCAATGCCTAGATTGAAATGATCCTGTTTCCCATGGTTGAGTTCATGTTTACTGGGCACCTTAGCCATAATCCTCCTAGAGACATTGGATGAAGTACTCTTTCCCATTTATCTAGATCAATTTTTATAGTTACCCATGTATGTAGTTAACATAAGCTTGAACCCATCAGAACTAGTATTTGGATTCTCAGACTCTGTCCTAGCATTTGATGGAAGCATACAATCTTCTGAAAGTGATCCAACTTGAGCCCCTTTCATATATGCATCACATGCACGAAGAATACAATGACCATGTTTTTGAAAATGCTCTTTAACAAACATTTCAAAATGTTGCATAGACAATAATTGGTGGATTTAAAATGTTTCCAGAAAAAGTTCAACAAGATAATTAGAAATGAAAATCATCCCAAAATTCTACCTTCGGGGGCCTACGTAGTATGTACAACATTGACTTGCATGATAGGAGAAATGGGTTTTCATTGTATGCTAAAGAGTTCTTCTCCCCTTCAATTGAACCAATCTGTTTGTCATATCCAGCTTCATTAAACTAAGGCTTAGAATTTAGTACCAATCCCTAAATGGAAACAAGGACTTGTGGAATGCTTGATGATGTTGGGTCCCAGACTTCATTTCCTCTGCATGTCCATGTGTTTAACAGACTCATACAGACTTTACCAGTCTCATACAGATTTGGATTCAACCGTAACCCACCAGAATGGTAGTATGCTAACTTCAAGGTTAAAATCCAACATAAGCCATAGGAGATATCCATATTGAAGCTCAAAACAGAACTTAGATTTCAATTTCACTTTCAAATCAAACAGTTCTAAACAGGTGCTTACAAGTGGTACATCAGGATACTCAAATGGAAAATGAATATCAAAGAAGAAAAGCCCATCCTGATATGGAGTCCCAGCTGCTCCAACAGTCACAACCCTTAGCAAATCCATCCTATCCTCATAGATTCTCACATAAATTGTATCTGTCTAATCAATGCAGACTTTATATATTCTATAATTAGAACAAACTTTATTTTAACAACCAACACAATAAAGGGCCTGAAATACTGTCTGCATATAATTTTATTTGGTTTTATTTTTCTATGACTACACATCAGTACACAGTATCCTCAGGCACAGTTTGGTTACAAGAATAGAACAATTGCTCTCATGCGTATAGTTCTTGGGTTATTATTTCCAACTAACATAGAGACACTCCATCTAGTAGAAAATTATGATCAATTCAAGCAAATGTTCAAATGCATGGCACTGAATAACTTTTCACTTGTGGATAAAAAGTGAAAATAGGATAAGATAATTTTATTATGTATAATTGACCACAAAAGTAGGTTAATGAGACTAAACTATACACCCAGTGCGAATACAGTGTGGAAGTGCAAAAAAAATTCCTATATTGATGCTGGAAGCAACAAAGGGAGAAAAAAAAAGAAGCATAACCAAGTGTCTTGGTAAGTTATACAGTAACATTCTATCTGTAAATATCATGACTTCATCTAGCAAAACCAGTAGAAAATTCAAAAAGGTCTGCGTGGCTTAGAAATTACCTGGTAAATTTTTTTCAAGGATGTTCAATTCTTGCTGAACTTTCTTCATCCATTTCCACTCATTAATATGTTGCAAGATGTTCAAGTATTTCAGTCATACTCCACCATAAAAAATAGCATTGCTTTTGGCAGAAAAACTCACAAAAAGGGATGAGAAAAGCATGCCCTTCATTCAAAAACATGTTCTACTCTATCATGTTCCCTGATTGAGATAAAACACATACATAAATATGAAAGTGCAAAAAGTAAATGAATTGATACTTAGTTTGGAGACTAAACCAAAATGAGAATTGACCAGACATTTCTAGGAACTAAAACCACGAAATTCTAATCAGTAATTGAAACTGCAAGGTAGAATTTTTCCATGGTAAACATGTTAGGGCCAACATCCAATGCACATTAAAAAATAAATAATCAATGGGATATATGCTAAGTGTCCAAGCTAGGAAGAAGTAGAGATTTTATAGCAAGCATTCTTATTTAATCTAAATTTTGGTTATTTTTCGACTGATTTTGGTTTCCTCGTCATTATTTCTGAAAATTTTCCATTTGGAACATTGTCTTAATGTGCAATGTTTATGTGCTTGTTACCTTAATGTTACTGTTAGAGAATTTTTTAATGAGATCTATGCCAAAATGTATACACCTCTTTTGAAAAATGAAATTCATGACATACTTTAACTGGTATATGAGATGCTGAAGTTCCTTATATCTTGCTCATGCTTTGCTAGGATTTGATGTATCAGCGCAAGTTGTGAAATTAACACATGGAACTCAGATGTGGCAGCCTTCATCTTAGCAGCCTAATAATTCAAAGAACTATGGAAATGTAAGTACATTCTCTAATTAAATAGCAAGTAGCCTTTATTCTCTTATGAAATAGTAGGTAGCATTTATTCTCTAATTTCTTCATTATTGCTATGATGTTCTTTAACATAATTACATATTACTACAGTCAAAACTGCGTGAAATGGGGAAAACTATTTTAATTTCTGAAAGGGTTTCTGTTTCAGAAACAACACTTTTCATAATTTTAGAAACACAAAAATGCCATATGCAAAATATTTAAAAAAAAATTAACTTCAAAAAAATCATAACTATAATTGGCTAATTATCAAGACTGATGAGTTTATATAGCAGCTGGCTTCTGGTGAGTCTTTGAATTGAAGTCACTTGTATTCTACAGCACAACCTATGCATTGTTTATCTTTGATTATTTGGATGCCTAACATTATTGTCAATAGAGAATACAGATTGCTACTTTAGGACTGGTAAAAATCACATGAGACATTCATTCATGGGTTTCCTGGAAACTTTATGTAAGAATTAGAAGGCTACCTTTTTCTCCAAGGAAAAAATATCAAATTTATATTTCAAGGAGACAAATGGTTACATTTCACAAGTGAAACAAGACATGTATACAAAAACCATTTAGCCTGTCAGTCATAAACAACTACCATCCATTGTCGAACCATCTAATCCTCCCCGTGTCCTACTAGAACCATGTATTTTTCAGAAGCTTCTAAACCATGCTTTGAGAGACTATTAGCCCGCATGTTGTGTTCCCTATATACAGGAGTGAAGGAAATGAATTTAAATCTTCCAATTGGAAGCTTTATCTCATCAAGAACTGATTGAAGATAGATAGATATATACCCATTCAATGATCAACTTTGAATATCCATATACCCAAAGGCTAATCCTTTCTTCACTGCAATTTTGAACAGAGCTGCCAAGGCCTTCTTTTCTGCTTAATTATCATAACCCTTACCATACCCCAACTTTGAAAGAGAAACCAATGGAATGTGAAAGAAACAATGCACTTCCAGCTCTACACCTCCCACGATTTCCTTGACTTGTTCTATAAATAAAACATCTTGCACTAGATATGTAAATCTGTGATGTCCCTATTTGTCTCAGGTTTATTTTTAGGAGTCTTCCTAATGTCATTATAGATATATTTGATAAAAGAGAAACTTCCAATGGAAAGTAAGCTTTATACTTGAAGAGACAAACAAGGAAGATGATTCGTCTTGAATATTGGCCTTCCATGCACAAACTATTGAGCTCCTCAACTGCATCAATATGTCATGTCTACAATAAGAATAACTACACTTTGTTATGAAATGCATATCACATGATTGAAATTTGTGTCTGCAAATTGTATGCAATTTTTTTCAGCATTTTGGTTGTTTTAGTAAGCAATCGAAAAGTTTGGAATTATAGTTCTTATGCTTTGTGAGGATTGCAAAGAGCAAGTTTCTCTTGCATGATAATCTGTAGATATTTGGGTACATGTGTATATCCTGTTACAATCATCTCCTAAACATTCTTATTGTTTTTTCTTAAACTTAAAAATAATGCAATATGGGTGTTAATGTTGCTCATCTCCCTAACTCTTAAAGCGTGCTAGCTCAATGGTAGAGCGCATGCCTTACAAGAAGAAGGTTGGTGGTTCGATTCCTTCATACCCTATTGATATTTCAATATTGGTATTTTTAATAAAATATATTTTATTATGATTTATTATGGCTATAGAGGTAGCTATAGGGGGAGTTCTAAACTGATATTGGAGGTGGCTATGAGGGGGGTTCTAAATTGACCTTATAGAAAACTATGAGGGGGGTTTTAAACTACCCCCGTAGCTTGCTATGAGGGGGGTTCTTAACAACCAATATAGGTGTCTATGAGGGGGGTTTTAAATTGACCTTGTAGGTGGTTATGAGGGGGGTTTTTAACTTCCCCCATAGCTTACGATGAGGGGGCTTCAGAACCCCCCCTGTAGGTCTCTACAAGGGGGGTTTCAAACCGCCTATGTAGGCATCTACGAGAGGGTTTCCAAATCGCCCCTATAGGAATCTATAAGGGGGGTTACAAACTGCCCCTATAGGAATCTACGAGGGGGGTTCCAAACTGCACATATAGGCCTCTACGGGGGGTTTCAAACTGCTTCTATAGGCCTCTACGGAGCGGGTTCAAAACCACCCCTCTAAGCCTCTACAAGGGGGTTCTAAAATGCCCCTATGGGCCTCTACAAGGGGGGTTCCAAACCGCCCCTATAGGACTATACGAGGGGGGTTCACAACCGCCCCTATAGGCCTCTATGAGGGGGGTTTGAAACCACCCCTATAGTCCTCTACAAGGGGGGTTCGAAACTGCCCTTGTAGGTTTGTATGAGGGGGCTTATGAGGGGGGTTCACAACCTCCCTCGTAGGTCTCTATGAAGGGGTTTCAAAACCGCCCCCGTAGGTCTCTATGAAGGGGTCTACAAGGGGGGTTTAAAACCGCCTCCGTTGACCTCTACGACGGGGGTCACAAACCGCCCTCAAAAGTCACTTTTGGGGGTGGTTCCAATCTCATCAAAAACTGCCCTTAAAGGGAAAAAAATTTAACATCAGTGCCTTTAGGGGTGGTTTTTCCAAAACCGCCCCCAAAGCCAACCCCCCCCGTAGGTCACTTTTGGGGGCAGAATACAACCCCCCCTAAAGGCCAAAAATGTAGTAGTGCCTATAGTGTTGCACAAGTACCCCATGAACTCCCTATTTGTGTTAATCTGGGATGAAACCTCTTTTCCAACAAGCAGGGAGTGAGTGAACTCTTGATGTTATCTTCAGGTGAAGAAGGAATGCACCCAGATAGTTAACCATGTGACTAGTGAGATGGATGGGTATTGTGTTGAAGCATGGGTTAGGATGTCCAACTTACCATGGTAGGACACATGTGTAGGCACAAATTTTTTTTAGATCAATGTCGTAGTGCATTGTGTGCATTGCGTAAATGTACATTAAAAAGATTTTATAAAATGTGTGGATATGCATGCATATGTGTGGGTACATATGTTAAGATTTATTTTGTGAATGCATGGTTGTGGTATACACTTCATTGAAATTCACTAATATATGAAATGATAGAATTATTGACAATTCTAAGATCGTTTCAAATTTTGAATGCAATCATAAGAAATAAGAGCATGCCATGTATGAGACCATGAGGATGTTGGGTTGTTAAGCCTGTAGTGTTGCACAAGTATCCCATGAACTCCCTATTTGTGTTAATATGGGATGAAACCTCTTTGCCAACAAGTAGGGAGTGAGTGAACTCTTGATGTTATGTTCATGTGAAGAAGGAATACACCCAGATAGTTAACCATGTGACTAGGTAGATGGATGGGTATTGTGTTGAAGCATGGGATAGGATGTCCATCTTACCATGGTAGGACACATGTGTAGGCACAAAAATGTTTTAGAGCAATGTTGTAGTGCATTGCATAAATGTACATTAATTTTTTCTTATAAATTGTGCGGTTATGCATGCATATGTGTGGGTACATATGTTAAGGTGCATTTTGGGAATGCATGGTTGTGGTATATGTTGGTCACCCTATATGCTAATAAATTGAAAATAACACACATGATGCTCAATATAAATTGTCAACCCAGGTAGGTCTTTTATTTCAAAAGTAATTAGCACAATCTATGCATAAACATTCAAGTAGATGATTGAATAAATGGATAAAAAGTATCCTACCTATTTGCTCAGTCAAACTCATCTCATGGCTAAAACTAATCTAATTTATCCATCTAAGAATTCAAAGTACACTTAGCTTCCTACAATCATCACTCCAGCAATCACTGATCTAAAAATAATTAAGCTAGACTTACTTTTGCAAGAAGTTAAATCCTAAAGATATCAGACTACAATGCATTAACCATAACCTGTCTAAAATTATCTAATCTGCAATTCATAATTGATAGTAAGAAACCAAACCAAGTGAAATCATAATCTGTCTAATTTCAATAAACTTCAAGAAAGATGAATAATAGAAATAAACTAAAGTTGAGATTGACTGTAACAGCTAACTAGCACACTTGCATAAACGGAACTAACCTACACAGTCGATTGTCACACCACGTAGTTACAACTATTCAGAATGCAATCATTAACTACCAAAGGAACATGCAATTATCAATTACTATTGTTGCATCTTCTCAATAAAACGTATCTACTGTAAATCCACACCACACAGTAGAAATAAACTAAAGTGCCTACTTAACTCAGCAATCTCTATGAGAAGGTGGGCCCTAGCCTTCTAATAGAGATGCCGTGAACTACTACAAATTAAAACACAAGGATATGAAGAACTATGCTCCTTATATTAAAAATGGTAATTCATAGTAATCTGTTATGTCTCGTACAATTGATATTCAACCAACCCTAGGTTCTAAAAGCCTTTCCATATTTAAACATGAAAATACAATCATGATCCACTAAATTCATGCATCCATGAAGATCTATGATCTTTAGGCTCCTAAGTCACAATAGAACTATTACAGCCGTGAATAGACTTGAATGAAGGCATTGGATGTGAAGGGTGTCGCTACTCTGGTTGTCAATGGATCAACAGACTAGCTGGCCTGGAAGTGCTCTGTGTGTTGCAGCGATGCTCTGTTTGCAGGAAAGTCTTGTTATAGCTACCACGTGTAGAGATGATCGCGTTGTTTCTATTAATAATAATTATAAATATAGTTACAAAGGATAGACCTCCCATAAAATAGGGATTTACAAAATCAACTAGTCTAAGCATATCATCGTAGGGAGTGGATCATACCGAATCGTTCACAAATATTAAAAGATGCTCATCACATAATCTCGGGGAAATATCCTGTAACAAACTGTGGAGGTTAACCACAGTCTACTAGCTATCTGTGACGAATAGTAAGGGAACTGAAAGATCTTTCTTAGAAGATTCATGATGATCAACAATTTCCTCGAAAACTGAAAAGTTGGCCACTTGTTCTTCTTTCGATCAGCTGGTTCCTCGGTGGTATTCCTCCTCTTCCTCTGAGGGAGCCATATGTAGACGGATTGAATATCAGAATCCTCTTCTTCACTACCACTACTTTCATCAGGAACACTTGCATCAAAAGGTGGTGACACAGGTTCTTGGTATAGAAGAGGCTGAAGTTTTTTTTCTTCACAAAATATGACCGAAGATTTGTGATCTCTCTACATGTTGCTCACAATATGACTGTCAAAGGAAAACTTGTGAAAATTAACTAACAAGACCTTTCAATTACAAAATGACGATAAAAAATTTTCCCATGTTGACGTCTGTATCTAAAGGAAAACAATAAAGATTCCAGGAATGACTGAATGTAATGAATTGCCATGATTGACATCTTACGGACTGAAACCTTCAATTATCACATCTGTATTGAAATAACCCATAGCATATGTCGACAAAAATTGGGTTAAGATAAGATAATATTTGAATTAATTCATGTATGGTTTAATGTCAAATCTCAACAGTCGATCAACTACGAATTAGTGGGATCAATGATTACCAGTACATGTTTGGCCGCAAGTGAAAATCGTTGTTTAAAACCTGATTACAAATCAAAAAAATGATGAAGAAAAATCGAAAACAGACATAGTTAACCAAATCAAAACAATACAATATCAACCGCAGGATCAAGGTGAATGAGCGGTTACAATTAATCATGGAGGATGCAGAAGGAAGTTGTGGGTGTTTATTTTGAAAATATATACATCCTTCCCGCAATCCACAATCTGCAATTGTGGGTTGCAGGATCACAACTCTACACATTAACAAACCAAAGGTTCCGCAATCTGCAATCCGCCATTGCGGGTTGCAGGTTGCGAAAACGCAAAACGCGAGCTTTATTATTTAAACACCTTCCGCAATACGCAATCCACAAATGCGGGTTGGGGGTTGCAGAATCACAAAGTGCAAAACTAATTAAAAGGTGTTTCCACAATCCACATTGTGGGTTGTGGGTGCAAACAACCACAATTATTGGAAAAACAACTCTGCATCCACAATCTGCATCATGGGTTGCGGGTTGAGGAACAAACATGTTTCAAAATCGAAAAAACCAAGATTCCACAATCCGCAATGCGGATTGCGGATTGCGGAACGAGTTAATTTTTGGGAAAACCAAAGCCTTCTGCAACTCATAAAAACAGACAAAATCAAGGGAATTTTCCAAAGGGAAAATTGCTAACTTAATCAAATCAAAGCAAAGTAATGAAAGCATGATGAAAACCCCAAAATGACCATGGAATTTAATCATTACCTTTGCATAAAAAGAAATTGGGGCTCCCATGTTTTCAAGAAAACATGGGATCTGTTGTACCTACAACAGTTCCCAAAGTATTAAATCATCCTATCAGGAGAGTAAGGTGGTCCATTGAAAATATGGATGATTCTAAAATTATGAAGTAGTGGTGGGGAGAATAAAAATGATTCAGAACTCGACGGACTAGAATTTATCCAAAAAAAAGGGTCAGTGACATAGTGTGAAACCCAAATCCTGGAAACAATGCTTGGACAAATTAAATGTCTAGGAGCTATGGGTGTCTCTAAGAAATGTCATATGGGTAGTTGTGATGCATCCATAAGGAGGGAAAGACTCAAGAGTTTTCATTTGATTGCTTGAATATAATGTCTTGAAGGAAACTTTGTAACAATGAGTGTGACCATAATTGCAATCTAAAATCTTGATTCTTTGTACATGATGCAAGCCTAGGAACATTGAACTTGAACTGTGATCCACGAACAAAACAATATCAATGTTAACCGTGGATGCTGAACCTCAAATCCCTGCTATCTATGTTGATGGATATTGATTATTTGAGTCAGTGATTCACTGAGAAAGAAAGGCATTTTATAAGGACGAATATAACAATATATATGATCGATATTGCCGGAAATCGGGGAAAGCCAAGGATATGAGTCAAATTTGGTTGGAAATCGAGGGTGAGTCAAAGATCCTAGTCAAATTCGGTTAGAAATCAAGGGCGATTGAAGGAATTTAGGGGTTTTTTTCCTGTAAATGGGGGGCGAGTCGAGGATCCCACTTGATTTTTGGTAGAAATCGGGGGAGAACCGAGGATCCCACTCGGATTTTGGTAGAAATCATGGGTGAGCAGAGGATTTTGGGGGAATTTTAGAGGACAAATTTTATTTTTTGGGATTTCTTTCATAAATATGATTCATCTATTTAGGTTTTAGAGATTATTTTCTTAATAATTAGTGGATTAGTTTAGTATTTTATAATAACAGTTTAATACACAAAATTCGCCGAGCAAAAAATCTAAACCCCTTTAAAATTGCCCATGGGTTATATTTCGCCCCTAAAATCATCTTTGTATTAAAGAGCAATGTTTAGAAACTTTAAATATTAAGGTAAAAATTTTAAAAATCCAACATTTATTAAGATAAATTATAAAAAGTCTAATATTTAGAAACATTAAATATTAATGTAAAAAGTAAAAAACATTAACTAGAATTATCATTTCTCCAAAAATAAAAAATCTCATTTTTAAAAACCTTAATTATTAAGGTAAAATGTTAAAAGTCATTAGCTAGACTTCACAAATTGAACTACGAAATTGCTAATACCACAATGAAAACCTCTAGCCATCCAAAGTTTGGAGTGATATTGAAAATTTGATATAAGAAAACAATTATTAATAATTAAATATATTTTCAAAATTTTAAAATTTCTTAAATTATTTTGCAACCTAAATCCTTCATATACTCCATAAATATTAATTATAATATATATCCCAATTTCACAAATAATAATGTCTCCATAATAATGATGATGGATTCTAATGATAGAAAATGAATGAATGATGGATGGTACTACCCAATGAATTGATGAGACCTACAAAACTTAGCTAATTGCCTATGAAAATGGATCAATCAATGCACTATGTATGAAAGGGAAATAATTGTACTTAAGCATACAACCTTTTAAAACTTATGATATTCATGGGTTATTTTAATGGTTTTCTCTCATGGTAAGGCCATAAACTCATGATCCAAATTTATCTCATAACAAATGCACTTCCTTAACTATTTTCCTTTATCTATTTCTAGTATGTGTTTTTTATTCCACGAACATATCACAAACATAAATGATCTAATTTGTATTTGAATTATATTCCCTTTCCAATTGATTATGTTAAACTCCAAGGTGTTAGAATGCATGGATTATTCGCTCTCCAGGAATTTATAATTGTTACAATCTAGATTTTCGATATTACTATCCTTAGTGACATTCTTAAGAGGTACTCCAAGTGATAATTTCATCTTCCAATGCAACATTGTTTCACTCTCATTGTAATGTCCCCATTCAAATAAATTCATGACAAGGAAATTCCACCAATCCTACTAGTTCCCTAGGTTGGATAGAGACATTGGAATTTGGAATAAGGGGGATAATAAATGATGTTTGGACATTAGAATGGCATAAATATTTAATAAAGGAGATAAATAAATAAATACAAGGGAAAATCAAAGTGGCAATTGATCATGAAGACACATGGAGGTTGTGGGGCCCACACAAGCTAGAATTTCTATGCCACATGGCATCCTCTTGCAATTTAGAATCCATGGGAAGTATAATGTTCTTGGGATGAGTTTGAAGGCCCATACATTCGGCACTATGCATCATAGGTCGAATTTGGATGGAAGTGTAACTCCCATGGAAGAGGAAGAGGCATTTTGGAGCTAGTGAGACACTTGGACTAGATTCCCTAGCTCTATGACAACAATGATGAAGATGCTATGACACCTATGACACATATCAGACCTAAAGGCTAACATCTGACATATATGAGATTTCAGGGCTAAAAATAGCCTCCAAGAGGGCACTCAAGTGAGTTAGGGCAGCCAAAGAGACACCAATTCGAATTTGGAGAAGGAGAGGGATAAAATTGGAAGGACAAGTGGCATACTTGGGAATCTCTTCCCAACTTGAGTTGGCATGAAGATCTTGGGAGTAATTCAACCCATGTAGGACCTTAGAAGTTTATAAAAGACAATAAAAAAGAAGGATGGATTATTTTGATCATTTTCAGAATTTGCATTTGTGAAGAGAGCTAGTGGAGCGCATCTCTACTTGCCTTAGCCAATTTCGAGGGTGAAAGATTCCCATCCTAGTTGGTAGTGGGAAATCCCATTCAGAAATTTCATGAGAGATTAAATGGAGTATTTTTTGTAGGTTTAAGCTATAGGGAAGCTCATGGTCTCTCTTGGTTCAGCTCATTCCTCCAACCATTTCCATTTTTCTTGGCATATTCATGATCCTTAAGGAGAGGCGCTTTGGGTGAGATATTGTACTCTTTGGGGAAGCTTATAATGCACAATTTATTTTTTAATATGATGTAAATGCTCTTTTATTATCATTCATAACTTTATCAGGTCGAGAATCCAAGTGGAATGATGCAAATCTAATCATTAATGAACAAATGGTGCCATTTTCCCCACTATGTTGATGTATGCCAATGAAATGTTGATAAATTCAAATGGATAAGTGAACCACTAATGAATTTTTGATGTATGGAATATTATTAATGTATTGTACAAGTTTCATATTCAATGCATAAGCTTTTGGAGTCATATTGTTCAGTTTCATAGCATTTGGAGAAGATTGCCTATCATTCCCCCCAAGGTCGAAACTAGTATTTTGTAGTTGTTTTGGAGAGGGTTGTAGCAGGTTCAATTAAATGAATGGTGATGCATATGAGACATTAACATTGTCCCTTATATGTCCTCTACCTCTGTGTTAAATTTTCAAAATTTACTTCAATCTGATCTAGGATCTGAACTAAGAGAACAACATGTACAGCAAATCTACAGCATATCAATCATGGACACAATAATGCAAGCACACAAGAGACACAGAGTTTACTTGGGGAAAACCATAAAGGTGAAAAACACCAATAACTTCCTTAGAGATAGATAGAGCAATGATACAACCAGAATACAAGAGATAGTCTTCTCCTAACAGCAAAGCCTCCTCCTCACAAGTGCGCCACTTTTCGAATGAGAGAAGTGTGTGAATGAATGATCAAATAGAGATCTCTCTATCTCTATTTATACTTGTTCTATCCTTCCCAATAAACTAATGGGGCCTACATGTCTATCTTAACCCATGGTTAACTTAATCCGGGCCGACCATACACTTGGTGGTCTAATAACCCTTTGACCCACATGGCCGACCCCCAATAGGGTGTTCTAATAACCCTTCGTCCCACATGAATTATACAGGGCCTACCCCAACAAGGTGGTCTAATAACCCATCAAGTATAAGTTACGACACTTACAATATAAATGACGACACTTCCATATAGAGGAATAATAACATCTCTATAGGAATACAACCACTTCCATATAGAGGAATAATACCATCTCTATAGGAGTACAATATAAATATATATGAAATACATTCCAAAGCTACATATACATCAACACTCTGTTCAGATATTCGAGAGGCTCTGATAGATTTTGGAGAGCCATATTCAACATTTACCCATGGGGAAATTGAACCCCAAATTACTAGTAAAAACTCCTACTTTGGACAAAATATTGAGGAGGTTTTCATAATCCTTTTGAAGGTCCTAAGTCATCCCTGAAAAACATATTCAAGTCCTAAAACCATTCATATACCTTCTGGAACAATTTGGGAGCATTTGGAGCCCTTTTGAGGCCAAGAGACCCAAAACTAGTTAAGGGTCGAACTAGTGGAAAAAGTGAAAAATATACCATTTTAATAAGTTTCAAAAAAGGGATATTACAAGTGGTATCAGAGAATGGTATTGGAACCTGATGTGGTTAACCATTCATGAAGACAAGGATTCAAACAAATAAATCCACCACCCTTAGAACCTAAAATTGAAGGTGTTGTTGTTGAAGAGGAAGAAGTAGGAGAAGAAGAGTATCTTGTTGAAACTATGACTAAGGGAACTTCAGATGATGGTGAGGAATATCTTAAACTCATAAAACCCATATTTGAAGACATGACCAAGAACATGACTCAGTAGCTTATGAAAGGATTCGAAGTGATGGCTAGCCAACTTAGAAGCAAAGGAGTAATAGGAGGCAGCACTAGCTCACATTCATAAGAAGAAGACAATGGGTGAGCATATTTTCTCAAGCACAGGACCCCATAATAGAACTAATGAATTTCAGAGCACACCAAGGCTTACTACACCTAAATTTATTATGCCGAAAGAAGAACCTAACACCCAAATGGATATGAATACATTGGTGGAAGAATGGGAAAAATTGAGTGAAGATTGTAGAAGGACTCTACCATTTAATCAATACTTTACTGTTTCAAACAAACTCAAAAAGAAGGAAGATAATAGGGCTCTATTCCAGAATAAAGAATTAAATTGTGCTATTGGTAAAATGCCACTTCCCACTTTTGATGGTTCCTCTCAAAGTTCTGCTAACAGTTGGGTGCAAAAACTAGATGTGTATTTTCAGTTGAATCCAATGGTGGAAGAGGATGCCTTAAAAATGGCTATTTTTCATCTAGAAGGAGATGCCAATGAATGGTGGTTCCATGGTCTGAAAAATTTGGGACATGATCAGGTTACTACCTATGGATAATTTGTTGACAGGGTATTAGATATATTTGAGCAAAAGGACCCAGAATTACCTTTCAAAGAACTAGCCCAATTGAAGCAAGTGGGAACCCCTGCTGAGTATATGATGGAATTTCAAAAATTATCAATCAAGGTGGCTGATATTTATATGGTAAGATTAGTATTGTTGTTCACTGAAGGTTTGGTTGAACCCTTAAAAGGTTTAGTTAAGTCCCACAAACCCAATTCATTGAAGGATGCTATGAGTTTGACAGGAGATCTACAAACTATACTACCTAGGACAAGGTGTCCTCCCAAGCCCAACTTCCCTCCCAAATTCAGATCTGAAAATAAGCCATGGCAAGAAGATGAATGTGGAAAGGATAATAAAGAGGGACTAAGTAGGGAAGAACTCAGAAGGAAGAAATTGTGTTACTCATGCTTCCAACCATGGGCACCAGGACATAAATGTGCTAATGGAAAGGCCCAATTCATTGAATTATTTTGTGATGATGAGTATGAAGGGGGAATGGACGAAGAAGGACATATTTCAGCCCAAGAATAGGGATATACTATAGCGGAATAAAGGAAACAAGAGCGAAATCATCTCTCACCTGACAAAGTAAGAATGGTAGTACTTTCATTAGTGCCTCATTATCACACTATTCGATGCAAGGGTGTGGTACTAGGACAAATGACCTCAGTTTTGGTAGATGGAGGAGCCACACATAACTTCATTGATGCAGACATGGTGGAGAGAAGAAAGATACCTACTGAACCATTCGATGGCTTCACAGTTGTCATTCCAGGTCACAACACTATGGAGTGCAAAACATGGGTTCCAAAGCTACAAATCACCATAGGTAACTATACTTTCTCTGATAGCTTTCATGTGGTTGATGTTGTTGATACTAATGTGGTTTTGGGAGTGAAATGGTTGTACTCTATAGGGGAGCATACAATGAACTATCAAATTCCTGAAATGAAATTCCAAGATTCGAAATGAATATTAAGGGTTGTGAGAGAGCAGCACACCTATCTAAATCAGGTATTGTCCTCTCACAGTATGAAACACAAGAATGGAAAGGTTTTGGGAGGCACTCCTCATGGAAGGCCACTTGATAGAGGAGGAATAATTTTGCAGTATGATAAATTGAGATTGCTTGAGGGCAAGCAATATTGGGTGGGGAGGACTGTAATGTTGTAATGACCCTTTTTCAAAATTCTATTAAAATGCCAATTTTTTCACGTTTTCCCCAATTTCGACTTTTGACTAGTTTAACTGTTTTGACCTCCAAATCAACCCAAATGCTCCCAAATATTCTGTAGGAATGTATGAATTGTATTTAGACTTGAATATCAAGTTCAGGGATGTTTTATGGCCCTCCAAATACTGCTGCAAACTTGATTTGTATTCTGATCAATATAGGTAATTTTGACTAGTAATTTGTGCATCAAATCCCCCCCGGGTAACACTGAAAATGGCCTTCCAAATGCCTCCAAACTCCCACAAATTTATGAACAGAGGTATATAATGTGTTAAGTATGTTATTAAGGTCTCATATGCACCATTAATTGATTTTTACTACTGTTCTAACTCTCTCACATTCAACAGCAAAAATCCCCAATTCGACCCTTGGGGAAATGGCACTATTTCACCTCCCAATACAACTAAACTGAGTAAAAATGCTTCAAATGCTCAAGTACAGTACATGAAACTTGTATAATACATCCGTGGCAGTATATTTATCACAAATATATCAAAGAATCATCCATCCATTCGAAATAATCAACATTATAGTGTCATACATCAATGCATTGGGGAAATGGACATTGTTTGCTCATTAATCAATAGTTTTGCATACAACCAGTGGGTATTTCGACCTGAGACTTTCTGAATATTAATAATAGAGGATATGAAGCTATTACAATCAGAAATATATAATGAGAAGCTCTCTCAAGAAGCACAAGTGCTCACCAAAAACGCCCTCCCTCAAGGAGCATGAATATGCCTTCAAAACTGGAAATGGTGGAGAGAAAGTGCTGCACTAAACCAAACCATGAAACTTCCTGTAGCTGCTACCTGCAAATACAAACTCCATTAAAGCACCATGAAAGACCTGTGTGGCCTCTCCAAACACCAACTTGGATGCGAATCTTTCACCCTCGAAATTGACTAAGGCAAGAAACTAGTCATCCACTAGCTCTCTCTTCACAAATGCAATTTTTCTCAAATCATCAAAAGCCATTCTCATTCTTCATTTCTACATTTTATAACCAACATTAGCCTTCTAAGGGTCGAAATCCTCTCAATAGATTCAATAGATTTCCATTTAGTAAATATTCCACATTTGCCACTTGTCTCCTAGTTCCAACCTTCCATCTTCTCCCAAATTCGATTTTGAGTCTCTTTGGCTTCTCCCACTCCCAAATTCGCCTTCCTTGAGCCTATTTTTGGTGCTGACATGTCATAGTGGTCAGATGTCAGAGTTCATGTCTGCAATTTGTCATAGTTGTCATAGATGCTCCATCATTGGTGTCATAGGGGCTAGGGAATCTAGCCCAAGTGTCCACAATCTTCTACTTTGACTCTTTATCTTCCATGGAGGTTACCAATCCTTCCCAATTCGACCTAAGATGCTCAATGACATGTGTTATGACTTACCAACTCACCCAAGAGTGTTCACATTCTCATTAATTCGAATTTGCAAAAGAGAGATACCATGTATTATGAAAAATCAAGCTGGTGTGGGTCCCACCACCTCCATATGTCTCCAAAACCACTTGCCACTTAGAATTTATCTTGAATTTATTTATTCACCATATTTATTAAATGCTTGAACCCCTCTAATGTCTAAATATCATTTATTAGCTTCCTTATTACCATCCCACATGTGCCCATCCAACCTAGGAAACTAGTAGGATTGATGGGATTGTCTTACTATGCAATTATTTGAATGGGGACATTACAAATGTCCCCATTCAATTAAATTCATGACAGGGAAATTCCACCAATCCTTCTAGTTCCCTAGGTTGGATAGAGACATTGGAATTTGAAATAAGGGGGCTAATAAATGATATTTGGACATTAGAATGGCATAAATATTTAATAAAGGAGATAAATCAATAAATATAAGGGAAAATCAAGGTGGCAATTGATCATGAAGAACATGGAGGTTGTGGGGGCCACATAAGCTAGAATTTCTATGCCACATGGAATCCTCCTCTTGCAATTTTGAATCCATGGCAAGTCTAATGTTCTTGGGATGAGTTTTAAGGACCATACATTTGGAAATATGCATCAAAGGTCGAATTTGGATGGAAGTGTAACTCCCATGGAAGAAGAAGAGGCATTTTGGAGCTAGTGAGACACTTGGACTAGATTCCCTAGCTCTATGAAAACAATGATGAAGATGCTATGACACCTATGACACAAATAAGACCTGAAGGATGAAATATAACATATATGACATGTCAGGGCTAAAAATATCTTCCAAGAGGGCACTCAAGTGAGTTAGGGCAGCCAAAGAGACACCAATTCGAATTTGGAGAAGGAGAGGGATAGAATTGGAAGGACAAGTGGCATATTTGGGAATCTCTTCCCAACTTGAGTTGGCATGAAGCTCTTCGGAGGAATTTGACCCATGGAGGACCTTAGAGGTTTATAAAAGACAATAACAAAGAAGGATGTTAGCTTTTGATCATTTTCAGAATTTGCATTTGTGAAGAGAGCTAGTGGAGTGCTTCTCTACTTGCCTTAGCCAATTTCGAGGGTGAAAGATTCCCATCCTAGTTGGTAGTGGGAAAGGCCATTCAAACCTTTCATGAGAGATTCAATGGAGTCTTTGTTGCATGTGTAAGCTACAGGGAAGCTTGTGGTCTCTCTTGGTTCAGCTCATTCCTCCAACCATTTCCATTTTTCTTGGCATATTCATGATCCTTGAGGAGAGGCGCTTTGGGTGAGCTATTGTACTCTTTGGGGAAGCTTATAATGCCCCATTTATTTTTTAATATGATGTAAATGCTCTGTTCTTCTCATTCATAAATTTATCAGGTCGAGAATCCAAGTGGAATGATGTAAATATGATCATTAATGAACAAACAATGCCATTTTCCCCACTATGTTGATGTATGCCAATGAAATGTTGATAAATTTGAATGGATAAGTGAACCAATAATGAATTTGTGATGTATGGGATGATAATAATGTATTGTACAAGTTTCATGTTCAATTCATAAGCTTTTGGAGTCATATTGTTCAGTTTCATAGCATTTGGAGAAGATTGCCTATCATTTCCCCCAAGGTCGAAACTAGTATTTTGTTGTTGTTTTGGAGAGGGTTGTAGAAGGTTCAATTAACTGAATGGTGATGCATATAAGACCTTAACATTTTCCATTATATTTCCTCTACCTCTGTTTAGAAATTCGAGAGAGTCTGATAGCTTTTGGAGAGCCATATTCAGCATTTACCCATGGGGAAGTTGAACCCCAAATTGCTAGTAAAAACTCCTACATTGACCAGAATATTGAGGAGGTTTGTAGAATACTTTTGAAGGTACTAAAGCATCCATGAACCACATATTCAAGTCCTAAAATTATTCATATACCTTCTGGAACAATTTGAGAGCATTTGGAGCCCTTTTGAGACCAAGAGACCCAAAACTAGTTAAGGGTCAAACTAGTCGAAAAAGTGAAAAATCTACCATTTTAATAAATTTCAAAAAAGGGACTGTCACATACCCCAATTTTGTAAAAATTATGTAATTTTTTTTATTATATTCCTGAGACATTATGTTAAATTTAATGCTAAGTAGGAATTGATGACTCAGCAGAGTCACTAGAAATGGAATGTAATTCAGAATATTTTATTATTAATAAATAAATTGTGGAGACAACAGCATGGGAGAGCTGTTAAAAAGAGGTTACTGGTCAAATTGGTGGATGGAACTAGGTGGAAAGGCAAAAGACAAGTGGAAGCATCCTCAAACACTTCCTAAGTTGCAGGTGGCAACTTCCCTATATTTGGGGTCATGATTCCCCAAGAAAGTGGAATCAGAGGAGGTGGCTCATTAATGACAGATAACCCAACAAAGACCTAGGCAATCTTTTAAATAGTACTCAATGAACAGAGCTGGAGGCTCTAATTGGTTCTAGAGGGAGAATTCATTCAGGTGAATGTTATTCAGGAATCCCATTGAGGAAGAGGGAAATATACAGTAAGGAAGTTGTTTGAGAGGATTGCTGCAGTAACTTGGTTCCCTTATAGCTTATTTGGCTGAGAGAATTTACTTTGCTGCACCTATTTCCAGCCAGGGAGACCAGAGCAAGCTCGAGGCTCCTGATAAGTTGCTATCTGGGCACTCTCTAGGAGTTGGTAGGGAGGAACAGCCTCCCATTGCTGTTGTTGTCCCCAGCTTAAACAGGTTCTGGCACTTGTTTCCTTATGTTTACTGAGTATGTATGGATGTATTATGTGATGATTTTATATGTCTGAGGGGTATTTAGTTTAGTAAAGTTAGCATCTCTGAATATCAATAGAAGAATTGTTAAGAGTTACTATGTTTTTCAGCATCCCTTAGTATCATTATTACATTACTAATAAGGTATCTTTAATGCTTTACATACAATAGTAATATTTAAACAATAGTTTATTTTTGTAATTTTTAATCCTAGTTTAATTATGATGATTGCATAGAAAAGTAAGGGTTATATATAGAATAGTTATGCTCTGTGTAGACAAAATTTAATAAACAGTCATAGGAGACAAACAGTAAACATAACCATAAATATTACAATAAATTATATCATGGTCGACAGTCCTTACATGAAATTTTGTAGCCACAGTTAGAATATGTATGTCAGGGTACAAACCCTAGTCAGAAGTTAACCAGTCTCAATCTATTAATTAAATTAATACACAAACCTTAGTTAACAATTTATCCATTCATTACCTATCAAACAAAACGATTGTGCAGAAACCCTAATAGAAATTCATCACAAAGAATTTATTAACAGTTAAATAAACTAGTTATTGTTTTAAAAACAAAAGAAGTAACAGAACAATATCTAGCTCGACATCGAGCTTAAACAATATAGTATTATCTTCCCTTAAACTTCCATTTTACCCACAGAATCATAATCGAAATGACAAAATAAGAAATCAAATAGAATCACAACTGTAAACGTTGGATTGAGTCCTATCATTTATTCAGCTCACAAATATCAACAGAGTCGTATTGTCATTGATAGCTGAAGCATTCGAACTGATTGTCCAACTGTAAAATAGTTCGGGTCAAACCCTACCAGACCCGCTTGTACAAGCAAAGCAAATGCTAAATAGCTAAGAATATGCTTTTACCTACAGCCGAGTCACGAATCCACTGTATAAGTGGTTTAAAAACTTAAAAAAAATTACTACTACTGTACATAGCATAGAATTAAAAATGCATGCATTAAACAAGCCATTATACAGGAAACACTTTATATTAAGTCAAACTTCAAAAACCTGGGTGTTAACCCTGAACCATTTTAAAAGTGCTGTAACGAAATTAAAACCACGAGGCCTTAACCTCATCTTCAGAACAAGCTCACAGCCTTTTCTTTTATACAATAATTCTTCTGTAAGAAAACCCTAAATACCTCAAGAAAGATGAATAAATTACATTTGACTGCAGCCATAACATTCCATACACATCACAGGGTTAAACTTGTCAAGGAAATTGTGGTAACAAGCAGTTACAAGACCAAACAGAATGGAGATAGCCACATAGATGGATCTTTCAAGTCCAAACCCTAATCTCTCTAACCAACCAGCAAGGAGGAAAATGCCATGGTGAAAACCAGGCTTACCCGGTAAACCCATTCGTCGAAGCCTTGTGCCATCCACGCCTTCGAGAGGGGCCAGGACCTGCAACGATAGAGTAATACCAGTTAAAAACTAAATTTTGGATAAACCATTTCTATTAACTGGAAAACAAAGGAGCAACCCGTAACTTACCAGCGATTTGAAAGAAGTTCCAAACATAGTAATTATCCTGTCAACCACGAGCAGAGGAGGTGCAAAACCCTGCCCTTGTCACTGAAAGAATGAGATGGTAGAAGCAACGGGTGCCTTCCACGATGGAAGCCTTAACAAACACCAACTCAACAGATGAAGTCACGCCGTGACAAGGTTAAGATGGGTAGCAAAAGGATAAGCCCTGGGCTCATAACAAACTTATAGCTGCCAACAGCAAAATAAAATGATCCCCAGCAATACAATGGACAAACCCGAGGGCCTGAAGCAGCATAGAAGCTGCTAGCACACAATGCACAACAGAGACTGCACCAGGAGGGTTCGCAGAGCGACCAAGCCCGAAGGCAAAGGAGAAATGACCAAGTAGGGTTTGGTCAACTGTTTTATATCATCAAACACTTGGCTCTGAAACAACCACGTAGCATTTTAATATTTCCCATGCAGTGGGTCGATTTTCCATAGTTCTATGACGAAGATTCCCATCATTGGTTGCCAAATAAAAATCATAACCTGAATATCCATTAGGGTCACGATACCATAGTATCACCTACCATATTTACAAAATCGAAGGGTTAGAACAATAACTTTGAACCTTGCATAATATTTAATGTAACCTTGTCTTACTTTCCAATTACACTATGCATTATGTTAACGTTCAAAACCAAGTCTTGAAGTGTTTAAAATATGGAGGATTTGATTCCTAACTATAAAAATCCTAAGGATGTAGGAATCAAGTAAGTTAGATGTTATTCATAAAATTTATCACGACATTTCCATTCACCCTATTTTCTCATGTGTCAAGATGTAGATCATCTCTTTAAGGCTATGCGATAATGTAATGATATTGGGTTTAGCGGTTTACAATTATGCTACCATAATGCTAATTGAGATAGATTTACACCGATGGTATAGGACTTGCCATTTCTTCTTTAAGTAACTATGCTTGTAGGATTTAAATTCCATAACTCGTAACTTAGGATTAGGGTTACTCTAGTCCATTTCTTTTGTGGTTACAATTTAATAACCATCTCTTAATAGTTTCAGATTCTTGTGATAACAAATAGACTCCTGATGTCTTTAAGGATCATTGAGTGAAATCAAGATAGCTATTAGTATTGTTCTTATATCTATTAACATTCATAGAAATAGGAGTAGCGGTTCAATCAATACAAACCCTGAAAATGGTAAGAAGAAACCTATAATTGACAGAATATCTTGCAAATGCTAGAAATAAGCAAATTTTATATTGACCACTCCAGATCCTTTACAATTGCAGTTGCAAATCAAAATATATTCTAACTTTAAAACTCGATATGATGCGATAACAATGAGTGAGTAAAAACTGGTCTGAGTATGGTCACCCAGTTGTATTTTACAGTGTTAGTTATGAAGTATAATTGCATTACAGTAATATCATAAAAAAAAAGACAAATGCTCCATAGAGTTAGTTAATTCATTTGTTCTCAAGAAACATAGCTATCATATTCTCTACTAATTTCTAATTCTATAACAGTAAGATCTTGAGGAGGTCATAGGTTGAATGCTACCTTTAAACACTTGATAACCTGGCTAGCATGCTTATACTTTTTACTGAATGCTTTGGTATAGCTAATTGACTTATAATACTTTAAAGATTTATTTGCAGTGACCCGAACTTACCTGTATATCTGTAAGAGAAAGAAACATGTTGCATTAGCTCGGAAGCTAAGTAAGCCCAGTCTGCTATGGTAATTCCCCCTTGCGGTTGTAAAACAGAAAAACAATCAGCAACGGTAAAGAAACTCATATCAAAATTTAAGTACAATAAAAGATCTTTCAGACACAGTTATGATCACTTAAGTTAATTAATAGTTAAATGAATGCATTTAATAATATTACATGCTATTTTAAAAATTTTAAATTTTTCGGAAAATTTGGGTTTTGACAGGGACATTACACTCATACACTGAGGAAAATGGAGTTGGAGATTGCTCATTGTATCAATAGTACAACACAACCCATCCACATAAAGACCACTCACAAAACCCGCCAAATCCTAGAGACAATAATGAAAATAAAAAAGACAACAAAAGAAAATGATAATGATAATGCTAGCACAAATAAACAAACTAGATATCCTCCATAATCACACTTGAATGATCATGCCATGATAAGCACACTTGAATGATCGTGCCATGTTTTGAGCTAGATGTAAACCCTCTTTCGATAGAGAGTCCACCTGAGCATTCTACTCCTTGTAAACATGAGAGAAGGTAATGTCAGTGAACTGCCTTGAGATTTCCTTCAGTTTTCGAGCCAAAGGAAGCAATAATGTGTTGTGAATATGAGTTTTATCCTCCATCCATCTTATGACCAGTGTTAAGTCTCCATAGACCTCTACAGTCTAAATTCCCTTATCCGGAGCCAATTTTAAGAGTAAGTAGAGGGCCTCAAACTCACCAGTATGATTTGTTCCTACCCGTAAGTTTTCCTTGACAAAGAAGTAGTGTGAATATATGATATAAATGATGAAACCCATCCCACATGTCTAGCTTGAGTCTTGTTGGAATCCATCAAGGAAACTCCATGGAGAGTTTTTATCTATCCACAAATTTCTAATAGTTCAAGGTAATTTGGAGATGCTCCAATCAAAATCCATATCAAATAGTTGTAACTATTTGTTCTGGGGGTTTAATCAAGCAGAGGCTTCCCATGAGATAAATGACAAAACCCATCCCATAGGCATGGATAATGCCCTCCGCACTAAAAAATAAGAAGTTTGGAGATCCAATGTTGGATAAATAAGTTATGGGTTTACAAATGCATGAAATGTATGTGTGAGAGTATCACAAGACTTTGTAAGCACTTATTTTAATTCATTTTTAATTACTTGTCAGGAACCCTACTATATTTTTAGTATTGATCCTTCTTGGAGGCCTTTTCATCAAATTAAGATATTACACCTTGTTTTGTAGTATGGAAAGAGATGAAGCTACTAGAGCTCCAATAACCCCTCTTGATTACTGATGAGCTAGAAAAAGACATAAAATCACTAAACGAACATGGGAATTAATTTTTTCAACCGATGATGGATGTGATTTAGTGCAAGGAATGAAGATATTATCTTATAGATTAGTTTTGGAGTTTTCCGTAGTTTCGATATAGATTAGTTTTAGAGTTTTCCTTAGTTGAACAAGATTAATTTCACCAAGTAAAAGATGAAATCGCTCTCTTATCTAAATATTGTTGGCTTCCCAAGATAACATTTGGTGGGAATTCTAGGCATAGATGCAAAAAATCCCCCAAGGTCATTGATCAAGCCATGGCAGTTGAGGTGGGAAAAAATTAGCTTTCTAGACTGAAGAAAGAGGTCAAATTTTTCTATTTCTGAATAGTTTACCAAAGAAAATGAATTTATTTGGCTTGGGGAGTCAGTATGACCATGGTGTCAACGATTGATTCTTCTTTAGACTCAAGCATGGTGATCTTGAAAATTAAAATTGCTCACCTTAGAGTGCTACTTGACCTTTGTAGCCTGTGATTGAATCTACTGACCATCAAACTCAATGATTTGACTTTCTTTGGGCAAATTTCTCAACTAGTAGCTTCATTTTTCTACGCAATTCAGTGATTGGGATATTAGCACTTAAACTGAGAAATATTCATTAATTCTTGGGCTACCTATTGTGTGTAATATATATTCCATGGCTTGAAGATGAATCATTGGACCTTCGAATGTTGAATGCTACCTCTCTTGAGTCTTGTACTCATTTTTCATTCTCTAGAGTCCACGGTGCATCATTCTTTTCGTTCTTTTATTGCTCCCAAATTAATCCAAAGCTCATGAAAATTGCAACAATGAAGCACATAATTGGTAGAGAAAAATATAGAGTTATCACAATGGATTTCTCTGAAATATCATGCGCCAACCAGGCCTTCCCTAATTCCATGTGGTGCGATTGTATCCTGGCTTATCAGTCGAGCTGATGTTGATAAAAAGCTAATAAAAGATACCAATGGGAAACCAATACCATCATTCTTATCTTTGACCCTTAACAATTGTTACATGTTCCGAAAGTATTAAATCATCCTATCATAAGAGTAAGGCAGTTCATTGACAATATGGATGATTCTAAAATTATGAAGCAAGGGTGCGGAGAATAAAAATGATTCAGAACTCGACGGACTAGAATTTAACCAAAAAAAGGGGTCGGTGACATAGTGTGAATCCCAAATCCTGGCAACAATACTTGGATAAATTAAATGTCTAGGAGTTGTGGGTGTCTCTAATAAATGTGAGAGGGGTAGTTGTGATGCATCCATAAGGAGGGAAAGACTCAAGAGTTTTCATTTGATTGCTTGAATACAATGTCTTGAAGGAAACTTTGTAACAATGAGCGTGACCATACTTGCAATCTAAAATCTCGATTCTCTGTACATGATGCAAGCCTAACATTGAACTTGAACTGTGATTCACGAACAAAACAATATCAATGTTAATCATGGATGTTGAACCTCAAATCCCTGCTATCTATGTTGATGCATATTGATTCTTTGAGTTGGTGATTCCCCAAGCAAGAATGGCATTTTATAAGGACGAATATAACTATATATGTGATCGACATTGCTGGAAATTGGGGCGAGCCAAGCATATGAGTCAAATTCGGTTGGAAATCGAGGGTGGGTCAAAGATCCTAGTCAAATTCGATTAGAAATCAAGGGCGATTGAAGGAATTTAGCGAATTTTTCCTGGAAATGGGGGGCGAGTTGAGGATCCCACTTGAATTTTGGTAGAAAACGGGGGCGAACCGAGGATCCCACTCGAATTTTGGTAGAAATCATGGGTGATTTGAGGATTTTGGGGAATTCTAGAGGACAAATTTAATTTTTGGGGTTTCTTTCATAAATATGATACTTCTATTTAGGTTTTAGAGATTATTTCATTAAAAACAGACTATTTAGGTTTTAGAGATTATTTCTTTCATTAAATATGATGCTTCTATTTAGGTTTTAGAGACTATTTTAGTATTTTATAAAAAAATAGTTTAATACACAAAATTCACCCATCAAAAAATCTAAACCCCTTTAAAATTGCCTATGGGTTATATTTCGCCCCTAAAATCATCTTTGTATTAAAGAGCAATGTTTAGAAACTTTAAATATTAAGGTAAAAAATAAAAAATTCCAACATTTATTAAGATAAAATTTAAAAAGTGTAATATTTACAAACATTAAATATTAATGTAAAAAGTAAAAAACATTAACTAGAATTATCATTTCTCCAAAAATAAAAACCAGCATAGATCCATCTTAAACCTGTATCTATCAAGCACTGAGAGGGATCCAATTTCTTGAGGTGTATTTCTTTTTTAAAATTTAAACTCAATAAATTTGATCTCTCTTGATATTTTTTAAATACTTTCCAAATACTTTTTACGTTTTATTAGATGGTTATAGGATTTTTTTTAATACGTTTTATGTTTTATTAGATGTAACACTACATCACACACGTTAGAAGATCTCCCCCATACTGGGTTGTAGAGCACCTCGTTTCACTAGGTGCAATAAAAATAAATCTCATTTTGAAAAACCTTAAAGGTAAAAAGTTTAAAAGTCATTACCTAGACTTCACAAATCGAACTACCAAATTGGCTAATACCACAATGAAAACCTCTAGCCATTTAAAGTTTGGAGTGATATTGAAAATTTGAACTATTATTAATAATGAAATATATTTTCAAAATTTTAAAATTTCTTAAATTATTTTGCAACATAAATCCTTCATATACTCCATAAATATTAATTATAATATATATCTCAATTTCATAAATAATAATGTCTCCATAATAATAATGATGATGGATTCTAATGATAGAAAATGAATGAATGATGGATGGTACTACCCAATGAATTGATGAGACCTACAAAACTCAGCTAATTGCCTATGAAAATGCATCAATCAATGCACCATGTTTTTTTTCCATGAAAAAAAGTCTGTTCATGCTTTATAAAAAGAAGAGACATTTTACATGACCGCATAGGTCTCTCAATATTGACTTACATCACGTATCTTTACATATATCAAAAAGACAGATGTATAAATACATCCCTAGGTGTCGAACATAAGTTCAAAAAAGATCATAAAGATCATAAAGATCAAAATACATAAAGATCATAAAGATCATAAAGATAAAGATCATAATTATTTTCCTTTATCTATTTCTATGTGTTTTTAATTCCACGAACTATCACGAACATAAATGATCTAGGTTGTATTTGAATTATATTCCCTTTTAATTGATTGTGTTAAACTCCAAGGTGTTAGAATGCATGGATTCTTCGCTCTCGAGGAATTTATAATTGTTACAATCTAGCTTTTCGATATGACATTCTTAAGAGGTTCTCCAAGTGAGAATTTCAGCTTCCAATGCAACATTGCTTCACTCTCATACACTAAGGAAAAGGGAGTTGGCGAGTGATCATTGTATCAATAGTACAACGCAACCCATCCACATAAAGAGGTCTCTCACAAGTGAACACTCACAACTGTGAATTTGTAATGACAATAATGACAATAAAAGAGACAACAAAAGAAAATGATAATTGTGAATGTTAGTAATACTACAAAACCCATGAAATCCCAAAGGCAATAATGACAATAAACGAGATAACAAAAGAAAATGATAATTGTCAATTTGTAAGTAATACTACAAAACCCCAAAGACAATAATGACAATAAAAAAGACAACAAAAAAAATGATAATTGTGAATTTTTAAGTAATACAACAAAACCTGTTAGATCCCAGAAATAATAATGACAATAAAAAAGACACCAAAAGAAAATGATAATGATAATGCAAGCACACATAAACAAACTAGATCTTCTCCATAAGCACACTTGAATGATCATGTCATCAAAAATAAACAGAATGAAGGGATTGATAATACAACCAGATGAAATACTTGAAAAATTAGAAAAGAGCCCACAAGATAAAAGCATAGCTCGGTGCATTTTGGACTTTGGACCTCAAACATTAGAACAAGTAAATATGATCCTCAAGGATGTTTATGCCATTGAAAAATAATTTTATGGAAAATTAAAAATAATTATTTTTAAAATTCTAATATATTTTATTTTTAAAATCACTTTCTAATTAATATAAATCTAAACAGATTAGATTAGTCATTACATTATAAATCCAAACATATTTGATTTACATTATAAATCCAAATAAATTTAAATCCAAATCCATTGTATTTAAATTTTCTAATTAATACAAATATAAACAGATTAAATTATTATTAACCATCACATTATATATCCAACTTTATAAATCCAAACAAACAAATTTGAATCCAAATCCATTATATTATAACCTGCCTAGAGCTATAATATCATGAATAATATTCAAAAAACTTGTTAAATAGAAAATAACTCAACAACATCTATAAAGCTCTTAGCACAATCCAGAGCCATTACATTATAAGCTGCCTACAACTATAATATGATGAATAATATTCAAAAGCTTGTTCAACAGAAAATAGCCTAACAACATACGAATCGCTAGAAAGCTCCCTCTTTTACACTAACGAAATCATTTGGAAAGAGAAAAACCAAGACGCTACTTATAAGGTACCGATAGTCCTGAGAAGACCGTTTGCATAAACGTGAGCAACAGTATAACAATGGCCCCCGCCAAAGCTACAGCTCTCCACGGGGACGAGAAATGTTCCTTCACAAGCTCAGCAATCCGGACCTTCACTTTATTTCTGTAATGCGAATTCACGTTTGGTATCAGTTCGGGGAAGGCAACTCTCATACTCACGGTCACTCCGTTGCATAGACCGTTGAAGAGCTCGGCAACATCTGCCTCACACCGTTGCATTTCGCTTAGCAAAGCCACGTCTTCTTTGGAGTCGATCAACTCGTCCATGAGACACACGTAAGACGCAACCTTGTTGTTTTGAGATGGCTTGCACATCTCGAAAGCTATTAGATTACGGAAGATAAACTCTGTGTTGTCATCGACCATGATTGAAGGAAGAAACATTGTGGCGCTATTCTCGTCAAATTTAATATTATTGATGCCGACGCATTGCTTAAATTTGATCCCGACATTTCTTACTTCTACTGCACGAGGGATGCTTATGTCATCATTCCTTTGTTTGTCACCGTCTTGGTGGCACATTTCTTTGCACCAAGCAGCGCAATTGCTGAAGAGGCCTATTTGATCTGCAGGCTCATCGTTATGGGATTTATGGAGGCACCATTCATGTATAGCTTTACAAGCATACTAGCGGAAAGGGCAGAAATAGGCCATGAGCTCTATGATACTTGCTTCCAAATGCTTTTTCTCGATATGAATATTGGTCGAGTTGAGCTCCAATTTTAGTAGCTTTTCAAGAACTACCAACGGGATTTGATTTTCTATGACTTGCTCTGGCACATCTCAAAAGCTATGATTGAAGGAAGGAACATTGTGGCGCTATTCTCGTCAAATTTAATATTATTGATGCCTGGGCATGGCTTAAATTTGATCCCGGCATTTCTTAATTCTACTACACGATGGATGCTTTCACGGCTGCTTTTGTCCTCGTTCCTTTCTTTGTCTCCGTCTTGGTGGCACATTACTTTGCACCAAGCAGCGCACTGCGCGGCGCATTTGCTGAAAACATTTTTAGCAGAGAAAACATTTTTAGCATACACTGAAAATTTAGGGGGCTCAATAATCTTCATTTATATTGATTCATAGATCTTCAATACAATCCATTCAATTGACTCTATAGCCTTAATCTTCAGTCTGTGGAATGACCCGTCGTAGATCTAGATACATAGACAAAACCCACAATCTCATGGCCTAGATACAAAACCCAAACTAATAAGCAGCTGAAGTATTTTATTTGGTTTCTTTTATCACTTGATCATGCACTTTTGCCTTCCTACCTTGAGCTCTTATAGTCACAAGAGTGGACATGATATGGTTGCGGTATCTAACAGTTTCCTCAACCTACACCTTATTTTCCAATTGGTATTCTGTGACTTATGTCTCTTATGTAAACTGCATACAAAATTGCATCATCCCAAAATGTCAACTTTACCTTCTTGAAAAACATCATGGAATGAACCATATTCAAAAGTCTCATGTTCATTTTTTCGGCCACACTGTTCTATTGAGGATTGTATGGAACAATTGTTTGATGCCTAATCCCATGTTGTCTAAGATATGATTCAAATTCAATTTATGTGTATCTCCTCCATTATATGTACAAAGGGAACCAATCTTCAATTGTGCTTCATTTCTAATCCATAAATTAAATTTTTTAAATATCTCAAAGGCTTGAGATTTATCTTTCAAAAAATACACCCAGCACATCCTAGTGTATTCATCAATACAAATCATGATATATTTGTTACCATTTGCATAAACAACAAGCATGATGCTGTTGGAGGGATGTCATTGATTTGTTGACATATATCGTTGGTTTGTCATTGATGAAAACATACCAGACAGAAGTACATAAATGCAACAGAAATCGCGAGTAATACAGAAATCGTGAATGAGACAGAAACTCTTCTCTCCAGACAGAAAGCTTATTGTGTTTACAGAAATGGGCATTGACAAATAGTTAAGGTTTTTTATGTTATGACTAAAAATGATTTGTTATCCAATGTTGAGCTATCAAACGCATGTTTCCAGCGTGTTGAGCATTGTTCCAACAATACGGTTCCAAAGTTTGTTTCTAATATAAATTTCTGCTAAATATTGACACTTCATGATTAACGCTGCCCATAAATGTTTAGTTCTAACTTTCAATTAAGGTTTTCACGTTTTGGTTAAAAGGTTTTTTTGATTCTCTCGGTTATACAGTTATGATAACCATATCTAACTGATTTATGTATGCGGTGTAAGATGAAAGGAAGGAGAGTGTATGTGAAACAAAAATATATAAAAAGAGACGGAAGTACTCTATCTGAAGTGTGTGATGTATTTCAGAATACACAGAAAACGCAGAGCAGTAAGGAAGTTGCTGAAACGTCCCAGCAATGAAGAAAATACTGAAGTCTCAACATTGAACGAATTTTAGGCGTTGATCAAAGAAGTAAAATATAAATGAGGATATGTTGAGATAGAATTACAGAGTTCTGTTGATAGAGACAAGTTAATTTTTGACAGAAAGATTGATGCTTGTACAAGGAGTAGAAGCTTATTTTCAGTAGATGCTGAAGAAATAGAGGTAGCTGCCTCATTTGAGTTGTTGACTCAAATAAAATAATGTATGAGAAGTTGTTACTTGCCTACATCTAAAAGAAAGAGGTTTTTTCCCTTTTTGGGTTTCCTCATGAAAATTTCTGTGTCCATGTGGTTTTGGATTTATTAATGATTTGTTCTAGTGTTGAAAAATTATTAAATAGTAAATTTTGATAACTAACTGATTCACCCCCCCTCTTAGTTAGTTTGTCTTTTCCAACACTTGGTATCAAAGCAGGTTGCTTCTGAATTCAGTTTAAACACTGGAAGTTGCGGTTATTTATGATGGATAAGAAATCTGAATTTATGAAACATGGATTGCCTCTATTTGATGGACATAACTATGCGTTTTGGAGTATTAGAATGAAGTTGTTTTTGCTGTCTCAAGGAGTAGATGTTTGGAAAGCTATGTTGAACGAGTATAAAACTCCAGCAATTGTTCCAACAGATACTGCAGGTAAGAAACTCTATGAAAGTAATTCCAAAGCCATGTATGCAATTCTTGGAGGATTGTTAGCTTCTGAATTTGTTAATGTAATGCATTGTGAGTCAGCAAAAGAATTATGGGACAAGCTTAAAAAGGTCTATGAGGGAGATGATAAGATAAAGAATGCTAAACTTCAGTCTTATAGGAGTCAATTTGAAAGCTTAAAGATGGAAGAGAATGAAGATATAGCAACTTATTTCTTACGTATTGATGAAGTTGTAAATACCATGAGAGGTCTAGGAGAAAAAATTAAAAATGTCAAAGTTGTGCAAAAGGTACTTAGATCTTTACCTGTAAGATTTGATTCAAAAGTGTCTGCTTTAGAAGAAAGAATTGATCTTGCTAGTTTAGAAATGGATGAATTGCATGGAATTCTAACAGCATATGAGATGAGAACCTCTAGTGAGAACTCTTCCAGGAAAGAAGCATCTTTCAAGGTAGTAAAGAAGGATAAGAAAAAGGTTGAAATAGAAACTAGCAATCATGAAGATTCAGGAGAAGATGTGGGAGAAGAGGCTAACTTTGTTAAAAATCTAAAAAAGGGTACTGGAAAATACAAAGGTAAGATTCCCCTCAAATGCTTTGATTGTGGTAGAATAGGACATTTTGCTTCCAAGTGTCCTTTCAATAAACACTCTGATGGTGAAGAAGAAATTAATAGAAAGGCTAAAGAATATAAGAAAAGATATAAGAAATCATTTCAAAGAAATTCTTATAAAAAGAAAATTTTCTTTATCAAAGATGACAGTGATTCTTCAGATGTAGACGGAAGTGATGAAAGTTCAGATATAAGACTTTTTATGGCTTTAGATAATGAAGAAGAAGAAGCTGAAGTTGATCTAGAAGCAGAGCTTGTAAGTGCATTAACTGAACTTAGAAAGGCAAGAAGGGAGTATAAATCTCTTAAAGAAGAAACTAAGGAACTTGAAAATGATTTACAAAAATCAAACAAATTAATAGATGATATTGGGACAATGATAATTGATTTAAAGGTTAAATTGGAAGAAGCTAGAGTAACTAAAGAAGCATTAAATAAGTTGCTTATAGAAAAAGACAAAGAAAATGAAAGTCTGAAAATTGAAGTTGTTTCATTAAGAAAGAAGGTGCAAGAAAGTAACATGAGTGGTAGTTCAAAGGTTTTGAATCAGATTATCAGTTGTCAAAAATCTACAAATGACAAGACTGGAATAGGGTATAAATCTGAGATTACTAATGCAAGTACAAGCACAAATTTTGAGAAAGCAGAAATAGAGCAAGAAGGAAGTCCGGAGGATACTAGCATGCAGATTGGATCAGTAAAGCAAGAAGGAAGTCAAGTTTCGACATTGTGAAGGAGAAGTTATAACAAGTATAAAACAAGGTTTGATGGTTATTGTTTTTTCTGCTATAAGTATGGACATAAAGCTGTTTTCTGTAATGCTTTTTCAAGAAACATAATTGCATGGAACAACTATGATACATCTAGATTTGAATATGGAAGAAGGCATGATAAACAAACTCAGCACACTATGAACAAATCATATAACAGTTTTGATGCCTTAAATTTTGAACTTGAATGTTATCAATGTAACAACTTTGGACATATAGCAAGAAACTATCCTATGAACCTACCAAAATCTGTTATGAGCAAGTATACAGATCAGAAGACTAAATGATGGAAAAAGAAAAGTAACTTAGAGGTTGAAAGTTGCAAGCTTGCTTTACAAGCAGATCATAAAGTTAAGTGGTGTGTTGATAGTGGGTGCTCAAAGCATATGACAGGTGGAAAACAGAACTTTGTTACCTTAGATAAAGGAAAAGAGGGCACAGTCACATTTGGTAATGATCAATTAGCTAGAATAATTGGAAGAGGCATTTTGTGTTTAAATAACAAAGACATAATGGCTGAAAATGTTTTATTAATTGAAAACATGGAGCATAACTTGTTAAGTGTAAGTCAAACTTGTGATAAAGGGCATTTTATGATATTTGATTCTAAGCAATGTCAAATTAGAGATGTCAAAACAAACCAGTTAGTTGGAACATCTACAAGGACACCAAATAACATTTACATATTAGATGAGAAGGATGAAAAATGTTGTATTGGGAATGAAGATGAAAGCTGGTTGTGGCATAAAAGACTTGGACATATTAACTTTGATAATCTGATTCAGTTAAATAGAAAAGAAGCAATAAGAGGCTTACCTACTATAAAGAATCTTTCCAGTTCTATTTGCAAACATTTTCAACATGGTAAACAAACTAGAGTCAAGTTTAAGACAAAGGAATATACTACAACAAAGCCCTTGGAAATAATACACACAGATATTTGTGGACCCATGAGAACAACAGGGTTAGATGGTGAAAGATACTTTCTGTTATTTGTGGATGATTTTACTCGAATGACTTGGTTATTTTTACTGAAAAAGAAGTCTGAAGCATTTAATTGTTTTCAAATTTTCAAAGAATTGACCGAAAATGAAATTGATATGAAGATTAAATGTTTAAGGCCAGACAATGGGGGAGAATTTGTGTCAAATGAGTTCAACAATTATTGTGATGATAATGGCATCAAAAGGCATTTCTCTGTTGTAGAAACACCCCAACCAAATGGTGTTGTTGAGAGAAAAAATAGGACTGTTATGGAAATGGCAAGAACAATGTTGAATGAATCTAGATTGAAACATATATTTTAGCCTCAAGGAGTTCATACAGTTGTTCACATCTTGAATAGAAGCTTGTTAAGAAGTAATTATGATAAAACACCTTACCAGTTATGGAAAGGCAGACCGGCAAGTATAAAGCACTTTAGAATTTTTGGAAGTGTTACATTAAAAGAATTGACAAAAATCAGGGTAAATTGGAGTCTAGAACTGATGAAGGTATATTGGTTGGATATTCATGTTCAAGAAAGGCTTATAAATGTTATAATTTCATATTAAGGAAAATTGTTGAAGCCATAGATGTTAAAGTTGATGAGTCTTCATTTTTGAAATCCAAAACTGAAAAGAAAGATTATCAAATATATAGCAAGTTTAAGGAAAAAGAAGAAGCAAGTGATACAGAGGAAACAGAAACTAAACCATTTAACAATGAAAATTTGATTCCTTCTACATTGTTACAGGGTTTAACTCCATCTAAAACTCCAAGTAAATGGATACAAAGAAATCATCCTGAAGATCAAATCATTGGTGATATAAATGCAGTTGTTGAAACAAGAAGAAAAGTACAAGAATCAATTACAAATCAAGAACAAGTATCATTACTCTCTTTGATTGAACCTAAGAATGTTAAAGAAGCAATTAATGATGAACATTGGGTGAAAGCCATGAAAGAAGAGTTAAGTCAAATAGAAAAGAATGAAACATAGGAACTAGTTCCTTGACCTTTAAACAAAAATGTTATTGGTGCTAAGTGGGTTTTCATAAATAAGTTAGATGAAGCAGGTAAAGTAACTCGAAACAAAGCTAGACTGTTGTGCAAAGGGTATGCTCAAGTAGAAGGCATAGATTATGGGGAAACTTTTGCTCCTGTTGCAAGGATGGAATCAATTAGATTAATTCTGGCTTATGCTTGTTCTAAACAAATCAAAGTTCACCAAATGGATGTCAAATCTGCTTTCTTAAATGGTGAGTTAGAAGAAGAAGTTTACATGGAACAACTGGAAGGGTTTTAGGTGTCAAAAGCAGAAAATTGTGTTTACAAGGTAAATAAAGCTTTGTATGGGCTAAAGCAAGCTCCACGAGCTTGGTATTCTCGGCTTGATAAATATTTAAGGCAACAAAGATACAAAAAAGGAAATACTGACAGTAATCTTTACATTAAGGAAGAACAACATAGCTTGGTTTTTGTTGAAATCTATGTAGATGATATCATATTTGGGAGTGATAATGATCAGCTTAGCAAACAGTTTGTACAAAATATGCAGAATGAATTTGAAATGTCCATGCTCAGTGAATTAAAGTTTTTCTTAGGTCTTCAAATCTCACAATATGATAAAGGTATTTTTATCTCTCAAACTAAATACATAAATGAAATGCTAAAGAAATTTCAAATGTAGGACTGTAAACCAGTAGGAACTCCCATGGTTACTAGATGCAAGTTAAGTCACATAGATGACTCTGAAAATGTTGAGCAGAAAATGTATAGATCTATGATTGGTAGTATTTTATATGTTACAGCTACAAGGCCAGATGTTATGAATGCAGTATGTCAGGTTTCTCGGTTTCAATCCTCTCCCAAATCTTCTCATTTACTTGCGGTCAAGTAGATTCTTAGGTATCTCAAAGCAACAACAGAGTATGGCTTATGGTATCCCAAAGGTAACAATCTTGATTTATATGCTTTTACTGATGCAGATTGGGCAGGTTGTGTAGATGATCGGAAAAGTACAAGTGGGGCAGCATTTTATCTAGGAGGATGCTTGGTAATTTGGTCTAGTAAGTAGCAATCAGCAGTATCTCTTTCCACTGTTGAAGCAGAGTATATTGCTGCTACAAATTGTTTTACTCAAATAATATGGATGAAACAGATGTTGGAAGATATACATGTTACTTATGATGCTCCTATCCCAATTTTCTGTGACAACACAAGTGCTATTAGCATTTCCAAGAACCCAGTTATGCACTCAAAAACAAAACATATTCCAATTAAGTTTCACTTTCTTAGAGAGCAGGTTTCAAACAATCTTGTCAAATTGGAGTATGTTGGCACACAAAGTCAAATTGCTAATATCTTCACTAAGCCTTTACCTAAGCTGCAATTTGAAAATATCAGGGACCAGTTAGGTGTTTGCTCTATGTCAGACTTGTAAATTTCAGATGACAATACAGATTGATTATAGCTTTCACATGCATATTCAGAGATAGGTATTTGAGTTTTTGCCATCGATGTCAAAAGGGGGAGAACAAATCTATGTTTTCCATCAAGGACAAAGGGGGAGTTTGTTGGATGGATGTCATTGATTTGTTGACCTATATCGTTGGTTTGTCATTGATGAAAACATACCAGACAGAAGTACATAAATGTAACAGAAACCGTGAGTAATACAGAAATCGTGAATGAGACAGAAACTCTTCTTTGCAGACAAAAAGCTTATTGCATTTACAGAAATGGGCGTTGACAAATAGTTAAGGTTTTTTATGTTATGACTAAATGATTTGTTATCCAATGTTGAGCTATCAAACGCATGTTTCCAGCGTGTTGACCATTGTTCCAACAATATAGTTCCAAATTTTGTTTCTAATATAAATTTCTGCTAAATATTGACACTTCATGATTAACGCTGCCCAGAAATGTTTAGCTCTAACTTTCAGTTAAGGTTTTCACGTTTTGGTTAAAACGTTTTTTTGATTCTCTCGGTTATACACTTCATGATTCTGCTCTAAGGTTTTGGTTAAAACGTTTTTTTTGGTTGATTCTGCTAAATATTGACACTTCATGATTAAATCTGCCCAGAAATGTTTAGGTCTAACTTTCAGTTAAGGTTTTCACGTTTTGGTTAAAACGTTTTTTTTATTCTCTCGGTTATACAGTTATGATAACCATATCTAACTGATTTATGTATGCGGTGTAAGATGAAAGGAAGGAGGGTGTATGTGAAAGAGAAATATATAAAAAGAGACGGAAGTACTCTATCTAAAGTGTGTGATGTATTTCAGAATACACAGAAAACGCAGAGCAGTAAGGAAGTTGCTGAAACATCCCAGCAATGAAGAAAATACTGAAGTCTCAGCATTGAATGAATTGTAGGCGTTGATCAAAGAAGTAAAATATAAATGAGGATATGTTGAGATAGAATTACAGAGTTCTATCAACAGAGACAAGTTAATTTTTGACAGAAAGATTGATGCTTGTACAAGAAGGAGTAGAAGCTTCTTTTCAGTAGATGCTGAAGAAACAGAGGTAGCTGCCTCATTTGAGTTGTTGACTCAAATAAAATAATGTATGAGAAGTTGTTGCTTGCCTACATCTAGAAGAAAGAGGTTTTTTCCCTTTTTGGGTTTCCTCATGAAAATTTCTGTGTCCATGTGGTTTTGGATTTATTAATGATTTGTTCTAGTGTTGAAAAATTATTAAGTAGTAAATTCTGATAACTAACTGATTCACCCCCCCTCTCAGTTAGTTTGTCTTTTCCAATAGATGCCACACAAGTTAGAGTGTACAAACTCTAATTTTCTACATGCTCTAAAATTTGAATCATTAAAAGGTTGCTTACTATGTTTTCCAATAATACAAGCATCACACTATTTTAGCTTCTTTGGTGTTGACACAAAATAAGACTAGGGTTCTAGCATAGGGGCCAACAAAGGGGTTGTTGTAGTCTAGTTTGTTGGCATATTCAATCCCCCAAAGGAGAAGGTCTCACCTAAATCACAACCTATACCTATTTATGACAATGAAACTTAACTACATAGATAAAATGTGTTGATGTATATGTAACTTCAGAATGTATTTCAGTTATATATTTATTGTACCCTTATAGAGATGTGTTATTCCTCTATAAGGAAGTGTCGTCATTTGTATTGACAAGTGTCGCAAGTGTGTTAACTTACTGATGGGTTATTAGACCACCTTGTAAGGGGTCGACCTTGATTTATGTAATATGTGGTTATTGTACCTAGCTAGAAAAGTTGACCCCATAAGGTTATTGGGCAAACAGAACAAGTATAAATAGAGATCGGGAGATCTCTATTTGGATCACTCAAAAACTCATTCTTCCTTCACTCAGAAAGTGGCGCACTTGTGAGGAGGAGGATCAGCTACTAAGAGGAGTCTATCTCTTGTACTTTGGTTGTACTTTGGTTGTGCTATTGCTCTATCTATCTCTGAGGAAGTTGTGGGGTTTTTCACCTTAGGGTTTTCCCCATGGAAACTCTGTGTGTCTATTGTCTCTCATGCTTTTGATTCTTGTGATGATTGACATGCTTGTTATGATTGATATGCATTGATACACTGTACATGTTATTCTCTCAGTAAAGATCCTAGAGTATTGTGAAATAATGCTCAAAATTTAACAAAATGATAGATAGTATATTGATTCACCATATCATGACATACACGCACACACACAGACATATATATAACATAGTTATGCAACTTGTATAAAGCAAAGAACGGAGACAACATTCATAGCATACACATTGAAAATTTAGGGGCCTCAATAATCTTCATTTATATTGATTCATAGATCTTCAATACAATCCATTCAGTTGGTTCTATAGCTTTAATATTCGGTTTATCGAATGACTTGTCGCATATTTGGATATATAGACGGATCCCACAATCCCATGGCCTAGATACAAAACCCAAACTAATGATCGGCTGAAGTACTGTCTTTGGTTGGTTTTATCACTTGATCATGCACTTCTACCTCGATGCCTTCCTACCTTGAGCTCTTATTGTCGCAATAGTGGACACGACATGGTTTTGGTCTCTAACTATTTCCACAACCTCCACCTTATTTTCCACTTGGTATTCCATGACTATGGTCTATTCCAAAAATGAAGGTGCCAATAGGCCTCGACCACAAGCATTCACTCACCCTCGAGTCAACTTTGTTATGTTCCTAAATCTTGCACATATTCTGGTCCTAAATATTCAAAAAAGGGATCCAACTAGGGTACTTATGTGATTGTGCAACTTCTAAAAGCTTCAAATTATTCCACGTTAGTCTTCCATTTTCCCATTAGAATGTTGGCGCCAACTATGAAATATTGGGCCTTCTTAGTGTTAGGTGTAGTGGGCTTATGTTCTTGTAGCCATCACCAATCTACGTCGGAAACTAATCTACTTATTGTTATTGGATATATGTTGTTTTTGTTTCCGACATTAGTTCGTGAAGAGTCTTCTTGGTGGCGAGGAGTCTATCATGCAATTGATCAAGTTCATCATTGACAGGTTGGGCCTCCTCATACTTTCTCTATTGTTCCAATAGATTTTTTAGAGGCTCGGATTCATATTTGAGTTGCATGAGCTTCTCATGCAATGATTCCAATCGGAATTGTTTCTTTGTGAATACTCGAACCCAATCGTTCAATGCTGAAAATATTTATTAGCTATGTTGGGTTGTCTGCTACAAGTAGCTATGAGTGTTGGAGACTTCTCGAGTTAAAGAAGGCATGTGTGCCATCAATTCTAGTTTTTCCTCACATCCCTAGCTTCTAATTGTGGCCATCTCTTTCTGCATTTCTTCCTTATCTACTTTTAACCATTTCCATGACTCATAGAGGATTTGAAGGCTTTCTTCAGGTGTGGTAACTGATATTTATTTTGGTGCCTTGGCCGGGACAAGTTGGTGAACTATGGGCCACATTTCCTTTAACTGGTAACATAGATCTATAACAATATGTTCCACCATGACATGAGCCTGATGCATCTGATTCCTTTCTTCTATTGAATCTGCCAACTGGATCCTGGCATCGTTGTATTCCTGTTGAAGGGTGTTGTGCTTGTTGTTAGCTCAAACTAATTTTCTTTAGGATTCTACATCGATACTTTGGATTCACTCAAATAATTGTTATGTTGAGTAACTCGACAAATTTTGTATTGTTTCACCAGGGTGTAATGAATGCAAAGGAAGTCCATTGGCAAGGGAGTGTTTTGAGTATTCGGTTGTCGAAGTATCGACTCCCTTTTGTAATGCTTGGCACTACATTATCCACTACTCCAATAGTATCTCCTTCTCCAATTTTTATTTTAGTTGTAACCATGTGTATATATTTTTTATGGTAAGTACACCAAGGATATAAATTATTACCCATTGGAGAAACACTATTATTGCATACTAAATTGCATATGGAAACTAAATCATGACACTCAAACAAATTCATTTTCACTACCCTTCCATTCTCGATTTGGTTATCATCCTTTGAAATATTGTTTAATTGTTTCATTAAGTTATCCTCACTTTCAGGATCAACAATGTGTCCTAAAACTTGTTTATATTCTTCTTTTCCATCCCATTTTCCAAGGCTTACACAAGACATCAACCCACTATCTTCTAATAACTCAAATAATATCTCACATACTTTCCCACCTCAATCATAATGTACGCGAGAATCAATACCAAGTTTGAAAGAGACTTCATTGCTTATATTTCCATACCTCTTTTCATATGATTTGACCATAAAGGAAACACATGACTTTACTTCCTTGACTTTAACTCCATATGTGAAACCATCAGTTTTCTCCCAACCCATATCAATAATCTAAGCTTCTTTGCTCCACTTTTTCATTTCCTTACAAACTGATGATGGATTAACCCCCTTTAGTACACCATGCGATTCAATCTGCTTCAAACATTGCAAATCCTTATGAGTCATGCTTGATTCAATAAATACTGAAGCCATGTTCTAGATATAAAATTGTTACGAATATATTTCACAACAATAGATCAAATCTTATCAATCATTCTATCTGAGTGTTCAAGAACATCCTCTATTTTATACTATGCACTATAGTTTTTGCTCATGAAGAACCCAATTCAAGCAACAATGTCATTTTCATCTACATCTTGAAGTGATTTACCAGAAAACCATCTTCCAATTTCCTTTTTTATTCCCCTCATTAGACTATGGTTATACCATCCTGACTGCTTCTTAAGACACAATAAGGTTGTCCTTAAGTGGTTTCGTACTTACCTTCTAGTAGCATGTGTAGTTTGATTTGTTGAAAACCCTCCAGGCATTTCTGTTGATGCTTCTAGAATTGCAAAATTTTGATTTTTTGTAGTTGCATGTTTCAATTGCCACCCATTGGGTTCTACACTTCCATTCCCTACAACTATAATTGGATTCAAAGGCTTCGTAGTTTGTTGAGCAACAAAAACTTCAACACTTTGATAAGATTGATTTGTAATAGTAGCAGCAACAATCACTGATCTATGAGGGAAAACTGGGGCCTCATTCTGCAAAATAGAGTTCATTCTATGGTACATATTTGTATTCTATACATTTCCATTCCCTTTAGTTGTAATTGGAGACAAATGTTTCCCTTGTTGTTGAGAAACAAAACCTTCTATACTTTGATCAAATTGATTTTTAATGGCCGCAAGAATATTATAATCTATTCTTTGAGGTAAATTTGGGACCACAATATGTGAAACAGAGTTAATTCTATGGTAAATACTTATATCTTGTACATTGTCATTCCCTACAACTATAATTGGAGTCAAAGGATCAGTAGTTTGTTAAGCAACACAAATTTCACAACTTTGATCAAATTTATTTGTAATGGAAGCAGCATCAATCACTGATATATGAAGGAAAATAAACACCTCATTCTGCCAAATAGAGTCCATTCTATGGTACATATTTTTATTTTGTACATTGTCATTCCCTTTAGCTGTAATTGGAGACAACGGTTTCCCTTGTTTAGCAAGAATAAATTATGTTCTTTGAGGGAAATTTGGGACCACATTATGTGAAACATAATTAATTCTATGGTAAAGACCTCTATCATTTAGATTTACATTCCCTGCAACTATACTTGGAGACAAATGCTACCTTTGTTGTTGAGAATCACATCCTTATATAATGCGATCATATTTATTTGTAGTGGAAGAAGCATTAAGGGTTGATCTTTGAATGAAATGCATAAACATATCTTGTGAGATAGAGTAAACTCTATTGTAAATATTTCCATTTTGTACATTAACATTCCCTTCAAGTGTAACTAGAGACAAAGGTTTTCTCTATTTTCCAACAACATTGTTGTTTATCGAAGATTGCGTACATAGTTGACAATGAGTTTGAAAAATGGATGCATGATTGATTGATGTTTCAGGGAATCTTATGTTACCATTCCATGGTATTGAGTCTCGATCTCTAAATCCTCCACATTGTCCATGAGCAACATGCTTATTGGTGTTTATGGGTTTAGCACGAGTGAATTGAAGGACAATGTCTCATGGTAGAAAAGATGGAATATTAGAAATATCTACATCCTTCTGTCAACCTCTTTTTCGAGGAATATTTTGTTCAGATGGCTCATTTGAATTACCCATTGATGATTTACTTTCCAAATTCAATAAAAGCAATCAATATTTGCATTCAAATTTAGATTGAATTTCTTTAATTAAAAAAATTAGAATTTATCATAAATGTGTCTATAAAAAACATAGTAAATCCATTCCTCAAGGGTTCTAACATAAGTCTATCAAGTCAACTACCATTAATTGTCCTCATACAGGAACGTCAATGGAAAATTATGCATGCTTAAGGAAATCTAGAGGGGAAACTTTCAAGGCACAAATTGAAAATATTATTATTTAGCTAGGTGAGGAATAAAATTAGTACACTTTCCACTTTGACTCACTTGGATTAACCAATAAATTAAGTTTGGGTGTGCATTTATGTGAAGTAAGGCCATTTTAGCAAGCTTCACTAAATGTAGGCCTTGAAATCATTATAGGGCCAAATTGAATGAATAAAATTATTAAAGGCCAGGAACACTTTGAGTAGATGTCCGTAGCCATGAGAATGCATGCTAGTTGACAAAAATGTCCACTAAGCATGAAGGAATATGCATGTCAGTCAATACGAAGCTTTGGCTTGGATTTGGTAGGAAGCTTTGGCATGCATTTTCTTTAACTAAGCAGAAATTTCATAAATACAAGACATCCATGAAGAGTTTCTTCAAAGTAGGCACTTTTTGAACCCAAATTGGAAAGATAGATGTACAAGAAGTTGGAAAATAGTAATCCACACCACTTCCAATTGAAATCACTTAGAAAGACTTGATAATGAGGGTTGGTCATGCATTTCATAGAAGTGGGTAAAGTTGGATCCATAAAAGAAAAATTGTCATATTCATTGTGAACAAATGACCCATCATATTAGGAAACTTGTAATGCCCCCAGTTTTGACTTGGCATTTATTTAATCAAACATATGTAAATGATGTAAATATGCTATTATGAATTCCTAGAGTGGAGCACACAGACAAGGATCGACTAGTGAATCGTTAGGCATGCATGTTGTATACATTTTTATTTGGACCATATGGTTGGATTATCATGCCAAATTGAAATATATGTAACTATTATGTTTTAAAATAATAAAATGGTCCAAGATGGCTGGTTGTTTAAAGAGCACTAGAGGGGCTATGATTCCACCAAAGGGGAAGAGGAAAGGGGTCTTATGGGAAACCAAATCCTTTTCCACCAAGTGTCAACCTTAGAACTCATTTGATTACTACCATGTGATTTAATGAGCCAATTACCTTCTATTGAATATTAAAACCAATCATTCAATGCATATGTGAGGTTGGTGGGAAAGTCACTTTATACAGTTATTGAGGCATGGGGGTTGTGACAATTATTTCATCAGCTAGGAATCCTTTCTTCTATGGTCAGAAGCTTTGTTAGATGTATTTTCACCATCATCTCATTGAAGTCAACACTCTTTTGATCATTCTCTCATGCATTATTCTACACTATGTAGAGTTTTTCCTATGGGTGTTGATGACCATTTTACCAGCGTATTTTTTAACCCAGAAATTCGAATTTGGAGACAGGGCTACTAATTTGAAGGGAAAACTAGATGGATATAGGTGAGAATAGAGATTTGAAAAGTTAGGAACCTTTACCCATCAAGTTTTTCAACCTTTGGATGCTTGAGAAGCCATGGATTAATGTTGCAGGAGGTTCTCTAATAACATACAATAGGTTGGAATCTTACTGCACACACTGGTAAGCACTGTAAGGGTTGGATTTCCTGAGGGAACTACGGATTAGTGAAGGGAAATTACTTCCTTTTGTTGTGTGGGGAATTTGGAAGGAGATCCATGGCTATGATGGCTTAGTGAGATCCCTGTAGAGCTCTGGTTGAGATTTTGGCTAAGTACAGTGAGCAGAATGGGTTGTGGGATGAGAGAGAGAAGCCTATAGGTGTTTTCCTTTTCCTTGGTGGACTCATAGCCTAGCTTGGGGGTGGTCTCTCAGCAGAAAGAGTATATGCTAGACAGAGTGTCTACGGTTGGGTGGAAAATCACTCTTACATAGCAAGTTGCTTGGATATTCCTTGTTTAAAGATAAGTATTCTTTTGTATCTAATGTGCAATGATTTAATTTATATGCCTATGATAATTACGCTTGGAATTGCATGCTATGTGTGTGTGGATCAAATTATTTCTCCAATGTGTTTTTATTTCCATATTTTCGCATGGATTTTTAACTATTATAAATTCGTAAGTATGGTTAAGGGGAAAAATTTAGAGGCCCCTATTTAGTTAATGTTGCCTCTATTGGTCGGATTGAGGGATGGGGACGTTATAGAGTGGTATCAGAGCTTCTAGTTGTAACACCGAAGTTGTATGGGCCAAGAATTAAAACTTACAGGCATAGATCATAAAATAATTCTGTAAAATTTGGGTTCTGTTAAATGATGAATAAGGTACCATGCAGAAGTGAGTAGAATGGGTTGTGGGATGAGAGAGAGAACCCAAGGGAAAGTGGATAATCCACACCACTTCCAATTTAAATCACTTAGAAATTTGGTAATTTTAAGTGGCCCCCACCTGTACCACATGGGAAAGTGATGTGGAGGATCCACATGGATGGAAGGAATGATGTGGACTTTCCACATTGGACCCTCACACAAGTGATTTCCCAGGGTGAAGTGTCCAAGCGATGAAGATCTGACCGTTGGATGGTGGGGCAAATCAACGATCGTGGCTCACAACACCTTGGGAATGTGCGTAATAGTTAACAATAGGCAGGTGAAGGTATGACCATTGGATGATAGGGAAGATCGATTTTTTTGGTTTATATATCATTGGAAATGTGTGCGTGGGTTGATTTGGGATGAGCGAGGCATTGAGGCAAAACCGCCTAGGGCATGTGTCACTTTTTTATTGATAACGCCTCCCTAAGAGATTTTTCCAAAACCACTTTCATGGAGGGGTGTTACCACTTTTGGTAAAAAAACCACCAATGCTCGAGGTTGAGTGGCATGGTGGTGTGGTGACATGGTGGCTGGTGGAAGGTGACACGGTTGTGCAACATGGTGACATGTAGGACTTGCATGACACCTCAGGAGGCATGTGTAGGGACACATATGCACCCTTTCCACATAAATAGAGAATGACATTTTTCCTATGCGTGATATTGCAAAAAATAAAATTATTTACCAAAAAAAATGAGGGCATTACCCTCGACCCATCCTGCAGCAATTTAAGGAGGCCACAAGGGGGCAAGACCCCTTGACCGCCATAATTTTTTTTAAATCAACAAATTTGGTTATGGATTTTAACCGAAGCTGTTGAAAGAATGTAAAATTGGGCAGATTGTGGATTATGAGGGGGTGCTACAAAACTACAAAAAAATTTAAGCCTAGAAAAGGTGAAAAGGGGGAAAAGTAGTCAATTCCAGAACTCTATAGCAAGTGATTGGAGCAACAATTCAAAGAACTAAAAATTGCAGAGTAATCATGATCACATATATTATCTAGGCCAATAGAACAATTGCTTTGATTCTCCATAAATTGTCTTCTATAGGTCGCTAAAGTTGGCCTCTAGAGTTAAATGAACCTATAGGAAAAGTGCAGAATTTGGTCAAAATTGGCAATTTTCAAGGATTGTAATTTTATGCTCAGAGATCGGAATTGGGAACACTTATAGTCATTGGAAATATTATACAAAGGAGAAATATTGTACAAAATCAAATTCTCAATTGGAGATTCATATGTTTCTGTGATTGGATCATAATAGTGTATGTAGCCATAGTTTGACAAAAAAAATTTGTAAATATGGGTATTTTCCAGAAAAGTTGAAAATTTATTTTGATTTTCTCGTAATGTAATAAATATAACAAATGTGTTTATATGAACACTTTTGCAGATTCAGAATCATATTAGTCATTAAGGGTTAGCAATGAGTATAGTACAGTTGGGAAATCTCCAGTCTTGGTTGGGCCAAGAGAATTATCATCATGGATGATGCAGATCCTTATGAAGCTGAGACAAATTCTATGGGATAGAACATACAAGTTGAAAATGAAAAGATGAAATCCAATGGTAGGAGAAATCAAGTGACTCCCCTAGACATTGCAGAAACCGTGAGGAGCCTAAGGGTGGAACTGTAGAGTTGTAGAGCAGACAATGAGAGGCTACTTAGAGCTCAAGAAGAACAAAATTAGTTGAATCCATCTATGTTCCAAAGTATGACATACATTCACAAGAATATTAACTCTGTATATCACTCAAAAAATAAGGAAAGAAATGGGAATAGCTCAAGGAGGCATTCTCATAAGAGGTCCCATAGTTCAAGAAGAGTTTCTAGAGGCAGCTCATATACTCTAGAGATATCTGAGGATTTTAACCACGTAAAAACATTGGTGTCTCAATCTATGATGTGCTTGTGTGAGTGGTTTCTTAAGGTGTTTGACATGTGTGCAAATACCTTGTTTTATTTGAATAGGGGAGGGGTCAGAATTTATTATAAGAAACTCCTTCTACAAATAAACTACATTGCTTTATCTTTGATAAACTAGATTGTTATTAAAATGCTTGAAGTGAAAGAGGTGGACCTCCTCTAATTGTTCTAGGTTCCAAAGAATTCTTTGCAAAGTCCTGTTGATCAAGGATCCTTCCTTAAAGGTATTTTTTCTTACCTGGTTCATGACAAAAACAGAATCTCCAAATATCATTACCTTATTTACTTGTTGAGCTAGAAGAATATTAGTCTTTTGGAGTAGGGCATATGCTTTTGCATGGTTATTAGTCATGACACCAATCCCCCATGAGAATTTAACTTCCATATTTCCTCTGGGGTCAAAGAGACCCCCACATTTCGCCCCCAACACCTACCACACCCTTGGGTTTTATCTATATTACTAGAGTATAGATATGTGTAACTTGATAGTAACATATACTTATATAAAATGCCTTTATGATCTCTCATTCATCGAATTGATTTTGTTATTTGAAATTGAAGAGTCCCATTTGACTAAAGTCTAGGGATTTTTCTTATTTTATATCTTGTTACTTTCCATCTGTTCAAAGAGTTCTTAACTCTTATAGGGTTAAACATGTTTATATGAGGATGCATTCATAGATAAATCTTCCATGATAACATTCCCATAGTATTGAGAGATTTGTTTGCATGTGAATCCCAAAGAATATAGATGCAATGCAATTGTGGATGAGAGAATAAAATGAGTAAGTCTTCTAAGAAGAGGTTTTGAATCTTGTAGTTCATGATCATCTCATTTTATCCATTCATGTACTAGTAGCATAAAGTTAATCGATCCTTTGATTTATATGAGTTTATCTTTGCAAAAGGAATCAACAAATAAATAATGCAAATCATGAAAGTGTGCATGAAGTTTGTTTCCATTACAACAATCATTTGTAGACCTACATTTGAAGACCTAGAAGCCTGATCAAAATTTGATTGTAATTATACTTAGTGATTTGTTTCGAGTCTACAAGAAAATAAGAGTCAAATTGTAAATTTCCACCTATAGGAAAGAATGCAATTCTATTATAATTATATAGTTTCTTTAAGATAAGTGACTGGTGCATGTGAAAATAGTATGTAATTTAGTTGAGGCTCAAATCTTCAATGAGGTACAATTCCAAGAAAGAACCTAATTTGTTCATTAAGTTGAGAAATTTTGGATTTAATACTTGATCTGACCATATATTCTACAGTGCATGAGTAGGTGAAAAACATGTAATAAAACTATATCATGCATGTAATGTCTTAGCGATTATTGAGTTTGCATATTGAAATAGGTGAAAAACATGAAGTGAAATAAAACTATATCATGCATGCAATGTCTTAGTCATTATTGAGTTTGCATATTGAAATAGATGGTATGATATGAGAATATGTATGAAAGTTGATTATGGAAAAGTTATTATAGATAATGAAGGCATTTATCATTGAGTAGATAATAAAAATATAATAAAATATACAGAACTATTTTGAATATTAGTTTTTTATTTAACTTAGTGTTGGGAGGAGCACTTAATATGGTACCAGAACATGGTTAAAACACTAGGACCTAGCGAATCCACTTGCTTGTTGTTAATCTTATTATTATACCATCATATATCCATCTTAACTTTGGCTCTATCAAATCCCTTGAGGTGCAAACCCCTTTTGGGGTCCTAAATTTGAGGAAAGGTTTGCACCTTAAGGGATTTGATCCCTCTCGGTGCTTGATAGAGATAGAGTTAAGATGGATCTATGTTGGTTCCAATCGCAATGACTGTATCAAAACAATGTTGCTTAAAAACCAAAATTACCACGTTGAAATCATTTCATCCAAAATTTTAAAAAAAATATTTACATGATCAAAATTGTGAATTATAATAAAGTAATAATCATGTTCAATGATAATACATGTGAAAGAATGCAATGCAATTTAATTATGAATTACATATATATTACAGAGTGAGCCTGCAATCCAAAATTAAAAATTAAAAAAAAAATTACATGATCAAATTAGGTTTTTGACGATTTAATTATAATTATTTTATCTACTTATCTAAGTGCGGTAACTAAATCATATTAGGGTTTTGACTATTTAACTAAATGATATCATACAAAATGGTAGGAATGGATGGATGGAAAGCTTTGGTCAAAATAGATGGATCAAGTGCGGGGTTTTTGGCTCCAATGACTTGACGAATAGGTCATTGCTGCCATTCTACTTGGATAACAATGGGTTATTCTATCTACTCGACTAACTATGGTAACTTAATCAAATTAGGATTTTTACTATTGAACTGAAAGATATCATACAAAATGTAATATCACTTACATCAATGCATCTTAACAATATTATTAGATCATGGTGCATTTACCAAAGCACATATTTCAAATTTTAGAGATGAATGATCATAATGCAAATATCCATCTAAAGATGTAGATCAATAGATCATAGATGTCCCTCAACTAGGGTTTCAACTATTTAATTGTGGTGATTCTATTTACTCAACTAATTATGGTAAATGGATCAGATTAGGGTTCTGAATGATATTATACAAAATGAAATATCAATGAAATCAATGCATCTTAAGATTACAATTAGATCATCTTGCATTTCCCAATGTAAATATTTCAAAATAGAAGGGTGTTAGATATAAAGCAAATCTCCATCTAAAGATATAAATCAATAGATCATAGTTGTCTCTTAGTGTAACTGAATTAGATTAGGGTTTCAACTATTTAATTGGGGTGATTTTATCTACTCGGTTAAATATGGTAACTAAATCATATTAGAGTTTTAACTAAAGTTAATTGTTGTATTTCTATCTACTCGACTAACTATGGTAACCAAATCAAATTAGGTTTTTGACTATTTAATTGAATGATATCATATTGAGTGGTTGGAATTAGCCGGAATTGGCCAAAACAGATTGTCCATTTATGTTAATTAGATTAGGGTTTCAACAATTTAGCTGTAGTGATTCTAGCTACAACTCTTGGTAGTTGTTTAGATTCCAAAAGAGTAACTGGATGAGATTGGGGTTTAAACTATTTTTAACTATGATGATTATATTTACTTGGCTAACTATGGTAATTGAATTAGATTAGGGTTTCGACTATTTAACCATGGTGATTCTATGTGTGCTAACTATGATAATTGAATTAGATTAGGGTTTCGACTATTTAACCATGGTGATTCTATGTGTTGGACCTTCATGTTGGACCTTCAACAACCTCCCTTAAAATCTTTTACAAAATTTTAAAGGCCCCCATTTAATGTTGTAAATACTTAGCTTTTGCTTTTCTTTATTTTATCTTGCTTGATTTGGTAGGTAATTTCATGTTTTCCTTCTTTTTGATCTTTCCATAATTCCCCATGACCATAAAGCTCTTATTTTTATAGCTTCACAATAAATGGCAAATAACTTGTATTTATGAAAATCTTTCTTAAACATTAGGACACTGGTAATAGTAATAACTTGGTTTGTTGACAATTAGATTAATGAGTCTTGTTTTCAATTTTATAGTAATATCTCTAAAATACAAATATAATTATTGTCATATTAACATTAATAAATTTTTATAAATGAATTTATTTTAAACATTCTTTTTATTTTCAATAAACCACCGTACTCCTTTTTCATGAATTTTATTATCAGCTCTTACACAAAGAAAAAATTATCTTAAAATTCTTTTATATTTCCTGGATGTGAATTTTGACAAAGATAAACATTGAAATATGCACTAATTTATCATTAGTGCTTATCAGGTTAAAAAAAATAACCCACACTTGAGACTTGTATCAAATGCATTAAAAGATAGATCTCTGAATAAAATCAACTATATAAAGCATATACAGAGCATTTCATTAAGTAATATTTTTTACTAGCTTTGGGTAGTTATTTAACTTTGTTGACTTATATATAATCTCCATGATTTCTATTAAACAATAAATTATAGTGGGGAATTTTAACGTGCATTTTCATTACGTCCGTTTCAATTTCATTGTGGATATTTAATGCTGGTAAGACTTACTTTATAATATAGAGTAATTATCCAATTTTTGGTATTTAATGCCTTTTGATTTGTATAGGAAGTCAATTTTCAATTGATGTATGGAAACAAAACTCTTCCAGCTAGAGATATTAATTTATTTTAAGAAAAAAAAACTATACTATATTAAAGTATATGTCTAGGTTGTATGGAAAAAACATACATTCTTATAGTCCTGTAAAAAAACAGACTAATACTAGACTCATAGTCTCATCCATGATCCTAATAATAACATTATTACATAGCAAATACTATAGTCCGACCAACCCAATAGTTCATACAAAACACTGGAGGGAATATTGTGTTTGTACAACAAAGCTAGTACCCATATACATATATGGAGCCCAGTAAAAACATATGCAAATCAATGTATGCATGATGCTTAGACCGGTGGTCATCTTGGATCTCGTCAGCTGGACCATAAGGTACGAAGTACCCTGATCAATCATTGTCCCCTCATTAGAAAGCTGATAGGGTAAACCACCATCCTCCACCGTCATTGACTTGCGTATTATCCTCAGATCTTACCTGCTGAAATATGTGGAGCATACCCCCTTCAATCATGTCGTCATCAATGTACTGCTGATAGAAAATACAACCTTCTTCTATGTCACTGCGTCAGGGCTTCCTTGAATAATACATCTACAACTAAATTGAAAAATCTATAACTATGCATAAATGAAATCTCCTCAGATGTACCAATTAATTTTCTAACATTCTGCTGCCATTGCATAAGTTGCAAAACCTGTAATCTTCCATTATCATTTGCTCAATCGATAATAACCATTGAGTCACCATATACCCTGAGAGATGTTTTACCAATGGATTGTACAAAAAATAATAGCATTCATAAAGCTAGTAATTCACTTCTTGTATTGGTGCTCACCCCATAATACATCTTGAGTTTATATCTGCACTTATCATTCAACCATAATATCGCACCCACACCCCCAATTCTGGCTTCTAATTGAGAAGCCCCATTAAAAAATCCCTTGCTGCAATTAGGAGGAATAATAAGAGGTTCTCTAGTTCTATTAGTTAGCATCCTAACTTAATGACCATCTGTATGTACCTCATTAAATAAAGCCAGAATCCTCGAACTCACCCTGTGCACCTGTGGATATTTTCCCTCAAAAATAATTTGATTCCTTACCGGCCATATTTCCTAGCATGCATAAATAGACAATTCAACATGATTCTGATTCCTATCCCTCCATTTTATCAAGCACTATTCCAAATTTTCACCTGCCCATTCTCCCACAATATTCAGATTGTCCATCAACAATTTCCATATTTCAAGTACAAAGGAGCAATTAATAAATAAGTGGTTAACTGTCTCCTCATTCTGTAAACATAACTGGCATATCCCCAGACCCATAAATCCTCTTTTGCTAAGTTATCGCATGTGAGGATTCTATTGTTTAATGCTAACCAAAAAAAGAGTCTGCACTTTAAGGGTGAATGTCATTTCCAAAATTCCTTTCTCCAGCCACTAATCTCTGAGTATAACCACAGATGTTGAGCTGAATATGCCTCTTTTGCAGAACTAATGCCTTTAGTTTTATCCCACGATCAGGCCAATATATCCTCCTGTGTTATGAGCTTAATGCCACCTCTTTGCAACCCCAATGTATATACTGTCCATTCCCTTTGAAATCCATTTGTTAAGTTTAGCTCATCTAGACCAATCCATCTATCTCCCATATATAATGATTGTCCTTCTATCCTGACCTGGTCCAGTGTATATAGGTTGAAGTCGTGTAATCAATGTAAGAGGGCATTTGAACATCTGTAATCCTTCGGTCCTCCCACAATTGGGTCCATTCCAACTCGTATATGGTTACCTCTACCCCGTAACCAAGCTAACCAATCCATCATTATAGGGGAGGAATCTACAAGAGCACTCCATATGTTTGATACTCCCCTATATTTCTTCTGTGTCATTCTTATCCATTGAACAACAACGTGATCTTTAAAATACTTATCGATTATTACCCTGTGCCATAGACTGTCCACGAATAACGCTCGCCATAAGCTTTTTGTCGTGAGTGCTTTAGCGAAAATATATAGATTTTTTATGCCCCACCCATCATACATAGTGGGCCTGGCCACTCTGTCCCATCGCACCAGATGAATTTTCATCTTATCCTGTACACCAGACCACAAAAAATTGAAGATCTTGCAATTGATCGCATGTATTACAGACTTCGGAATTTTGCTAGAGCGATCCAATAAACACGAAGGTTGACAAGAAACGATTTGATCAATGTGAGTATGCCACCCAATGACAACCATCATAGGAACCAATGGCTAATACGCATCTCAAATTTTTTTATCAGCCAATACCAGTCCTTTGCTAAATAGTTATTGGGTTATAAGTAATATCCCAAATATTTTATGCCCTCTTCCATTGACTGTGTACCATAAGTTATGAACTGTCTGTAAATCACTAATTCATCCTCCGACACTCCATTATGGAGAAGAGTGGATTTGTGTTCACTAATGTACATACCCGAGGCATGACAAAAGATATTCAACAGTTCTTTGAATGTTCTCCATTTCTCAGTTGTAGCCTTTCCAAAAATCATAACATCGTCCACGAAGAGCAGATGGGTTATTTTGATCGAAGAGCAGATGGGTTATTCTGATCATAGATGTTATCTTAACCCCTTTTATGTGCCCAGTATCCCTCATCCCATCGATTAATCTGCTTAAGCATTCAATAATGAGTAAGAAAAGTAGAGGTTGCACCTGTCTCACTCCTCTGGATCCTTTGAAGCAGCTAGTTGGAGAGATCCATTGACCAATACAACATAATTCGTTGAAACAGCACATTCCATAATCGAATTGATAGCCGAAAAAGACATACCTGTTTGAAGAAGTATCAATCTGAGAAATCCACAATCCACCCTATCATAAGCCTTTGCCAAAATAGATTTTCAATACCATAGCTTTTTGCCTTTTGTCTTAATGCTATAAAAAGCTTCTTGTGCCACACTTATAGCGTCCAATATTTGCCTATTTTCTAAGAAGCCGAATTTCTCTTTGGAAATGTGCCTTGACAATGCTGGCTTAATCCTCCTCGCAATTATATTTCATATAACTTTATATATTAAGTTATACAAGGAAATAGGCCTGTAATCATTGAATGTCTGCGACACTTTGGTATCAATGCATTGCAAGTAGAGTTGATTGCCTCATATATACCTCAAGTATGTCTGATCCCATGATATCAAAATATTCGAAGAAAAGCTTAACCATCCATCAGGTACCGTACTTTTGGACTTTGCAAAGCCTTCATAGAGATATCAATTTATGAATAAAGCGATGCTTTTTTCGGCAGGGAGGGTCAATTATGTATTTTATTGCTGGGTACATTCATTACATAGAAAGCAGATCATTTGTGGTAAATTCTCCGTGAATCGCTGCGTGGATAGCTCACTATGTGGTCAGTAATTCCAGCCAGGCATCATCCAAATTACCCAGGATGATCTTTTCGAATTGATTGCCAACTTGATTCTGGACCAGAAAATACATCAGTGCACTGGTTATTAGCTAGAATTTGATCATTTTACTTTGATTTTAGTTTTTTACAGGTTTAGTTTTTGGTTTTTAACAATTTTTAAATTTAGTAATTATTAGATTTAGATTTAGTTTCATTTGTTAATTATTTTTAATATAGTTTCGCAAGCCAACAAAGAATCAGCATCCAATATGTTGACTTAATTGCCAAAGATTATCAGGGATGGCGTGTTATTAATCATTGCTGGGACTATTACCCTCGATGAACTCCTACGCAATAAATCTAGTCATGCAAGAAATTAAGGAAGTATGTTCAAATCGACAGCAATTGAAAATGTATCTGCAGATATCGCGAGCAGTTGAGAAAATCAAGGAAATTGCAGGATTTTGAGGATGAAGTTAATTTCCAGAATTAATTCTCATCGCCTATTTAAACAATAGCCAGTCGACTGCCAAAGGGGAGGAAGGGCGGTCTCTGTACATCAGAGAATGGATTGTAATTATTTTCTGTATTCTTTATTTTCTGTAATTTTGCTTAAGAGGAATAGAGAATTGGAGGGCACTGCCACTCACTTGTCGATATTATCTGGAATGATGAAATTTTTATGTAGTCAGTGGCTTTCTATATTTTTAGATTTGTTGGAAATAATGCTTATCTTGTGGAATTGTCTAGGAGTGTAGAAGTCAAGACAGGTGTAGAAACATGTGCTCAATAGTTGTCAAACAAGTAGTTGATCATTAGGTTGGAATAAATAGGGTTCTAGAAGAGACTATCTCAACCCTTGATCTATGCTAAAGATTAATGGTTAATATGCATCTAAATCTGTATAAATATGAGTTGGATTTAATAAGAAAATAAGTTTTGTGTGTTGAATCATGGCTCCTCTATTTGTTGAGAAGATTGTTGCAAGTCTGTATATGAATGGTTTATTTATATATATATATATATATATATATATATATATATTAGTCATTGTATTGTTTAGATTTGAGAACCTTTGTCTTGACTTTGTTCAGACTTTGCTTCCCAGTTTTACTTCTACTATATCCCCGGATTTAGTTATCATTCACTTGCTCACCATTCTAAATCTACTAATATGACTGTGTGCCAATATCAAAGAAAATTTGTTGATTGTTAGAGTATGACTTTGTTTTGCTTTCTTTCAGCAGAGTTATTTTTATAGGGTAGATTTTTATATTAAATGAATTTTAAATTGGTTATTTTACTTGGTTCAATAACATTTCAGTATTTCTCTTTATAAAATCTTATTGTTATTTGGTGTATCAAAGTATTAAGAAACATAATATTTTAACCTTAAATATAGACGTTAATCAATTATTAATTTAAATTATTTTTGCTCGGGTTAGATAAAACTTAGATAGTTGCAGTCTATAGCTAAATAGAGTCATATTTTAATTTCTATTAGATTAGAATTCATTGAAAGTCTCCTTCTCAAGATCAAACCTACTTGGCAGCTAACAGAGGTGTAAAACCCATCAAGAATTAGCTCCCAAATGACTAGGGGTAACTTACTTAACACCTCCTGCTTGGGCTAATTCTTCTTGTTGATGATAGTTCACTTTTCTAAATGACTAGAGGTAACTTACTTAACACCTTCGGCTCGGGCTAATTCTTCTTGTTGATGACAGTTCACTTTTCTGCGTAAACATTGTGGTAACTAAATCAGATTAAGATTTTGACTATTTAATTGTGGTGATTCTATCTACTTGTATAATTGTAGGAACTAAATGAGATTATGATTTCAACTATTTAACTAAATTATATCATACGCAATTTAATATAATTGAAATTAGTGCATCTTAACAATACTATTAGGTCATATCACATTTCTCAATGTACATATGAGGGATGTTAGATCTTAATGCAAATCTCCATATAAAGACAGATCAATAGATCTCTCCCGGTTTAAGCAATGCAACTTAAAACAATACTAAAAAATTATTCATGCAACAATGATATACAAAATATAATATCATTGATTTCAATGCATCTTAACAATACTATTAAATCATATTGTATTTTCCAATGCTCATATTTCAAATTAGAGAGATCTGAGATCATAATACAAATCTCTATCTAAAGATATCAATTAATAGATCACACATATACTTTGGTATAAAAATTGCATCTTAACAATACTAAAAAAAGTCTAATTTATTTGTACCCAAAACAATTTAACTCAATACATAACCTAAACTAAAAATGATTAAACAAAAAAATATTTCATATCCAAAAGGCATATAAGAATGACTCTTAGAGGAACGTCTCAATAGGTAAATATGATAAATATGTTCAATTTACAATTTACAATTTGTATTTTATAAAATACATTTAACTTAATCATAAATATATCATATTATTAATTATATTTTATAGAATATATTTAACCTAATCATAAATGTATCATATTATTAATTATATATATAATTAATTATAAAAATTGTGATTATAACTACATATATAAAAAAACGTTTTCCAATAAAATTGCTTTTCATATAAAAACTAATAGCGATTTCAATTTTGAAACGTTTTACAATGAAATTGCTTATTGCTTTTCATATAAAAACTAATAGCGAATTCAATTTTGAGAGGAAAACATAGGCCAAACTCTGTGTTGTAGATTCTACTCAATTATGGTCTATAGATTCTACTCAATTATTGGTGTTATAACTTCATATCATTTTTTCTTTTATGTGCTATAGATTCTGCTCAATTATGGTCTTGTTTATTGATGCTATAGTTTTATATCAATTGTTGGTATATTATGATGATCTTCAATTGAAATTAGACATTATATATTTTGGGGTTGATCTTTCATCGAAGTCAACGTAACAATAATCATAATTTAATACTTAACAATTTCATATTTAGATGAATATATCATAATTTAATACTTAACAATTTCATATTTAGATGAATATAAGATGACATACAATCTATTATTGAGAACGAACCCAACAAACAAATTGTATATATATTTTGAAGGAATAACATATATTTTGGAGAATAATTGACGATGCCAGCAAAAACTGTCACGGCAATGGCGGAGCTAACTCTGCCCAGTTTTAGAAATATTAATATATTCATACCATTTTTAAAGTCAATGGAGTTTCTACTCAGAGTCTGTTCCGTTGAATAGAATATTGTCTCTAAAATCCTTCTAAATCAAACTATGCACAACTGTTTTTACCATCGTTTTACAAATATCTTAAGGTATGATTTACTTATATATATATATATATATATATATATATATATATATATATATATATATATTAAATTTTTATATTGTATATATAAAAAAATTACATAACCTCATTGTCTGTGATATCCATATTTAAAAACACTAACCTTGGACAATGTAGAAATCGTCAAGCTTTTAAAATGTAGATGTATTTTATAATGTAGTTGATTTAAACTTGGAGTCAACATGTGCTTTGGTTTTATATTTGGCTTTTGGAGCTGATATGTGCCACATCAACATTACAGATGTAACGCATCTCACCCACTTCGGCTGGAGAAAGTACCTCTAACATAATGATGAATTCATATGTATTATTGCTTGCATTAATTATGTAGTAAGACCAATCATTTATGGTGAAAAGGAAGGAATATTTGTTTATCTTTTCTTTTACCTCTATAATAGAGTAATGTACTTAGGAGTGTCTACAAAGTCAAGAAAAGTTATTATTATATATATATATTAAGAATCCTATACAAATGTAAATTATGATCCTATTAGTGTATGAAATCTTAAGAATGTATTTCATATTGCTAAAAAATATGTAGGCAAGGCTATATATAGTCTAGAGTAGGAAGCAAGAATTTTCAGTATTATGTGATAGGGATATAAAATAGATCCTAGCTCTGAGGGGTAGCTTAGTTGGTTTGATCTTTTGGAACCAAGATGGCACAAGGTCGAGGTTGGGAGTTCAATTATATTGGTCCTTCAAGGCTAGGCATCGAAGTAATGCCGACAAGGGTGAGGCCCCTTCGGGTGGGCCCCTTCGGCTCGAATCAGTGGACTTAGTATGCTCTAGAGTGGAATTAGCATGCTCTAGGGCTGTGAAACACATTGAAAAAAAGGGATTTGAAATAGATCCTAATATATAATGTTTCTACCATAGAACTAACTATTGAGTAGAAAATAGAATCCATGATCTTGTAGATGTAATTTTTAAACCTTTTATAAGTGAAACTATGCATACATATTCTTAATGAAAATAGAAAGAAAACATTGAACTACATGCCCATAATACAAAGAAATGTTTTTTTCCGGGGAAAAAGCATATTTTCTATTCAAGGAGAAACAAAAATACAATCTTTAGGTGTCTTAGTACTTCAATGTGAAACATCTCTAATTAACTAAAGCTAAAAGGTAACCCACAGCTACTATACCTTTATAAGTGAAACTATGCATACATATTCTTAATGAAAATAGAAAGAAAACATTGAACTAAATGCACATAATACATAGAAATATTTTTTTCCGGGGAAAAAGCATATTTTCTATTCAATGAGAAACAAAAATACAATCTTTAGGTGTCTTAGCACTTCAGCGTGAAACATCTCTAATTAACTAAAGCTAAATGGTAACCCACAACTACTATACCTTTATAAGTGAAACTATGCATACATATTCTTAATGAAAATAGAAAGAAAACATTGAACTACATGCACACAATACATAGAAATATTTTTTTCCAGGGAAAAAGCATATTTTCTATTCAAGGAGAAACAAAAATACAATCTTTAGGTGTCTTAGCACTTCAGCGTGAAACATCTCTAATTAACTAAAGCTAAAAGGTAACCCCCAGCTACTATATTATATACCACTGGTAAAACCACATAAGTTCTATAGCTAGAAGATCGGTTATATTGTCCCCTACACAACAGAGAGCACATGAGTGCTTAAACCAGGATCAAAATAAAGCTACAGGCTTTCAAAGTAGCTCATTGCTCCAATCTGAAACCTGCTCTCCATCCTTAATCTCCTTAACCAAAAACTGCCAAGGTTCCAATAGCAATGCTTCTTTATATAGGGCATCGACAACATAATTCAATTCGCGATAAACATTAGAATAGCTAACACTTCGGAATAAACCACTAATTTATACTAATTTATTTAAAGTGCATAGTCAATTATTGAAGACCGATACTATGAATCTGTACCTCCCCATTCATCCAATTAATTGTCATAGCAGAGTCTCCAAAATCTTGGATTTGAGTTATTCCTCGCAAACTCACTGAGGTTGTTTGTATCAATTCCCAAACATGCATGTCTAGAGAAGTAGTATCCATCAAAGTATTGTAATACAAACCTAAGGCTGCAATGATTCTCGAGCCCCTGACATGCCCCATCGAAATAGCTCCACACATCCTCTTTATCAATTTCCACATTACCAACAGATCGATCAACTCTAGGCACCAGGGGCTTTCCATAATACTTAATAAGGGACAATACTTGGAAGTTGGGAGGAGACCTTAAAATATTTAAACTATTGATCTTCAAAGATATGAGCATTCTACGACAACCAAATCCCCCAGTTGACCAGGTAGGGAAACACACAAAGACCCTTGAGCTCCTTGCGGTTGAAATACTTAGCAAAAAAATCATTCAAAGACTCTCTGTCCCACAGATTCTTCACTTACAATTGATACTCAACTTCGTAATCGTACCAAACTTGTCGGGTATATAGACATGAGAGAAATAGATAATCGCTTGTTTCCACATTTTCTCTACAGAGAAAGCACATTCTCAAACCCTGCTTATTCCTTCTCTGCAACCGGTCCCATTTAAGGACCCTCCCGTTCATTAACATGCGAAAGAAAAAGTATACTCTTTGGTGGGGAAACCACCTTCTATAACTTTCTCCACCACCAACATGGATCCTTTATCCCTCGGTCATTTAGAGCCGTATAACCAAGCTTTGTCGTATACTTTCCTCCAATCTCATTGAAGGCCCATACGATCTCATCATCCTCATCTCTTAATCATATATGAGCCTTCCTCGGGTCCATTAAATACCTATCCCATCTCATAGCCCATTCGCCCTCCAACCCCCCTATCCCATATCATAGCCCATTCGCCCTCCAACCCCAAGTCCTGGGCTTGGAGCCAACCTTACTGCCACAAGTCAGTTAGAAGAGGGTTATTGAACTTGTTCAATGTACAACTACCCTGCACCTTAAATTTGTAAACCAAGTCTAGTGGAAGTATTACAACGATCGCATTCCATAAGAGAATCAGATCCGACACTGATCAAAGACCCAAAGCCAACCCTCCAAGCCAATATGAATGAAAAAGTCAGAGTTAGTGCCTTTGAGAAAAAATATGAATAGACTTGGAATCTTTAATATTATCTAGAGCAATGAGCTTCTCAATCAAATCCTTCTCCATGGATTGTCCTAAGTTTTAAACGTCCAGAAAGATTTGGTAGCCAATGCTTGATTGCAAAGTAAAATATTTTTAAACACGCCATCCTCCTTGACATTTCAGAGTAGCAATTAACTTCCAGCTAGCTAGGTAGGATCCTTTATACTCACAACTACCCTTCCAAAGGTAGTTGAAAAAAAATCTTACGAAGCTTGTCAAGTACTCCTTTAGGTATGTATGCAAATTAGTGCCAATATACATGGATCACTTCCAATATAGATTTGATAAGAACAAGCCTCCCATTACGAGAGGTCCAACGATTGCACCATAAATTCACACAATTCTCAATATTGGCAATTATCCAGAACCAATTTGCTTTACCATATATGTTGGGCTTAAGAGTGTAGCCCAGATATTTGACCCCCTCATCCATCAAATGAGAAGAGCAAGGAAAAACCCTACCCTATATTAGTCTTAAATGAGAAACTTCCTCAAGAAAATACAAACATGACTTTCCTATATTCATCTCCATACCTATAGCTTGACAAAATAAGGATAATATCTCTTGGTACTAGCGACCTTCTTCCTCAAAGCAGCGATAGAATAACATAACATCGCCAATGAATAATAGGTATGACAATTGTTCCAATGGACCTCCTCCATGACCTTTACCAAGTCTTCACCTAATACCTTGACTAAATCAATGACTAATTCTATCGACCACCCATCGAGACTCGAACTATTGTCCTTTTGAAAGGAAACTAAACATGACCAGAGCTCCTCCTTTGTCACCACTCGATATATCTCCTCATTCTCTTCAACCTCAACTACTCATAGAAAGTGAGCTATCAACTCCATTATCTCACCTAGGTTGGGTCTATCAAGTTCAAACTAGAAGGAGTGAAACTGAGAAACCACAATCCTTGCTAGATCATTAAAGCCTCAAACCCACTGGCTGTCACTATCGGCCATCTCACAAATGGTGTTTGTTCCTCCTATGTGTGGAAAAGTTTTGAGAAAGATTCATGTTCTAATAACTTGAATATATCCATAAAGCTCAACTTTTTAATCTCTATGCGATTTCTTTATCTTGCAAAAGTTTGCTCCTTTTCTACTCAACTATTATAATTTGATCTTGCTTTTCCTTGTCACTAATCATAGTATGCAAGGAAAAGAAAATTTGATGCAAATCACACTCCACCTCTAATGACAACCATCCCACTTTCTATGCCGATCCCGAGCCCAATTCACAACCTTTTCTTTGATCAATTTCAGAGATTAGGCGAACTAAGACCCAACACTTTCCTCAAATCCTACCTCAATATGCCTCCAATGATTTTTTACAATATTATGAAGCTTCTCCTCCATGGACCAGATTGTATTATACTTAAATGGAACACCCAAACTTACCCCCACCAACACCAAATTCGAGGAAAATGTGGAAATGACTTGAGCATCTGACATTGCCAAACCATAATCTATACCGATCCACCTGCTATAAAAAAAAATCATGAGCCAAAAGCTAGTTTATTCTTTTCTCCATTCCTTCATTACCAACTCTATTGTTATGCAAGTCATCCTGAGATTGATAGATGCCACATCTAACCAACTAGTTGTTTTATATTTATCCGGAAAGTATTGAGCCAATATGTCCTCTTGGGAAGATTGTCCCCAAATCTCATCTTGACTAAGTGTCAAATTTAAATTCCCACTTATGATAAGATTATCCACTTTAATGCATTGTAATGAAAATAAATGGTCCCATAAATCCTGCTTACCGTCATATGGCCCATACAAATTGAGGATTGTAAAGGTACAATTCAAACCCTTGTTATGGACCGCCAAACACAACCCTGAACACATTACAAAGCAATTATACAATGAAAAATTCAAATAAAACTAGAAATAAAACCTCTCGAATGACCAAATGAGTCCACATCTAAAAATTCCTAACTGTTGAATCTCATCCTTAGGTCACAAACTTGAGGGACTCCCCCTTACCCATAGAGTGTCTCTTGGAGCAACAACATATCTGGGTTTTCCAAATCCATTAATTGTTTGAGGGTGAGTTCTTTATCCTTCCCTTCTAATCCCCAAATATTAATCGACGCTATCTTCATCAAGTGTTCAAAGAAGGGGTTTTTCCTGCTCTAAGGACCTCGGATAACTTATGCCTACCGTGGTTGACTTCCCTTGTTGACTTCTCTTGGGAATAATTAATAGTTGGATTCTTTCCCACCTTGGGATTGCCAACCTCTTTTAGAGAATCAAGTCCCAAACCCCCTAAGCACCTTAAGTCCTAAGAATGAAGTTAAGATCTCAACTAATCGAGATCACACCCATAGGAGGAGGAAGAAGGGCCATTAACTATAGAGAAAGGAGGATGAAGAGAATGAGTAAGAGAGTTGGAATCAATTGGCATTCCTATTGTAAATATGTCACCTTCCAATACTTTTCCCTAAATGCATGTTTGAAACCCTCTTTGAATCAGGTGTGGAATGATTTCCTGTGATGTACCTGCAATAATTAATTAATGCAAATATACGAGATATTAGAAATAATAGAACAGAATCGCTTTTATATTGATCACGGGCCACTTCGAGGGGGCAACCTCCTTTGAGCAAGCTCAATACAATTAACTTCACGGTGCCTTCAATGATCTCCACACACACTTATATACTAAGTCTATGCCCAATACTATGAGTCAAAACCATGGGACATATAATACTACGGGACGACTTACAAAGCATATGCGTCCAATACTATGGGCTAATATAAACTATGGATCAACAAATACTACGGGACGACTTACAAAGCATATGCGTCCAACAACAATATACTAACATAGTAAAGAGAAGGGTTGACATAGGTTCCTAACATCCCCTCTCCCTTAGAAAAAGCTTTGTCCTCAAAGCTTTGGTTGGAGAAATTGCTGCAGAATCTGAAGGAGTGGTTCCCCGGTAGCATCCTCGGTTTGCATTTCGGGCCACTGACGCCTTTGGAGTGTCAAGGAGGATTGCTTGGAAGGTTGTAGATGAAGAAGAACCCTGTCAGCTGCGTGGAAGATGCGCTCAGAACGGTGCTGATCGGCTTGTTGTTTCAGGCGAATTCTGGACATGTGAAGATTGTCCTGCAAAATGAGAAGAATCTGATCGCGGTTTCGAAGAACCGAGTCAATTTCCTGAACTGGGGAGCTGCTGAGGGTGTATGGAAGAAGAACTGGCCGTGTTTTTCCATAGACTGCTTCATATGGTGTCCTTTGAGATGTGGTATTGTACCACCAGAGCGCTGCTAGGAAATCCATAGAAATAGTTTGCCAAAGCTGTGTAGGGATGGGCAAGGGTTTGAGCAATCCCGAAAGGAGTGTCGTTTCTCCCTTGTTGACTTGGAAAGTATCATCGTCAGCCACCATCTGTTGAATTGTCATTTTTAGTCCCGGCCAAAAGAAGTTACATTGTTCCGGGTCATACATTTTGCAGAACCCAGAGTGTCCTGTTGATGGAGAAGCATGGAGTTCATAGAAGAGATAGCCCTGTTGAACATATTGGAACCAATTTGGAACAAGCAGAGAAAGAGCTATAAGAGAAACTGGGTCATTAATTGTGCGAGAAGGAGCATCTTCCACCATATTGTCCTTACCCTTCTTGTAAGTGATCACATAGGGATAACCCATGAGTTGGATAACCCATTGCAGGTGTGTTGGGGAGGAGACCCATTGTTCCAGAAAATTTGCCAGACTCGGGAAATCCGTCTTGATGCAGAAATAATTTCCTAATAGGGATGGCTGCCACTTCTGTACTGCATGCAAAATAGCCATCATTGCCTGCTGAGAGGTAGATGGGGCTACATTCTTACCGGAAAGGTCTCTTGAAGGTAGCAAGCGCATTGGTTCAACAAAGATACCTGCATATCTATCCAAGGAAGTAGTGGAGACTGTTGATGGTTGCATCTGAATGGAACTGAGCTGAGCGATGACACCATGTGAATTCTTCTTAAGGATTTTTTCCAGGCGATGTGAACTGATGATGCAGAGAGACCCTGGTTGTAAGCCCATAAATTTGTGTTGTGCCCCATTGACTTTAAACTGCATCCAAAGTTCAGCAAAATCCCATAAGATGGGGCCAAGTGTGCATAACCATTGAATGCCCAAAATCACATCACATCCGCCTAAGGACAAGGCAAACATGTCAGAGCGTAGGTTATAATCTTCCATAGAGATACGCACATTGTGACACTTCCCCTTGCAAGGTAAGGTGCCCCCATTGGCAACCATGACTTCAAAGTTGGAGCAAGGATGGACAAAACAATCAGCCTGTTTGGCAATCCGAGGGTCAATGAAGTTGTGAGTGCTACCAGAATCAATGAGTATGGTAAGAGGGAGCTTCTTGAAGTATCCCCTGACCCGCATTGTTTGTGGGGTGGTGACGCCGGTTACAGCATGGAGAGAGATCTCGGGTGGGTCGTCCTGAGATGGGGTGTCAACAGGCGGGTGTTGCATGTCGACCGGATCATCTACTGTATCTGTAGCTTCTTCACCAAGTTCTAAGGCAGGCGGAGAATCCACATCCAAGATATAGAGTTTTTGTTGAACACATATATGTCCCCGAGTGAATTTCTCATCACAATTATAGCAAAGCCCTTTTTCTCGGCATGCCTGCATTTCTATTTCAGACAAATGCTTGATAGGAGTTGGTTGAGGAGCAGGCGTGATGGGAGGTCGTTGGGAACCCATGTTTCTGAAGGGAACAAAGGTGGGTTTGGAGCGTTGTTGAGCTGCGATCTTGTCCTCGGCCAACTTAGCCAACCCTAGGACTTCCATCATTGTGTTGGGACAAAACATTTTGACCTCTGAGCGGATTTCATCCTTGAGACCACTGATAAAACAACTCCTGTAGAATTCATCAGACAATCCTTCTATGTGATTGACTAGTTTCTCAAAGTCCATCTGATACTCTCTCACTGTGCCAGTTTGGTGAAGTTTAGTGAGTGCTCCTGTGAAGTCGTCAAAAGCACTAGGACCAAATCGTGGCAAAATGAGTTGGCAAAAATCTGTCCAGTTTGGCTCGGGATGAGCTTTGATGTACCAACGGTACCATTGAAGGGCTTCATGTTCCAAATGAAAGGATGCAAGTGGAACTTTCTGAACATCAAAAGTATTATGCAGACTGAAATATTGTTCTGCTCGGTATATCCATCCAGTCGGATCAGTACCATTGAAGCGAGGAAAATCAAGCTTCGGCCCACGAAAATTGTTGGAAGAAGAGAACCCAGTGGCTGCAAAAGATTCTGGCTGTCTGGTATTGTTCATGGCTGAATGCTAAAGATGGAGGCTGAGAAATTTTTCATCCAGATCTTTGAGTTTTGTTTGGATGGCTGCAAGTGCTTCCTCCATGGTGTGTGCTCCTGTACGGGTGACAACCAGGTTTTTTTTTTTTTTTTTTTTTTTTTTTTTAATTTTTCAGTCAGTTCAGACTAGAGCGGCTACGGCGCAGAATTAATCTGGAACAACGTCGAACGGCTGGATCTGAAATGGCTTGCAAGATGGATCTAAAACGGTGCAGCAGTGATCGACAATAGTTCAGCTGAAAGTAGATATGGACCCCAGGTATGTGCGGCTTCCTAACATTTCAGAGTTTTCACTCGGCCACCAATGCTGTCTGACGTCTTGCGTATTGGGGCAGTACCCCTCACTCCACGGCTCAGGTAAAACTGATAACCGCTTTGCCACAAACGACAGCTCTTGGTTTACCTCACGGGTGGGAACTAGTCAATCCGGTAGGGGTCGTTGCCCTTTTCGCTTGGCAGGTCCTCTCAATGGCCAGCTACTTCGGGGTTCCTTTGGTACTCCTCACAATGATTTTTAGGGCTTATGCCCAAGTACTTCTCACAGTTAAGCGGATAGGGATTATTCCCAGATCCGAACCTGCAATAGAAAAAATTTGGGCAGAAATTTCACCCAATGTTCCAAAACCGGATCTATATTGCTCAGAATCACTATTATAGCATGTTTCCGGAACTGGAACAACCACTCTGCTTCTATCTATGAAAGCGGAATAGAAATCTGGGCACTCGGTCAAAAGATTTTCTCGCCACAATTTCCGCGGCCGTCACCGAAATTCTGAAAAATTGCTGATTTTAAATCCACGATATCTCCACTTTTAGAACTCCAAATGAGATGATTTTTTTTTTGAAACTGCGTAATTTTGAAAGAGGAATTCAGATATGCAATCAGTTTCTTCTGATTTTGTGCAGAAAGTTTTAGAAATTTATGTGAAAGTCGCCGCCCAAAAAAAGAAAAAAAAAAAATTTCCCACTTGTGCCAAGGAAAGTGCTCTGATACCAGATGTGATGTACCTGCAATAATTAATTAATGCAAATATACGAGATATTAGAAATAATAGAACAGAATCGCTTTTATATTGATCACGGGCCACTTCGAGGGGGCAACCTCCTTTGAGCAAGCTCAATACAATTAACTTCACGGTGCCTTCAATGATCTCCACACACACTTATATACTAAGTCTATGCCCAATACTATGAGTCAAAACCATGGGACATATAATACTACGGGACGACTTACAAAGCATATGCGTCCAATACTATGGGTCAATACTATGGGCTAATATAAACTATGGATCAACAAATACTACGGGACGACTTACAAAGCATATGCGTCCAACAACAATATACTAACATAGTAAAGAGAAGGGTTGACATAGGTTCCTAACATTTCCCCTACTATCAAGGGTACTATTAACAATCATAATCAAGATAATCGCTTCAAGAATATGTAATGGAGAGTTGTTCTTGGGATTCTTACTTGAGGAAATGTAAATGAAGTCGTTAGCACACCACAATGCCTCCAATTGTGCTAATTAGGCTGAAGAGATGTCAATTTCTCCAAACACCTCCCGAGAAACCCCTTGGTGTGTCTCCTTCAAACTAAACCCTGAGATCAAGGGAATGGACATATTTCCTACCACTATGTCAACTTGATGCTTACCCTCAAAAGAATCCACTTGATAAGCGAAAGCATCCTTCCCATCCAAGCCACCCAAGGCCTTCAAAAGCTTGTCATCACTTAAGGGATCTTGAGACTAGCCATTACTCTTAGCGTCCCCACCCATCACCACCTAATGTTTAGCCTTCCATATTTGTTTTTGAAATGAATTTTCATAATCAACAAAAACATGGTCAGAGTGATGGTAGTGTGTACACTGAAATGGGACATTGAGGTAGTCTCGATTCTGTGTAGGATCTACCTCTTATGACTAATTCCATCAACTCGAAAAGGCCTTGACTAAAGTTAACTTCCACCAAAATCCACTCCATAGAATGAGATGAGTTATTTAGGTAACTTTCATATGCGACAATGAATTTTCCCAAAGTATACCCTATTGATTTTAAACCTTATTCCAACCAAAAATCAATAGGTAAACTAGGGATCTTAACCCACACTGATGTGTTTGTCATGAACACATCTTGAACACATCTTGGACATCAAAGAGAGGATGCTACTACTTGAGGGTCAATTTTTTTATCCATGTACCAACATTGTTGATGAATCCTCCTTTCATCCTCTTTCCTCCTAAATATGAAACCCATCCAACTTCGAGCCAATAGATGGGTTATGGAACTATAACCCACCACAGGCGCCCATGATGTTTGAGCCTAAGCCGACAAGGAATTTGTTGAAACCCTACACCTAAACAATTCACCCACTAAAGTGTGACTCTTCATATCTAATATTTACATTATGCTTATTTCTTCACCCACTACCAGGGATACACCCCCTCCGCGGGACTTAATCACCTTTCACCTTTCTTTGTCTTCTATGGAAAAACCCTAGGGCATAAATTGTTCAAGTTGTTCAAGTATAACCTTCTCCCAACAAACCCTGCACTAGAGACGACTTGTTCATAGTGGACTAGGATCTATCCTTAGAGAAGATGCACTGGTGAATCCCCAGAATGTGAAAGTATAAGAAGATCACATGAATCAAACCCCAAGGAGTGATCAGATAAGGTCAGCGAACTATACTTAGTAACCTCAACTTTAAGTTTCTCTTGATCCATTGTACCCTTAGGTTCTACGCTACCGGAATGAGATCTAATCGTGATTCAGTTCTCTATCTCTCTCCTTGGCCAAAGTTGGAAGCATGAGTATTCTGATTATCTTTAGCCCCACCATCTAAACTAGAAACCTCCCTCGGAGTCAAGATTGAAGGGAGAAAGAGCAAATGTCTTCCTTTGACAATGAATCCTTTGAATAGTTGTCAAGTTGCAACTTGTCCTCCATAGAATAAAATTGAAAACTCCACCCTTAAACCCTAGTATCCAAAAAACTCCATCCTCCTATCAATCATAGTGCATATAAATATATCCTAAACCAATACTATATTACAATGAGTTGAAAACCATCAACTAAAAAAGCACAAAAAACTTCAATTTTTTAGGGGCGATCTTTACCCCAAACCATAATTAATGCTCATGGATGAGTGCACAATCCTCATGCCATAATTAACACTTTGTGCATGAATGTCAAGGCTATATACAAAGAATTTAACATATCTCCAACAACAGAGTCCACTTTAGGGATAAATCCTATTGTGATGGAAATTTTTGCAAACTTTTAAGTCATTCAAGGCATTAAAACTCATATTGATATCACTCATTAGTAAAGTGAATAATTGATTCTATTCTATGTAAGGTGCAAAATAGTTGAGTAAATATGTTAAAATTAGAATATTGATGACAAGAGTAGAAGTGTGAAAGATGAACATATATGTGTGCATGTTGAACATTAGATTGGTGTTCGTCTTAAGTGGATGTACAACATAAAAAATTATATAAAATAATACAACTTGCTTGGTACAAGTCAAGGTTGAATATGGACTTATAGGGGAGGATCTTCTTGAACCAATTCAAATCATCAATGTTGGGGGTTCTAAACCAACATTGTCTCCATTCTATGTCCCTAAAGGAAGTTGCCAAAAAATATTGACAACAACTTCAACTATCGTCACCTTCCTCACTATGGGGCAACAACTAAGATATGTAATCTATTCTTTAAAACTACATGACCTTGAAAAGGATAACAGAGAAGTAGAGTGAATAGGATACACAACTACAAAAATATAACATGACAAATCAATCTACATGCATAGCGATGTAGCCGATCAGGAATACATAAACAATACCTATTCATCATGCCTTGCACCCATCATGCCTGTTTTTCAAAGGGTTCATATATTTTAATGCTATAATCTGGAAAGCATAAGGAAAGTTTAATGTCTCCAACCTACTTAGCAAAAACCGTTTAAATACTAATGTCAAGGCCAATCCTACTTATTGAGTAGAATGGTTTTATGAGAACTTTAAACTAAGTGGGAAAGTTCAATTATTTTCTACATGTTATTAAAAACTTCTTCCCTTTATTAAAACTCACCTTTTAGATAAGCTAACATAGACCATTTTTATTCTTCTAAATCTACACATACCATTTAAGAGGATTAAGATAGTTGTCTTGAGAAACTTTGATTATATATATATATATATATATATAACGAAATATGTTACATAGAGAAGGTTTTGTGCTAGTAGGTTGTTTGTCACTTATAAGTTATGGCAATCTCGTGTACTATAGTTCGATTCACACTTTCGCTTACTTCATCTTCTCTTTCATGATCAGATTATTAATTTACAATTTTGTCATTCAGAAGATCAAGGTATAGATATGTAAGCTAAGCCGCACACTAAAGCCAAGTTCCTTCCATAATAATCTTTGCTAGGGTGAAGGAAGTTGTCGTTAGAGGGAGATAACATGTAATCCCTTTGTCCTTTCCCTAAATCAATCTTATAGGTAGATGTGGGTGCATAATTATTTGTGCACATTTAATTTAATAATTAATTGTGCATTATAAATTAATTTTGTAAATATAAAAAATAAGTTGTGGAAGCTTGTAATTATCAAAATACGAGTTGGAATTATCAAGATAAGCTTGACTCACTTTAGTTAACCTCTCTTGATCTTATTGTGCATTGATGGATCCAAGTTGGAAGTAAGTTTGGAGCATCCAACTATTTTAGGCTTAGCTAGTTGAGAAGTGGTTTAGTGAATTGGAAATAAATGAGCAGCTAACAGTCAATTGATTGCTCTATAAATTGGACTTGGGTCTTCAATAGACCGAGTGGATTGAGGTGAGAGAATAAAATAATTTTCCTTTTGTAATTGTGGATGTTCCACATTCAAGGGGTTTACCATGTAATATCTTTTGTACTTTGTGAGTTTGCTATTTCGTCGTGATTCTATGACCATGTTTTTCAAACACTAGAAGATTAATTTACAACTCTTCTCCTCTTCCCTTGCTCGCTAAAACGAAATTGGTAACAATGGTTAATTATTTGCCAATTTGCTTCTTTGTGATATTGGGAGGGAAGGAAAAAGTTGATTTCTCTCATATAGGTTGAGTAGGCACATTGATTGAAATTAAAAATAAACTAGATTTTGTTGCTTTCTTCTCTTGTTGTCTTTCAATTTTTAGTTAGTATATTTAAATATTGATCACATGTTAAAACTTGATAAAACATTTAAACTACAACCAAAGTACAATAAGTTAATTTACAACCTAATTTACTCAATGTGCCTTCCCCTATTCCCTTGCTTTGTTTTCTTAATTTTGGAAAAAAAAAACAAACTAACTTGCAACTCCACACCCACCAAGTGTAGTATTCCTAGATTAGTTAGCATAGTTTTGTAGTGAATTGGCTTACTTCCCTAGGAGGTTTTCCTCTTAGGTCTTGTTACCACACAAACTAACATCTTGATATTGGAAGCCCTAAAGACAATGATGGCTCATGAATAACTAAGAGGCGGCCACTGTCAGCTCACCAACCCTCTTTTGATCTTTAGGCTAGCTCTACTCTAGTTCAAGGGATGAGTTCCTAAATAGGATTACTAGGGTCTAGTGATGAAGAATAAAGTGAATTTGAAGAGTAACCCTAGCAAAACAAGATTTTTTATGAAAGTAAAAAGCTAATGGTGATGACGGGATTGGAGACCAGAGTCTTACCAAATGGGAAAATGGGGTCAATCAAGGATAGTAATGAAGAGTTTGCTAGCATCCAAGAATTGATGGGTTTGAGTGCCAATCCCTAACAATTTAAAAAAAGGACAGATTTCACTGAATGATCTACAAGGGAATAACCTATGTGTTATCTTCAATACTACTTTGGGTACAATATTCTCCAAGAATGGAGTCCTAGGGCATACAATCATGAGATGAGAACACATTACCTAGGAGACGTCTAAAAATTCGAGGATTTGGATCGGACGACCAATTTTAATTGAAATATGACATTTTTTATTTTGAAAAAATAGGAATTTAGTTGTGTTTTATCGGGATTTTAATGGTAGAAATGGATTCAACACCCTCAAAAAACCACTAGGGCACCCAAAATTCTAGAATTTGAGAGCTGTAACCTAGATTTTGAAAAATTACAATCATATTTTTTCAAAATCATGCTCTAAAAATTTATTTATTCTGGCTGAAATCGTCGAATTTTTAGACTACGCACATTGCTAATTCATCCACAACAACTTAACCTCACAAAATAAAGTACTTACTTGCAAATAATCCTAACATAGCAACACTTGTTGATCCAAGAGTAAACCAAAACATTAACAAGACATTTTTAAACTACGCGCATTGCCAATTCATCCACAATTAAACAACTTAACCTCACAAAGTAAAGAGCTTACTTACAAATCATCCCAAAATAGCAACACTTTTGATCCAAGAGTAAACCAAACATTAACAAGACATCGAATAGTCCTAAACTCAACCATATAGAAACCCTAAGAAATATTTCATTAAGTCTTAGTGGGATTTCTCCCCCAATCCAAACATGACAAAAGAAGAAGAGACTCTCTTTTATATAAGAGAGAGGAGCTCAACTTCCTTTACAATAAAATAATCGTAAACTTCTTAAATCTAAGATAAGGTAATGTAAATAACTCAAAACACTCCACTAACCCTAACCAACACTAAATCCATACATAATGGTAGTCAAAGCACAAGTACAATGTCCAAGATAAAAGAGAACCACCTTCAACCTTCCACTACACCCTGAATTATAGGTGATGTCTCGCAGCTTTTACAAGTACTTAAGAAAGATTAGAAGCATGCACAAGTACTTAAGAAATTTAGATCAACTCAAAATGAAGCTTTAAACTTGTTGTCTCTCAAAATTGGCATGCGTGTGTTTGAAGCCCAAAATGTAAACACACTAGCTAGATGACAACTCTCAGGAGAGAGGCCAATGTCACCACACGCCTCTCCTCTTCGCTTCAGGTTGGCTCTTCTCCAACTCTAGGGGGGTATCCCTAAGGTAGGATCGCTAAGGCAAGTGCAATGGAGGGAAAGGTGAAATGAAGAGGGTGCCTTAGAGAAACAATAGTAACAAAAGAAAAAGGTTTTTTACTAGGTGATGGGAAAATTGGGAGGATCAATCCTCGAGGAAAGGCCAGTGCCTGTATATCAGAGGGGCGAATGGAGTCAAAATAGAGATCAAAAGGCCTTGTGTCATATGTGACTGAGGGGGAAAGATCGCATCATTGAGCAAGCCCTGCTCAGTCTAGTGTTTGACATATCAGAAAGAGTACTTCTTCCTCTCTAAGTGCGGGAGGTGCACTATGCAAACCAAACATCGATATCGCACAATCAAATTAAATGCAAAGATCAATACCTGAATTTGTATGCTCACAAAGGGAAAAAGAAAGTAGAATGCCAAGAGTTCTTCGCCAAAGGGAAAAAGAAGGCAGCTGATAAGAATCCTTCACCTTCCAACGTGGTGGATTGTCACCCTTCTATGGCCTCTTACAGAAAGAGAAGAAAATGCATAATCTTGAAATGCTCACACTCAATTAAAAGATTGCAAGATCACGCCATAACATACTCGGTTTATCCAGAAAAACCCATGATATTTTTCATTAAGTTCACGGGAAGAAAGCTCCCAGGTTTTTCCATTCTTACAATGAAGGAGGATGGTCTTTTTATAAGCCCCAAACCTCTCATAGAAATGAAGAAGAAATAAAATAATAAAATACTTGAGGAAAAAGTAAGATCCCAGATCCACTTTTCTCTCATATCAAGTCCCCCAAAGCTTTATTTTTATTAATAAGGAACTCCCTCCTTTAGCTATCTTTTCTCACCCAACATTGGACAACCAACCGCAATGTGGGTTGCTCCGGCAGCTGTCACAAATTGAACCCTAAAAAATCTTGAATTTGCGTTTCCTTTTTAGATGGACAGATTCCACAATCTGAGACTCTCTCAAAAGGCATCCAAATGGCGAGTGACTAACGCATAGTTTTATCCCAGTTGTCATGCTACAACCGAAAGATTTTCCTTTACTTGATCAACACTCGACTTAGTTCACTGATCGCTCTACTCTTCAACTGGCCACGTCACAAAGGATGACCGTAATCCATGGGGTTCCAAGCAATCAGTCGCCAAGGATTACAAGTTGAAGCTCGACGTGGATCTTATTCCTGTACTCGGATTAATTACTTGGCTGCAAATGACAACGGATTTTAGCTCTACGTGAAACACAATTGATGGCAATTTTTATGGCTGGAACAAATCGTGATTCCAGCACAATTCTGTCAAGAATTTGATTATCCGGAGTTAACCTCCATGCCAATAGCTCCTAGCAAAATCACGGGCCCATGAATCACACCGTCTAAAAAATTGATCAGAAGGTGGACCGAAAGCTGAGAATCCCGAACTCTCTGTGTTAATCAACCGGCTGTCAAAGGGTTTTCGTGATTGATCCATCGCTGGCGTTTGTGCATAAAAAACTCGGCTGCCAAAGGAGAAATCATATCCCAATCTGCTACTGAAACACAGCGTAATTTCCATTCTCAAGCTGTCGATAGATGCGTGATAACCACTTCAACAATGGAACCCGCACCGAAATGAGAGTTCACAACTAGTGGCACTCTGGATCCAAGCTCCACGCTGCCTGTCAAATACAAAAAGAAACGTTGAATCGAAATAACCTTCAGCTTTGTTGACGGGTCGAATAACCAGTATCATCTTGAATCTGATCTGGAGTTTCTGCTATCCATGGGTTCGAGAAATACAACACCGTCGTTTTGATTGAAGTGGTGCTAGCAACAAAATTATTTAATCTCTTGCACGCGAGCTCCGTAAGTCACGGCTCTTTCATGTAGGGATTATAGCAGCCGCCAACCATCGCAAAGATTTTGGTAGATCACACCCGAGATGGGGCCTCCATTGCTACGTGGGCACTAACATCTGCTCGGAACCATGGGTCTTCCACCTTTAACGATGACTGTGCTCATTGATTAAGCTCTGAGTGGTTTCTTCTCTCATTCACGGGCAGGGTATAAAAAGTTTCAAAATCTGCAACTCGGTGTTAATGATGGCATCAAAAAGACTGTCCCAAAGGAATCCAATGGTCTATCAACAAGCAGGTCACTAGATACAAGAGGAACAAAATCTCTTTCAACAATCATAATGTAACATCATTCTGTGAGCTGCAAACTCGGGTATATGCTACAGGACCGGAACAGGTGTATCTGTATATCTCGGAAGCAACCTCATACTCATTTTCTCTGTAGGCTTTATCTATTACTGCTGCTGGTAACTGCTCTAAAGTGTATTATTAGACCTCTATCAAGCTCAAAAGCTTTTCTCCTTGACAGAAAGCAAACAATTTCAAGGACTCCTCCGCAAACTTCTAACTATGGCATGTTCACTGTCTCCCTTTTCTGTCAATCAATCGTTTTGTTAATACAGAGAATGTAACAATGGCAAAAATGATCCAACTTTTCCAATTATTGTTTCTACGCTACTTAGAGCATCTGTTAATTTCTTTAATAATAGCTTCTTTGACAAAAGTGCCGGCATCCACATGTCTCACTATCAATACCACCTGAAGCACCTGAAACCTCCCTGTAAGCTCATTAGCATGCAAAATATTAGCAAGTTTTGATTATCCATATGCCAGGAATGCGTAGTACCCTGTCTCTTCTTTGATAAGGAACAATGCCAAACCCCTTTGATGTCCAAATCTGAACCTTCCTTTATCTGAAGCAATTGACGGTCGCATGTGTCCAGTAAACAAATGCAAATGCATTTTTTAGAGGTAACAAAACTAAGGTCTAGCAATATACTTAATAAATCAGCCCTTTAGATATTCTTTTGAAATATAAATTAATTTAATTTAAGTATATGAGTAACCGTAACCAAAGAAAGGTGAAATTTTAAGAAGGGAGAGAAAGTGGAAAGTCAAGCCGTTTGAACTTGGGCGATGGAATCGTTCCAGTGGCATTGAGAGAGACTAGATGTCTTTTTTTCACAAAGAATTTGAAGAATGAAGCAAGCAAACAAGTTCATCCATCAATCCAAATTGAAGCACCATCAAGAAAACCCTTACACTTGCCAAGCAACTTGTCAAATCTATTAGTAAAAACTTAGATCGAAGATGAGAAAAGCATACATAAAAAACTATTAAGCATGCGAATTCTCTATCTTAAACATAGGAATTTTAAATGAGATAATATTGACCCTTCCAAGGCTAATGATTGACAAAGAAAGAAAATGCAAAAAATCTCTACAGTTACCTCAGAAAGCACATGAGATAATAATCATCAAACTTGAGCCAAAAGACACCATTATAGACCTTCAAAACCTTTTATTCATCAAAAGATTCAACAATAAAATTATACATGAGAGAAGAGGTTCCACATTCCTACCTCTAATGAGTGGAATGGCCTCGCTTTTATAGAGTTTGAGAGCCGACGGGGAGTGCAAGTTGCAACCATCACTAGAGATGAAGGGCGAGTGCATGAGAGGAATACGGGATTAGATGAGATATATTTGAGTCTTGATTGAATTGATATCTAAGAGGATGGTGCCACCTCATGAGGTGATGCGGCCCCTCTTCCTTGGATGCATCTCACATCCAATACTTCACTGCCACATACGAAATGCGCCCTCTAGGAAGAGAAGTGCACCCTCTCTTTGAGGAGATAATTCACCCTCATCTTGATCTTGATTGGGATCTGAAGGATTTTCCTTCAATCACCTCCAATCACCCACCGATTTGATCCTCAGTTAACGAGATCTTGATTGAGACAAGATTCCCTCAATTTAGGAACTTTATTTTCTTTCATTATTTATTAATTATTTTTCTATTTTTTATTTACTTTTTAAACTTTTTTAAGAGAAAATAGATTTAAGTGATAAATAATCACTCAAATACTTAGGAAAGTGGGTTTAGGAGTTTATTGGGTGCTTTGGGTTAGAAAAAGAGCACCCCCATGGTGAATTTCGCCTCCTAACCACACTTTTATTACATTTTTTTATTTTCCCAATTAAACTTAAAAAAATAGCTTGATTTTATGGGAAAATTTATTTTTCTCGAAACTCAAAAAAAATACTTGAGGACCTAGTGCAGGTCCACATGAATTAATAAAAGTGACTAGCATGGTAATATACATAGATACTTAGACTTTAACAACCTCCCAAGGTTCAAACACCAAAGGAGAAAACTCCAACTTTGGAAGTGTGAGTGAAAAACTCAGAAATTATACATCGCTGAAAAGCAATGCGTAATCACCAAGGAAAACCACTCTAGAGTACCGTGTTGATGCCTAAGTCTTAGTCAGCCAAGTCTTTTACAAAAATTCATCATGCTATGTCAACTTATTACAACTCTTCGCGGGGTATGTGTTATCACCAAACTTGTAGTTGTCCCTATAGATGGATCTGTAAGGATGGTATAGGGGATAGGCAACCAAAGAGGTGAACCAAGAGAGCCTCGATCCCCAAAGGACTAGTTGTCATGCCAATCGAGGCACTCTTCACTTGATGTTGTCTAAGCCCAAGACAACAAAGGGGGAGACCCGGATCTACTCCGGATAGGAGAGATCAAACCAAGACACCAGATCAAATCAATGGAAGATGAAGTACGTAAGGTGTTAGGTATGATAAACCCTAGATCTATGGATGAATTCATTAGGTGAGTTATGGGTTGGATCAAGAGGCTTAAAAGATGTAGTTATGATCCAATATGATAGTACAAGTGACTTATGAGTTTAGTTAACCAATCCAGAATCAAGGTACCGACAAATGATATAAAAATCCACTGCCTTGGGAACCGTGTCCAATGCAGGGAGGTTAGGAACAGGATTGAGGCTATCTAGTACCTTTGGATAGACTTGATTGACAAGTATGACAGTATCAAAACACACAAGTCTCAACCAGGGCATCAAACAACAGGAAAACCCGCCTTCTCAGGAAATGCGTGAGGGTAAGGAAATCCAGTGCCTAGGGATTTGGGCCACAGGGGGTCCGCCAAAGATGACGTCTTGGAGAACCCACCTAGGGTTTTCCCTAAGGTGAAAACCCAGAAAAGTTTTGCCAATTTTCCAAGTGGTTTGAGCAAGGGAATTTTCCGATTAATTTTGATGAGGGTTTTAATTGTAAATGAAGATACCCAATGGATTGGAACCCAATAATGACTGAAATAAGAGTAGATCTTACCTGAATAATCTTGCGGATGCCTTGATGATGATGATCTATGCCTTCCTAGTCAATTTGAGGAGATTTAAGTGAGTATCCAAGCCAAGTCGATTTTCCCAGAGAAGCCAATGCGCCCTCCTTCCCTGCACAACAAACTACCTAATTTAGATTTGAAGTATCAAAGAAAAATGACTAATACAACAAGAGACATATCAAGATGAAATCACGGATCACAATGAAGCTAATGAAAACCCCCTGATATAAACGAATCCAAGTGAAGCGAGTTGAGGAGCCCTTAAAAAAACGCCCAAGTGAAGTCGCCCTCCTGTAGACAAAACACCGTTTCCAAAATAGATATGGATTCACCATAAAATCTCAAATGCTAGGAGACAATAGACTTCCAACCACCATCTAAGAACATCACATCAAAGAAGATCCGAAAGTATTTGCAAATAATTCTTTTATTACCAAGATTCCAAGAGCCAAAGGTCCCTTTTACAATGAGAAGCTCTCTCCTTTAAATAGGAAGAAGAGATACCAAAACCCTAACCACCTTTTAAATAGATGGCTAAGATTAAAAGATACATAATTTATAATCTACGGTTGAGATGAGCTCAACAATAAAGTACATGGATCAACTAAAAAATATAACAATGTCATAAACAAAATCACCCTAGGGGGACGTCCCACTCCAAGTGACTAGGAGAACATAAGATATAGCTCATGGTGGGTCTAGGGAGTGACATATGACTTCCCTAGTGTGTCCCCATGGCACAATAATCATCAGATATATCATTTAAGCATAAAATCATGCCCAACAAGGAAAGTCGTGAGCCTCCAAAGGCTCCATAAACCATAAAATATGTTGGAGAAAGATGTGTGGGCCCCACTGAATGTTGCAACTGCTCTGGAGGGTGTGGGAGACATCATACACATCATCAAAACCATTTCGTTGCCATTTAGTTTCCTTAGTAGCCCAAATCAAATTCCTCTGTAGCCAATTTTACCATTTTTTATGCCTCTATAAATAACATGAAAAGTATAAAAATGCCTGTAACTCACTTCTTGGTCACCCGAGGCCAAATCTGACTGCACAACATGTCTGGGAATATAGCAATGTAGTTAAAAGAAGTGGCTACAATCCATATCCCCTCTATAGCGCCATAGGAAAACCAATCAACTCATGATACTGCTCTGGCTGGCCATTTTTAATGGCAAATCTGCAATGAAGTGATAAACTGAGAGAAATATCAACTGAAACTACCTGGAACTAAAAAAAAATTGTCCCAATGGACTCAGAGAGCCCAAAATGCACGAAAGGTGCATACTCATACACCATATGGATGACTGCATAATCATATAATATCAACACCATGCTCGAACAATATAAAAATAATAATATGATGCAAATGATCAAAATCATTAAAAGTATTGTAGATCACTATCTAAAACTGTAACTGTTGCATGGAACCATCTGGTGACCAAATAAGGATCACATATTTTCAATAGCTATCATCCAGGGTCTAATCCATCTCATGTCCTGTGGTTGACTTTGGTCAAACTAGGTTTGACCAAGTCAAACTAACCCATAATATGATCCAAACCATAAACATCAAGGTGTTGTAAGTGCATTTGGTTAAAGCATGCTTCATTAATCATTCCAATAGCAATATAAACACAAAGCAATCATTTCACTGGTGATTTAAAACAAGATATTCAAGATTTTCAATAATAATAATAATAGCTCAAACCTAGAACCTCAAGACTATACTCCCTTCATGGTTGTGATCAATTTTCTAGTGATGGGTGAGGGTGTATAAATGCAAGGTTAGGCTAAGGGATGACTGTACTGACTTGACCCTGTGACACTTTGGAAGTGGGAAAGGGGATACACACTATAGCATATGATGCATAAGCAATAACACAGGGGATGGTAGTGTCTCACAAATGGGTAAGTTGTTTCAGAAGTGCTTATTCTGTTAGATTTTCATCATTTAATTCAATATGATCTAGGATCTTAACTGAGAGAACAACATGTATAACATATCAAACACAAGATACAAGAGACACAAAGCATTTCACCAGGGAAACCATAAAGGAGAAAACCCCGTGACTTCCTTAGAGATATAATAAGAATCAATACAAAGACCACAAAGATGAAACCCCAAAAGATAGATGTCTCTAGCAGCTACTCCTCCTCCACTTGTGCGCACTCCTCTCTCTCAACTATGCGAGTTGGATGTGTGAGTGAATGAGAAAATAGAGTGGTGCAACCACTCTATTTATACTTTAACTTGACCTGCCTTTTACCCTGACTGGGCCGACTCCTTAAGGGAGTCTAATAACCCTTCCACTTAACTCATAATGGGTCGACCCCTCTAAGGTGGTCTAACAACCCATCAAATATAAGTTACGACACTTAAAATATAACTTGCGACACTTGTAAATACAAATGATGACACTTCCGATTGGAGGAATAAGACATCTCTGTCGGGGATACAATAAAGTACAAATATAATACATACAATATACAAGTGAATATCTTCCGAAATTACAAATACATCAACACTCCCTCTTAACTAGGAAGTTATTCTCTTGACACAGGTCATCAATACATATAGGCACAAGTCTTCAATACTGGAGCTGGATCATCGTCACTGGATCACTGGAGCATCATCGTCACTGCTGCTGTACTCGTCATCTCGATCATTGGTGCTATCTCTCAATTCTTCTCGTCATAGGAAGTTCTACAGAGCTAGCCCTTTTTCATGCTGGATATAGGCCTAGCCTCCATGTAGGTCTTCATCATCTCTACGAGCGGCCCATTCAGTAGAATCTCAGGACTGATTACGAGCTACTATTCAACCTGTAAGATCTCTCAGGACTGATTACATGCGAACATGCAAAACCTCGAAAGAGCATTAGTTGAGCTACTACTCAACCTATAGGATCTCCCAGGGAGCGATTATATGCGAACAAGCAAAAACTCGAAAGAGCATCCCAGGACTGATTACGAGCTACTACTTAACCTATAGGATCTCCCAGGGAGCGATTATATGTGAACAAGCAAAACCTCGAAAGAGCATCCCAGGATTGATTACGAGCTACTACTCAACCTATAGGATCTCCTAGGGAGTGATTATATGTGAACAAGCAAAACCTCGAAAGAGCATCCCAGGACTAATTACGAGCTACTACTCAACCTATAGGATCTCCCAGGGAGCGATTATATGCTACTACACAACCTGCAAGATATCCACGGCCACAGAGCATCATACGGATGTTCATGATCATACGGATCATCAGCATGCATGGTGCATCATGTGGATGCACATGATCATACGAATCATCATCATACAGAGCATCATGCGGATGCTCATCACACAACACTTACATCCACAGCCATGGGAGGACCCACCTACCACCATGCTTGGAAGGGCTCCTGCATCTGTGTCCCATTACTTCCTCCTGGAAGTATCTTCAATCTGAAGAACACCAAGCCTCTCTCTGAAGTACTCGAACTTCACCCTGGCTAGTGGCTTGGTCAACACATCTGCTATCTGCTCGTCCGTTGAAACATATAGGAGCTTCACTGCTCCTCTCTGCACCATATCCCTGATATAGTGATACTTGATCTCGATGTGCTTCGACTTGTCATGGAACACCAAGTTCTCAGACAACTTCACACAACTCTGGTTGTCACAGAAGATACAAGTAGCATCCAACTGGAGATCAAATAAATTTGACAATAGCTTCCTTAGCCATACTGCCTCACAATTGGCCGAACAAGTTGCGACATACTTTGCTTCGGCTGTACTTAGTGCTACGCAGGACTGCTTCCTGCTACACCAAGAGATCACCCCTGATCCCATAATGAAGTAGCACCCCGAAGTGCTCTTCCTCTCTGCAGCACTGCCTGCCCAATCTGAATCAACATAACCCTCCAGGTTAACCTTTTGATTCGCATCATACTTGAGCCCATAATCAACCGTACCCTTCAGGTACCTCAGAATATGCTTTACAGCAATCAAGTGAACATGTCTAGGATCCGTCAGGAACTGGCTCAATGTGTTCACAGCAAAGAAAATATCTGGTCTCGTGTTTGTCAGGTACATCAAGGACCCTATCATCTGACGATACATTGTGGCATCAACCGATTTTGATGAAGCATCACTCAATAGCTTCAGGTTCGATGCCATAGGTGAGGCCATGGCCTTGCAGTCCATCATCCCGAAACACTTCAGGATCTCTACTGCATACTTCCCTTGTCCAAGGAATATTCCATCTGCACTCTGCCACACCTCTATGCCTAGAAAGTAATGCATCATACCCAAGTCCTTCATCTCAAACTTGGCAGCAAGCTTCCTCTTTGTTTCGGCAATCAACCCATCCTCACCTGTCACAAACAGGTCATCTACATACAATAGGAGTATCACTGGATTGCCTTCCTCAACCTTGTAGTAAAGGTTGGAATCTGCTTTACTCTTGGTAAAGCCCAAACTGGTCAGGAAATTGTCTATCCTGTTGTACCATGTCCTGGGTTCTTGTTTCAAACCGTACAAGGCTTTCTTTAATTTGCACACATGTGACTCCCTGTCATGTGTCTCAAAACCGAGTGGCTGCTCCACATACACTTTTTCTTTGACTACACCATTCAAGAAAGCTATCTTGACATCCATCTGGTGTATCTTCCACTTCATCACTGCAGCCAGAGCAAGTACTGTTCTGATGGAAGTGTATCTGGCTACAGGTGCAAAAGTTTCTTCATAATCTATCCCTTCTTTCTGGGAGAAGACTTGTATTTCTCTATGTTACCATCTACAGCATGCTTGATCTTGTAGATCCACTTGGAAGTCGCAACAGACTTCCCTTCTGGTCTCGAGACCACATCCCAGACATCATGATCGATTGGTACTCCTCAATCATGGCATGCTTCCATTACTGCATCCCTGATCCTGGGAACTTCAGATTCTTCAATATCTTCAATAGGTAGTTTTCTTGAACTTCATCGCTGGAACAAATGTCGTTGTCCTTCTTTTGTAGGTGATTGTACACGATCTTTCCTACAAGTCAAATTCAATTGCATGATTAGAACTTTCTCATAGTTTTCAGAACAAAATCTTACACATGAGGACATATGTCATACAGTCATGCAATTATCTTAGCCAATGCTTCAATACAACATTCATCCATATTCCGTATTCATATGGTAACTTTATAGATGCCTTCCATCTCTACCATAGCATTGTTAAGAGTGTGCACTACTCCCAACATGTCAGCAAAGAGGTTTCAATCTAGATAAGTAGCAATGGAGTGTTGTATAGTACCATAGGCCACTTACCCATTACTATATTAGTAGTATTAATGCATCTTTTCTAAAATGCATAATATACATCCTAAATCTAGGAACATAAGTATGTACATGACTGAACAACATCATTTAAGTAATCATATATACAAGAAATGACAATTCAAATACTTATCTTTGTTTGGTTGTTGGGTGGACTCCCTCTCAATATTTGCTTCCTTGTAGGAGCTACTGGAGTCTCTGATAGTGTGCACCTTAACCAAATGCTGAAAATGGATGAGAGGTTCTTCCATAGATTATTTGTTTTCTGGAGTCCAACTCTGTAGTAGCTTCTTCTATTCCTTTCATGTAAAACTTCATTACAATACATATTCTTCATCACTTGAAGAATCTTCACTGTCTTCCCTAGTTCTCTTCCTTGGAGGTTCATCATCCTCTGCAGTATGAGCATGATGTCTTCTCTTGTTGTTGTTCTTCTTCTTGTGGGAGCTGCTTTTGTTCCTGGGGCAATCTTTGGAATAGTGTCCCTTCTCATCACAAGTATAACATCGAATGTGAGAAAGATATCTCATGGGTCCTCCAAAGTTCTCCCTCCGATTCTAGTGGTGGTGTTTACCCTTCTTGTGATGAGGGTGCTCCCTCTTGTGGTTATTCTTCCTAGTGTGTGTTGTGAGAGCCTGGTCTTCATTATCCATCTTTTCTTCTCGAGCTACAATTCGATCTTCTTCATATGAGCATTCCTCCCACAGCCTACTGAATGTGGTGAGCTTCTTTCTAGCACAAATTCCTTGAATGAAGGAATCCCATGACCTAGGAAGACCATTCAAGGTGGTCATCACAATTTCACCATTCTCTATATCTTCTCCCACAGCTTCAAGTTGTTCTTTTATCTGAGAGACCCTTGTAAAGTAGGATTGCATGGTCTCTGCATTTTGTATCTTGACATTCTTCAATTGATTCCTCAAAGTCATCTTCCGATTTATGTTCTTCCCTTCAAACAGCTTGGTCAAGGAATCAAACATCTCCTTGGGTATCTTTAGAGAAGACACATGTGGTATGAGATGGTCTTTGATAGAATCTGCAATGATTCTCTTGGTCTTGACAAAGTTCTTCTTATGTAAGGCCTTAGCCTCATCTCCCTTTGGAACTAGAACCTCTTCACTTATGTAGGTGTCCAATTCATTCTCTTTTAGGATTAACCCAATCCTATACTTCAATGCTCGAAATTTATCAACCCCTTCAAGCTTATCCTCAAGCTTGGTGTGGTGAGACATCTTAATGAGAAACTCAAATGGAAATAAAAGATTTAGGTCTTACCACTTGATTTGTTGAAACTGGATCTGGAGCTGGCTAGGGTTTGATAGAGAAACCCTTAAAATCCAAACTTGGAATTTCAAACTTCTGTCCGGACAAGGAGATGCAATTGACTGAGGTGAGCAAGCTGGTGTGCTCAGATTTTGAAAACTCCAAAACTTGACCCTCCAAAAATGACCTACGAATTTCATATCTGCAACTTCTGTCAAAATCTGGTTTTCTGGTCCAAAAATCAAATTAGGGTTTTACTTTCTCGGAGATTCACCCAACCAAAAAATTTGATCTTAGTCTCTAAATTTCGATTTTGCTGAGGAGAGAAATCCTATGCTGAGAGCACTCCAAAATTCCACTTTTGTCAAAAGCCCTAATTTCCCGCAACAGAGACGAGCCAAAAATGAAAATGCTAAGAATCCAATTCTATTTTAACAGAAAGATATGCCATATTGTTTCTGGTGCATCTATGAAATTTTGGATCCTCAGGGTCTGAAACTTCGGATTATGGTAGATTGACCTGTCATCTTTCCAACCCCATAGATCTGAGCTTCATTGGATTCTCCATGAGAGAGATATGCTAAGTGTCGCAACATGACCTGTTTGTGGGATGAAACAACATAGCGAACTTGTACGGAGTGCCATGTGTCACTGTTTTAACTTCGGCCTCTAAAAATAGGACCTGTGAAACTATAGTCTGTGCCCTAACTATCACTTTTTACGGAATTCCATTTGGAGCTTCCTATCCTGAGATATGACCTTTGTGCCTAGGTCACCTGTTTAGGGCTGCATTATGGAAGAGGCAGAAACCCCAACTTGTACGGATCATTTCTCACAAAGTACAATGAATCTTAGGCTGAAAGTCTTACACAGGGTGCATCCGTGTCTGATATTCTGCTTGTAAAAATTTCAGATCCTGAACCTTCTCCAAAATGGATTTATAGTGAAAGTTCCATGATGACTAGTTTTTACTAAACCAAGCCCTAGCTTCCAATTTGTCGCAAGTGCAACAAGTGTCGTAAATGCCATATAATGCCTTCCTTCAACCTGGCTCTGATACCATGTTAGATTTTCATCATTTAATTCAATATGATCTAGGATCTTAACTGAGAGAACAACATGTACAACATATCAAACACAAGAGACAAGAGACACAAAACATTTCACCAGGGAAACCATAAAGGAGAAAACCTCGCAACTTCCTCAAAGATAGAATAAGCACCAATACAAAGACCACAAAGATGAAACCCCAAAAGATAGATGTCTCCAGCAGCTACTCCTCCTCCACTTGTGCGCACTCCTCTCTCTCAACTATGCGAGTTGGATGTGTGAGTGAATGAGCAAATAGAGTGATGCAACCACTCTATTTATACTTTAACTTGACCTGCCTTTTACTCTAACTGGGCCGACTCCTTAAGGGAGTCTAATAACCCTTCCACTTAACTCATACTGGGCCGACCCCTCTAAGGTGACTTACCTTTTACTCTAACTGGGCCAACTCCTTAAGGGAGTCTAATAACCCTTCCACTTAACTCATACTGGGCCGAACCCTCTAAGGTGGTCTAATAACCCATCAATTATAAGTTACAACACTTACAATATAACTTGCGACACTTGTAAATACAAATGATGACACTTCCGATCGGAGGAATAAGACATCTTCGTCGGGGATACAATAAAGTACAAATGTAATACATACAATATACAAGTGAATATCTTCCGAAGTTACAAATACATCAACATATTCAACCTTGGCAGATGTCTACAACTCACATCCAAGCTGATACAACTCCGTGAGGATCTTTTCTAGAGTCGCCATGACCAGGTGCCAGGCAACCGTAATTCAAGACTCTACGGGACACTTAGAATAATCTCTCCCAAGCTCCATCTCATATCATAACCCGTGGGCTAATGAGGAATAATCATTACAATATAGGCCAACAGATCATTAGATATAACATACATTTAACCACTGCTTTTTGGGCCTTTCATTCATTTCCATAGCCTTAATCCGTGTGTGTTGAAAAACACATTCTTAGATTTACATTTATTAGGCTTTTTGATCCGTGTGTGTTAAGAAACACGTTCTTGGATTTACATTCATTTCACATGCCTTTCATTCACGTGTGTTGAGAAATACATTCTAGAATGGGCTTTCATTTAAGATATTCAAATTACAATAGATTTTCCAAATACATGTAATGATAGTAGTACTATCTGTTTCAAGTTTAGCCAACACAACTTAGACAACTCAGAGCCGAGACACAATACAACATGGAAGCTTATCCAACAAAGAGGCTAGAGTGGGGGAAATTCCTCCATATCACAAGTCAAGTAGTAAGTCAATGTCACAACAATAACTGGAAGGTAACGGATGGATGGAGATAGTGAAAATGATGCCAACACTAGCAAGCCAAACAAATGGTGGGAATGATCACCTCCATTCTCCTAGGAGGGTGAAACCAATGAGTATAGGCAAGAACCTCTATCATCTAAGCAGGACACTAGATAAATACATATCAAAGACCAAATCCAATATATATATATGATCGACAGATCATGACACTAAATGCTACAACATGCTACTAGAATGACTAGGAAAGCAATATAAACCAATACACCAGATAATACCCGCTGGATCATATACCTGTGCAAACCATCTGAACTATCATCTGTCAACTGAAAACTTGCTGCTGCAGCTCTGGGCACTGCATACTACTCTGTAAATGGTAAAATGGCTACATCGGTCATCTAATGACTCAGTCATGGCAAAGGAATGTACTACTGCTCATAATCATAGGAGTGATCCAAAATAGATGTTCATCTCAAGCATCTCAGTGTAAAGGACTGGCTGAAAAATATACTGGAATCTGAATAAAATATATGGTAGCCCCAGCTACTATAGATGTGATAACAGTATGAACATGCAAAAATTTAGAAAATGGGCCAAAATTTGGCTTGATGGACCTCGGAACACTCATAATGAACAATTGGATTGTTCAAGTCTTCGACGGTTCACTCGGAATCCACTTATCCTGAAGCAAGAAGATATTGGATTATGAATCTCTGGATCTGAAACAGTTTCATTCAGGGGCATTGGTGTGTTACAATGGAGGTTTTCACAAAGTGGCAGACCCCGTTTGAGTCTAGACACTTTGCAAACTCTCTGGTTACATTGCTGAATCTAGTAGGCATAGTATTTGATAAGATATTCGTGGGATTAGCTAAGATTAATTCTATGAGTACTTCCAATGAAAAGATTCTTTTAGGTACACAGATTTCTATTATTGAAAAGCTGAGGGGCACTGGGTTTTCTCCTTCAATGATAGATAGATAGATTCTTCAAGCCATTCTTTGGTGGCATTTTTTTTACAGAAAGCTCAAAACGTCTCTCGGGCCTTTTAATTTTGCATTCAAATGCTTGGCATTGGGATCTAATGTGCTTCCTGCAAGAGGAATCCATGCGATACCAGAATAGATAGCAGGTCAATTGTGTAGAATTCAATCCTGTTGAACTCCAGAGTGGGAGATTATTACAGCAAAAATCCCAATAGCATGGCTGGAGAATGACAGGGTGATAATGGAAAAATATAGATTACTTTTTCTTGTAGAAGAACCTGAAGCAGCCCAGATTTTGGGTAAGAAACTTAGGCCCGTGGAGAAGGCTCCCAAGAGCACTGTCTGCAGACTGCTTGTATTTTTCCACGGATAAAGCTCTAAGTGAGGAGCTTATACTGATTATCAACCGGTTTGGTGAAGGAAGTGTGAATGATATGTTCTGTGATACCAATGCTGCTCTCTCTTATGGTCCTCTTGGGAAGAAATTGGTGGCTGTATCTTTGTTAGGTTGCCATGAGGAGTCTTTGAATGATGATTCAAAGGTTTATGTGGTGAAGGAGCTCTTGAGATGGTTTGGTTCTTCTGTTGTTGATGCATAGAAGCACTTAGACATAAATTTACAACAGTATAGATCTATCTTAACTTCAGATATACTAAGCATTGAGAGGGATCGAATCTTTTGAGGTGCAAATTTTTCCTCAACTCCCTGGTTCAACTCCAAGATGGTATAGCAAGAAGTATCCAAGTTCCATTATTTCTTTTAATTTTAATTAATTGGAATATATATATCTCTGGTTTTGAACTTTGAACTTTACATAGTCGTTGACGTTGTAAAATTTTATTTACTTAATATTCTATTGTTTTATTAAAGTGCCATGTGTCAACTCCAAGTTGAGCAGGGAATTACACTTCTCCTTCATACTGGTCTGTAGAAAGCGCCTCTCAGCACAACAACCAAGAAAGCACTTCTCAGCACAACAACCAAGTGAGACGAGTATTAGAATATAAGGCTTACACATTGTAATAAAAGCCACTTTATAATTTAGTTATGTTTTTGCACTTTTTGTGTAAAGCAAATCTATCACACATTCATAATTGGAAATGATTTGTTCCATAACTAACCATATATAAGGAGGTAAATTCCTATTTAATAATTGCACCAGTTACTCATAATATCATATTATGTTATTGTGCATATATCTCTATATCTCTTTCATATGTTTTGTAACGTTATGAAAAGACACTAAATTTGGTTTGTAAACATATCGTTTTGGAAATTATAGAATTTTTGCAACATTTGATGGGTTCATTGTTTCCTGCAAACATTTATTTTTTGAAAAATATCTCTTATATTTACAAAAATGATTTACAATTAATAATGTAAAAAGTGGAGAGTCAGACAATCAAAGGTAGAGCAATTTAAGTGATCTAAAGATTGGGCATGTGACGAACCTCATATTTCCACAAAGAATTGAAATCAGACAAAGAGTTAACCTCCTGTTTGAAAATAGACTTACACCTGAGTTTCCACAGTTCCGGAAGATATGCTTGATGGTATCTGACGACTAACAAACTGGGCATAATCCATTTGAGAGACTAGTCTTGGCCAACCTGTTCTTTGACGGAATACCTTGATAAATTATGAGCGAAGAAAAACTCAACAGCTTATAAGAAAGCCGGACAGTCCAAACACTATGGAGACGATGAACCCAACTCTCCTCCAGGTCCTTAGATGCCCATCACATATTAAGAACCAGAGAAAGAGAATGTCTCGGATGAAATGTCAAGTACAAATGATGGGAGTCATATCGCTTAAGTGGTCGACCAAAACTTCGACCTCAGTCTCTTCAAAAGGGGCAAGACATACCAATTTTCATCTTAAACAACTCGGTCTCCAAAATGAGGGGATGCAAATCCATGATCACAAAGAGGATCAGAGGTAAGAAGCCCATATTCCTGGACAAAGGGCTCCATGCCTTCTATAGGTGCACCAGGATCCCATAAATCTCTCTAGAAGAAGAAGCCATTCCATTCCAGCTTAGCCTGCGGGCTTGGAAGCATGACACCCTTGGAATACACTCACCTTGATCCCTCCAATTCCAAATCAGTCAACAAGGTAAATCCCACTGGCCCAACTGCCCTCCCAATGCCATCAAACCATCCCAGCAACAACTTTAAAAGATGACCAAATGCACCTGAAAATCACCGAACCTGAAACTTGAAAGAGTTGGGGAGTAGAAATAATATCACATAGAACCAAATATCCTCTGAACACTGCCAATGCGCTGAACTAACAACACCCGGTGCCTAAACAAAACCTGCCACAATGGGGAACCCTCATAAACTAAAAATTATAAGAGCACTCTTAACTTTCTTGCAGATCTTTCAATTGAGAATCTACATGGTTGAATTGACTTGGAAAAGAGCATCTAAAGAGGGGTATATGCAAATTCAAACCCAGACATTTTCAAATAGAGCTCCGAGTCAACTGTTTCCGAGTTCTATATCATAAATGATTTTATTCTGCAGAAAGCTACTTTTGTACAGGCAACTTTTCAGGTTGACATTTTTTTGAGATAAACTCAAACAACCCTGTGATGCAGATATTGCAATCTCTTGACATGCAATTATTCAAGGCATGTGCCTTGTGAGGAAGCTTATGCAAGGTTCCTATCAGATATTTTATATCTGAATTTAAGTTCCATATAAAAAAATTGGGGGGAATAATGCTTATAGAACTTACAGCTGCCCCCTTGGTTAAGCTTCTGTGCCGTGAGGGGCGTATCAGTGCATATAATTGCCATGATTGCACCATCATATTTAAGTTCATATTTTGTGATATAGAAATAAACAACCCTAGTACAAGCTCTGCATAACTTTAATTCCGTAATACTGAAGATTCTAGGTTTCTAAAACATTGTTAATGCTGCATTACTCTTGATAGAAGGTAGATTAAGTCCTTAACTATTGCAGATAGTACTTAGTCTGTGAGAAGCTTCATATGTTCAACAAACATGGTGTTGACATGAATGGGCACCTTTGTCCTCACGAATGGCAAAGTTTTGAGATTTTGAAAATGTGTTATGTTGCCAGATATATATATTTACCCTTTGATATTTGAAATACTATTACAGAGAGGCCAGTTATTCTGCAGAATCTTGTACGAAAGGGAACAATCTATTATTAACACAAATCAAGTACAGATTCTTTACAGCAAACCGCAAGGAACTTTTAAATTCAGTTTTGGAAGAGATGTATAAATTGTTAATGGCCAACTAATGGTAGAGCAAAATTAGAATTCCATAAAAATGTTTTGAGTTTTATTATAGCATGAATATTCGCATATCAAATTTGAGTGAGTGGTGTTATCAACTCCTACCCAATTTCTGTGTCAACCAAGCAATTCAAATTCAGACAAGGTGTTTGTTGAGCAGGTTGAAAAATATTTCCACAGACCTTCATGATCATTTCTTTGTTCACATTGTAAGCCTGATTCAACTATGCCTACGGAGAACGACTATGATAACATAACCCCTTAGTAGGAACAAGTCAGGTAAGCATAGGGGAGCAATTGATTGAATAGATGTGGCTAGACTAAGTAAAGCTGGAGCATCGAGGGGTGGCTAGGTTGGATGCAATTGAGAGAATTGACAAACCTAAATAAGTCAAGACCAAAGCTGAAGTTGAAATGAAAATGGAAGTTGACAAAAATCTGACAGTGGAAAGAAAAGAGGGAAGAAGAGGTCGAGTGAAACTAAAACCTGCTGTAAAAGGTGAAGAAAGAAAGTTAGAAAGTGGCCCAAAGGGAGTGGATGTTGTGCTTGACGAAACTCGCTAAGAGTGCCGCTAAGAGTGCCACAAGAGGAAATCAGATCTACTGACACCAAAGTAGTTGCAGGCAGAGACTTAAGGGTAAAGCTGCAAAGGCATAGTCATATTAACATGGAATAAAATCTCAACATGGGATATGCCACATTGATTTTTAGTAAGATCACAATTAAGAATGTATAAAAAAACAGCAATCACAACTACAAGGAAGGGTACCCATAAAAGTTCAAAATGCATGGGCACCTCTTTGTTAGCACCAAATTGAAAAGGGACTACTTGAAGGATGTCAAAGGAGAAGAGGTGTCATCTCTCCTCTTGCAACCGGTTGCATGGAAGTTAACAGGACAAGTTGCAAAAGAAGTTCAATTGCCAAAAGACCTTCTATCAAACAGGTGAAAGAATAAGCAATTGCTTCAGGCAAGTACTTGGAGCTGGATCAAAGTGGTAATGTTGTGGACCAAGGTTGAAGTTCTAATGCGATGATAAGTACTCTCTGATTTAGAGATCCTAAGGCACCTAGTTCCAATAATTCTAGGAATCCCTTCCCCTGCTAAATGTTGAAGCAACCGATTACAAAATAGATTCTACAGAAAACAATCAACACTCTTGTTGCAAGATGTAGATGAGTTTGAGTGACCTAAGGAGCAAGTAGGCACACCTGACCTAGGAGGCAGTAATATAATGGCTATCCATGCCAAAAAAGGAGGAAAACTGCCTCCAGGAGAGGGAATGGACATGTTACCCCATATCTTGCAAGGGTAGCTAGGGAAATTGTTCACTTGTTCTTTCCAAGTGGTTGATGGTAGATTGCTTGAAGGATGATGCATGGATGGCCTAGTGGGATGTTGCCCTATATGATGACTTTGGGCAGAGTGCAGTACAGCCAGGATGCAGTATGTACAGCAGCAGCATCCTACAGGCAGAAGGAGGGCATTTATGACAGACAGGTTTCTAGCATTCAGTTGACACTTTTGCAGATCTGATTGACAAAATTTGGTACATAATTTAAAGGACAGCAGCCATAGAAAAGAAGAATTGGAGCTATGGATGATTGTTGGTGTGCTTCTCCGGTTTGATGGACTGACAGGTTGCAGACAGATATTATCCCTGATGGCATTTCTAGTAGCAAGCATATCCCCTTTTCAGTAAATTAAAAGCAAGTCAAGTGCAACCATGACATCAGACTGTTTGGTAGTGCGTTTGGAATAATTTTTACCGTTTTTTATCCCAAAATCGCCGGAAAAGCGGGGCGTTTTGGTTGTTGTTTATCCTACCCGTTTGGTAGTCACGTGATCCAATTTGTTTGAGTGATGATCCAATTTGTTTGAGTGATAGTTTTTGGAATGCTTGTTGGCTGCTGAGGATAGAGAGGGACAGTTTTTCCATGATGGTCAAAGGTCAAAACTTCTATACCCAAAACAGAGATCTGTGTATGTGGCAGCAATATCCGCCTTTCAGAAACATGCACATGTCTGATCATTGTAGCTCTTCGGCATCCTGTAGCAGCAATAAGTCGGACTCTGAACAGCTAGACCACCATTCAGGTTTGAGTCTAGTTTGGGGATAATTTGGGGCAGAGGTTAGAAGCATTCGTAGCAGCCCTGATCAGGTTTCTGTTAGTGGCTTTCGATCTGCTGATTTAAACAGTGGCAGAAAGGGATCCTTGCAGAGAAATACTGAACAGTTTTATGTAAGAATGAAACAAAAATCCATATGCCAAGGTTAAAGAAATGGAAAGGGTACCAGATCTGCCAAAAAGACAATTTTGAGAATGCTATGTTATGCTAGAGATTCAGAATGCATCAATATGAAATTCGGTGGTCAACATATGAAGTCAAAATGGCCTCCATGGAGAAAATGTGACAGAATCATATGGCATCATTACAGCAAAGCCCTGATGCGGCGAGCAGGAAAAGAAGAAACCAGCAGGTTGAACCAAGTCCAATCAAATTTTCACGTGGTGCAAACAGTTTTAATCTCCCAGCGACATAATCAAATTCTTTCAGAAAGGCCAGTTGCAATTAAGTGCAAATGAAGGGATCGAATTTCCTCAAGGGCGATCTGGTAAGCTAATGTTAACCAGCAGCTTCAATTGAATGCTCTGCAATAAGCGAGGACAATGAGTGATAAAACACCAAAAGGAGGCTCCAAAGATCTCAAATGTAAACCCAGATCTGGAGTATTTGCACACAGTGTACACAGTTTCCTTGTAAAAGCTGCGAGACATCACCTATAATTCAGGGTGCAGTGGAAGGTTGAAGGTGGTTCTCTTTTATCTTGGACATTGTACTTGTGCTTTGACTACCATTATGTATGGATTTAGTGTTTGTTAGGGTTAGTGGAGTGTTTTGAGTTATTTACATTACCTTATCTTAGATTTAAGAAGTTTACGATTATTTTATTGTAAAGGAAGTTGAGCTCCTCTCTCTTATATAAAAGAGAGTGTCTTCTTCTTTTGTCATGTTTGGATTGGGGGAGAAATCCCACTAAGACTTAATGAAATCTTTCGTAGTGTTTTTAGATGGTTGAGGTTAGGATTATTCGATGTCTTGTTAATGTTTGGTTTACTCTTGGATCAAAAGTGTTGCTATTTTGGGATGATTTGTAAGTAAGCTCTTTACTTTGTGAGGTTAAGTTGTTTAATTGTGGATGAATTGGCAATGCGCGTAGTTTAAAAATGTCTTGTTAATGTTTTGGTTTACTCTTGGATCAACAAGTGTTGCTATGTTAGGATTATTTGCAAGTAAGTACTTTATTTTGTGAGGTTAAGTTGTTGTGGATGAATTGGCAATGTGCGTAGTCTAAAAATTCAACGATTTGAGCCGGAATAAATAAATTTTTCGAGCATGATTTTGAAAAAATCTGTTTGTAATTTTTCAAAAGCTAGGTTACAACTCTCAAATTCTAGAATTTTGGGTGCCCTAGTGGTTTTTTGAGGGTGTTGAATCCATTTCTACCATCAAAATCCCGATAAAACACAACTAAATTCCTATTTTTGCAAAATAAAAAATGTCATATTTCGATTAAAATTGGTCGTCCGATCCAAATCCTCGAATTTTTAGACGTCTCCTAGGTAATGTGTTCTCATCTCATGATTGTATGCCCTAGGACTCCATTCTTGGAGAATACTGTACCCAAAGTAGTATTGAAGATAACACATAGGTTATTCCCTGTAGATCATTGGGTGAAATCTGTCCTTTTTTTAATTTGGTAGGGATTGGCACTCAAACCCATCAATTCTTGGATGCTAGCAAACTCTTCATTACTATCCTTGATTGACCCCATTTTCCCATTTGGTAAGACTCTGGTCTCCAATCCCGTCATCACCATTAGCTTTTTACTTTCATAAAAAATCTTGTTTTGCTAGGGTTACTCTTCAAATTCACTTTATTCTTCATCACTAGACCCTAGTAATCCTATTTAGGAACTCATCCCTTGAACTAGAGAAGAGCTAGCCTAAAGATCAAAAGAGGGTTGGTGAGCTGATAGTGGCCGCCTCTTAGTTATTCATGAGCCATCATTGGCTTTAGGGCTTCCAATATCAAGATGTTAGTTTGTGTGGTAACAAGACCTAAGAGGAAAACCTCCTAGGGAAGTAAGCCAATTCACTACAAAACTATGCTAACTAATCTAGGAATACTACACTTGGTGGGTGTGGAGTTGCAAGTTAGTTTGTTTTTTTTTCCCAAAATTAAGAAAACAAAGCAAGGGAATAGGGGAAGGCACATTGAGTAAATTAGGTTGTAAATTAACTTAATGTACTTTGGTTGTAGTTTAAATGTTTTATCAGGTTTTAACATGTGATCAATATTTAAATATACTAACTAAAAATTGAAAGACCACAAGAGAAGAAAGCAACAAAATCTAGTTTATTTTTAATTTCAATTAATGTGCCTACTCAACCTATATGAGAGAAATCAACTTTTTCCTTCCCTCCCAATATCACAAAGAAGCAAATTAGCAAATAATTAACCATTATTACCAATATCACAAAGAAGCAAATTGGCAAATAATTAACCATTGTTACCAATTTCGTTTTGGCGAGCAAGGGAAGAGGAGAAGAGTTGTAAATTAACCTTCTAGTGTTTGAAAAACATGGTCATAGAATCACGACGAAATAGCAAACTCACAAAGTACAAAAGATATTACATGGTAAAACCCTTCAATGTGGAACATCCACAATTACAAAGAGTTGTAAATTAACCTTCTAGTGTTTGAAAAACATGGTCATAGAATCACGACGAAATAGCAAACTCACAAAGTACAAAAGATATTACATGGTAAAACCCTTCAATGTGGAACATCCACAATTACAAAGGAAAATTATTTTATTCTCTCACCTCAATCCACTCGGTCTATTGAGGACCCAAGTCCAATTTATAGAGCAATCAATTGACTGTTAGCTGCTCATTTATTTCCAATTCACTAAAACACTTCTCAACTAGCTAAGCCTAAAATAGTTGGATGCTCCAAACTTACTTCCAACTTGGATCCGTCAATACACAATAAGATCAAGAGAGGTTAACTAAAGTGAGTCAAGCTTATCTTGATAATTCCAACTCGTATTTTGATAATTACAAGCTTCCACAACTTATTTTTTATATTTACAAAATTAATTTATAATACACAATTAATTATTAAATTAAATGTGCACAAATAATTATGCACCAACATCTACCTATAAGATTGACCTTGGATTTTAGGGAAAGGACAAAGGGATTACATGTTATCTCCCTCTAACGACAACTTCCTTCACCCTTGCAAAGATTATTATGGAAGGAACTTGGCTTTAGTGAGCGGCTTAGCTTACATATCTATACCTTGATCTTCTGAATGACAAAATTGTAAATTAATAATCTGATCATGAAAGAGAAAATGAAGTAAGCGAAAGTGTGAATCGAACTATAGTACACGAGATTGCCATAATTTATAAGTGACAAGCAACCTACTAGCACAAAACCTTCTCTATGTAACATATTTCATTTTATATATATATATATATATATATATATAATCAAAGTTTCTCAAGACAACTATCTTAATCCCCTTAAATGGTATGTGTAGATTTAGAAGAATAAAAATGGTCTATGTTAGTTTATCTAAAAGGTGAGTTTTAATAAAGGGAAGAAGTTTTTAATAACATGTAGAAAATTATTGAACTTTCTCACTCAGTTCAAAGTTCTCATAAAACCATTCTACTCAATAAGTAGGATTGGCATTGACATTAGTATTTAAATGGTTTTTGCTAAGTAGGTTGGAGACATTAAACTTTCCTTATTCTTTTCATATTATAGCATTAAAATATATGAACCCTTTGAAAAACAGGCATGATGGGAAGGCATGATGAATAGGTATTGTTTATGTATTCATGATCGGCTACATGGCTATGCATGTAGATTGATTTGTCATGTTATATTTTTGTAGTTATGTATCCTATTCACTCTACTTCTCTGTTATTCTTTTCAAGGTCATGTAGTTTTAAAGAATAGATTACATATCTTAGTTGTTGCTGTTGATGTATATGTAACTTCGGAATGTATTTCATCTATGTATTTCATATATATTTATTGTACCCTTATTAGAGATGTGTTATTCCTCTATAAGGAAGTGTCGTCATGTGGATTGACAAGTGTCGCAAGTGTGTGTACTTGCCGATGGGTTATTAGACCACCATGTGTGGGGTCGGCCCTGAAATATATATATTATAATGTGGATGTACCTAGCTAGACAAGTCGGCCCCATAAGGTCACTGGGAAAACAGGTTAGTATAAATAGAGATCAGGTGATCTCTATTTAGATCATTTGGAAAGTTATCTCTCTCTCACTCAGAAAGTGGCGCACTAGTGAGGAGGAGGATCATCTGCTTCTAGGAGACTATCTCAAGTGTATTTTGGTTTTACTTTGGTTGAGCCATTGCTCTCTCTATCTATGAGGAAGTTGTGGGGTTTTTCACCTTAGGGTTTTCCCCACGGAAACTCTGTGTCTCTTGTCTCTCATGCTTTTGATTCTTGTGATGCTTGTCATGCTTATTGTGATTGTTATGCATTGATATACTGTATATGTTATTCTCTCAGTGAAGATCCTAGAGTATTGTGAATTAATGCTCAAAATTTAACATGGTATCAGAGCTAACCTGAGAAGAAGACATTTTGCAGTGACAGAAACTTGAGTTTCTTGTTTATTGGATTTCTCTCCACAGATTTTGGAAAAGCAGTATAGTGGATTGACTCTACTCATCAAGGTGCATCTATCTGTCCAATCAGAATTCAATTCTGAGCATTTTTAGATTTGGCCCAAAAAATTAGGGTTTCCACAAAAATAGGAATTTCTTAAATTTGAAGACATAGCTGGAAGCTCCTTGCAAAAATCGAAGTTTAGAGCTTTGGATCGAGATTTTTGGCTGGGTAGATCTCCGGGAAACTCAAACCCTAATTCAGGGCTCTCCCTAATGAACCCGGGAGGACAAAAAGGAAAATCTGAAGGGTAAAACTTTGCTGATCTCAAATTCTGAATGCACCAGGATGATCAGCTCATCAAAGCGCATCTTTCTATCCTTTCATAAAATTGAAATTCACATTTTAAATTTTTAGGGTTTTTTCGACAAACCCTAATCCGGGACCAGACCCAGTTTTCAGCATTTCAAGTGGTAAGACCTAAATCTTTTCTATTTGAAGTACTCTTTAAGATGTCTCACCACACCAAGCTTGAGGATAAGCTTGAAGGGGCTGATAACTTCCGAGCTTGGAAGTATAGGATTGGGTTAATCCTGGAAGAGAATGAGTTGGACTCATATATCAAAGAAGACATCCCTATCCCAGAGGATGAAGAGGCCAAGGTATTGCATAAGAAGAACTTGGTCAAGGCAAAGAGAATCATTGCTGATTCTATCAAAGATCATTTCATACCCCATGTGTTTTCTCTAAAGACACCCAAGGAGATGTTTGACTCTTTGACCAAGCTATTTGAAGGAAAGAACATAAATCGAAAGATGACTCTGCGGAATCAATTGAAAGGGGTCAAGATGTTGAATGGAGAAACCATTCAATCTTACTTCTCCAAGGTCTCTCAGATCAAGGAGCAACTTGAAGCTATGGATGAAGTAGTGGACAATGGTGAAGTTGTTATGACCACTCTGAATGGCCTACCTAGGTCATGGGACTCCTTTATTCAAGGAATCTATGCAATAAAGAAATTGATCTCTTTCAGTAAACTATGGGAGGAAGGCTAGACTTGTAGCTCGTGAGGAAAAGATGGGAGGTGAAGATCAAGCTCTCACAACTCACACCAAAAGAAGTAAGCCCAAGAAGGAGCACTCTCGCTACAAAAGATCCTATCAAAAGAATAAGAAGGATCTTAGATTCTTCACATGCAATGAGAAGGGTCACTTTGCTTCAGATTGTCCCAAGAACAAAAGGGATAATAACAACAACTTCAGCAAGAAGAAGAAGGGCAACAAAAGAAAGTTCCATGCTCATGCTGTCGAAGATGATGAACCTCCAAAGAAGAAGGCTAGGGAAGAAAGTGATGATGACTCATCAAGTGAAGAAGAGTATGTTCTAATTTCTGCTCTCATAGGTACTATCTCCCATGGTTGTAATGATTGGTTGATTGATAGTGGGGCTTCCAAACACATGACTGGGTTTAAGGAATCTTTTGTGAATCTATCTGAACATGAATCACCCCATAAGGCAAAACTTGGGGATGATTATCAATACCCAATCAAAGGAAGTGGTGAAGCCTCCTACAACCTAGATTCTGGAAAATATTTGAAGATGAAAGAAGTCCTTTATGTACCTGGGCTCAAGAAGAACCTACTCTCCATCTCTGCATTGGATGCAAAAGGTATGAGGGTTGCATTTGTGGATGTCCAAGTCCTAATGTGGCCAAAGGGAAAGACCATAGATGATGCAGTAGTGATTGGAGAGCAAGAGGGAGGATTGTATAAATTGAAGGGACAACCTGAACATGCCGTGGTACATGAATCCATGGAGCCAAGTGAACTTTGGCATAGAAGACTTGCTCATATGCACTATAGGGCACTTCCAATTGCAAGCAAAGCTGTAGAAGGTCTTCCTGAAATCAAGACCAAACATGAAGGTGTTTGCAAAGGATGTGCAAAAGGTAAGAACATTAAGAAGGCTTTCCTAAGCAATGAAAGCAAGGCCAAAGATATCCTAGAAATCATCCACTCAGATGTATGTGGTCCTATGTCATCCAGTTCTCTTAGCGGGTATGTTTACTATGTCTCATTTATTGATGACTTCTCCAGGAAGACTTGGGTATACTTCTTGAAGAACAAAAATGAGGTGTTTGATAAGTTCAAGGACAGGTAATCTAGGAAGCAAAGATCAAGAGGGAGCACACTCCAGCAGCTCCTGCAAGGATGCAGATTTTCAGAGGGAGTTGACCATCTTCCTACATTCCACAACAGAAAGGTTTAGAAGAAGCTAATTCAGCAGCTCCTGCCAGGAAGCAAAGACTCAGAGGGAGTCCACCCAACAAACAAACAAAGATAAGTATTTCAATTATCATTTCTTGCCTATTTTTTTTGTATAATATTATGCTTGTGTTCCTAGACTTAGGAGATGTATTGTGCATATTAGAATGATTGCATTAATGAACAGTATACTACTAATATGCATGTGATGGGTAAGTGGCCTATGGCACTGTACAACATTCCAGTGCTACTTATCTAGAATGAAACCTCTTTGCTGACATGTTGGGAGTAGTGCAAACTCTTAACAATGTTCTAGTAGAGACTGGAAGGCATCTAGAAAGTTGTGGAACATGGATAAATGTTGTATTGAAGCATTGGCTAAGATAACTGCATGACATATTTATTTATGTGTAAAGAATTTGTTCTGAAAATTATGAGATGTTTCTAATCATGCAATTTAACTTGTTTTGTAGGAAAGACCGTATATCTTCACCTACAAAAGGACTACAACATTTGTTCCAACAACAAAGATATCTATTGAAGATATTGAAGATATTGAAGTTCCTAGGATCTTGGATGAAGAAATGGAATGCCATGATCCGTTGATCATGAAGAAGATGTTTGGGATGCAGTCCCAAGACCTGATAGGGAGTCACATGTGTGCAGATTGAAAAAAGCCTTGTATGGCTTGTAGCAAGCTCCCAGAACTTGGTGTGACACAAAGAGGAAGCTTGCTGCCGAATTCGATATGAAGAAATTTGGGATGATGAATTATTTCCTAGGTATGGAGGTGTGGCAGAGTCCAGGTGGGATCTTCCTTGGTCAAGGGAAGTACACAGTAGATATCCTGAAGAGATTTGGGATGATGGATTGCAAGGCCATGGCCACACCTATGGCATCGAATCTGAAGTTTCTATGTGATGCTTCATCTGAGCCGGTTGATGTCTCTATGTATCGTCAGATGATTGGGTCCTTGATGTACCTGACGAACATGAGACCGGATATTTGCTTTGCTGTGAACACATTGAGCCAGTTCTTGATGGATCCGAGGAGTGTTCACCTGGTTGATGTAAAGCATGTTCTGAGGTACCTGAAGGGTACAGTGGATTATGGGCTCAAGTATGAAGCGAATCAAAAGTTTAACCTGCAGGGTTATGTTGATTCAGATTGGGTTGGCAGTGCTGCAGATAGGAAGAGCACATCTGGGTGTTGCTTCAGTATGAGATCAGGTGTGATCTCTTGGTTTAGTAGGAAGCAGTCTTGCATAGCACTAAGTACAACTAAGGCAGAGTATGTTGCAGCCTGTTCAGCTAGTTGTGAGGTAGTATGGCTACGGAAGCTACCGTCTGAGTTATTTGATCTCCCGTTGGATGCTACTGGTATCTTCTGTGATAACCAGAGTTGTGTGAAGCTTTCCAAGAACCCAGTGTTTCATGACAGGTCGAAACACATAGAGATCAAATATCACTATATCAGGGATATGGTGCAGAGAGGAGCTGTGAAGCTCCTGTATGTTGCGACGGACGAGCAGATTGCAGATGTGCTGACGAAGACACTAGCCAGGGTGAAGTTCGAGTACTTCAGGGAGAGGCTTGGTGTTCTTCAGATCGAGGACACTTCGAGGAAGAAGTGATGGACAGATTTGCTGAAGCCATTCCAAGCATGTTGGAAGGAGGATCCTTCACATGGCTGTGGATGTAAGCACTGGATGATGAGCATCAGGATGATGTTATGGTTTCTGCTTTGTATGATCAGTTGGATCATTTTTATATGTATGTATGTATGCATCATGTTGGATGATGGATATGATCAGTTGGATCATTTACATGTATATGTATGTACGCATCATGTTGGATGCTGGATATGATCAGTTGGATCATTTATATGTATGTACGCATCATGTTGGATGCTAGATATGATCAGTTGGATCATGTGTATGTATTTTGTATATGCATCATGTTGGATGCTTGGACCATGTATCTGTATATGTATCAGGTGGATACATTGTATGATCAGTTGGATCATGTATGATGATATGTATCAGGTAGATACTTGGTATGCATCAGGTAGATGCATTGTATGATCAGGATGATCATGGATGACGAGCTTTAGGATGTTGCTCCAGATGACTTGCAGTAGGATGTTGCAGTGATGATGATTATGATGATCATGTGTACATCAGGATGATGTATGGTGAGTATCAGGTTGATACTCTATGGTCGTGGATCAGGTTGTGCAGATGAGCATATAATTTGGCCCTGGGAGATTTGCAGATAGTCTTTCGAGGTTTTACCTATGGCATATAATTTGGCCCTGGGATATCTGGAAAATGCTCTTTCGAGGTTTTGCTCTGGGAGGACATATAATTTGGCCCTAGGAGATCTGCAGATAATCTTTCAAGGTTTTGCCTATGGCATATAATCTGGCCCTAGGATATCTGGCAGATGGTCTTTCAAGGTTTTGTCCTATGGCATATAATATGTCCCTGGGAGATCCGATAGGTTGGGCTATGTGCCCGTAATAAGTCCCGGGATGCTCTTGTGAGGTTTTGCCATGACCACATATAATCTGTCCCTGGGAGATCCTATAGGTAGAGCTGTGTGCTCGTAACAGCCTAGGATGCTCTTGCGAGGTTTTGTGGTGACCACATATAATCTATCCCTGGGAGATCCTATAGGTAGAGCTGTGTGCTCGTAACAGCCTGGGATGCTCTTGCGAGGTTTTGTGGTGAGGTCACATATAATATGGCCCTGGGAGATCCTATAGGTAGAGCCATGTGCTCGTAACAGCCTGGGATGCTCTTTCGAGGTTTTGTGACGCACCTAATAAGTCTTGAGGATTCCACAGTATGGCCAGTGATGACGAAGACTTGCAGGTGGCGGGCCTACATCCAGTATGAAAAAGGACTGGCTCTGTAGAACTTCCTATGACGAGTAGAGTCAGAGATTGGTTGAGATAGCAGCAGCAGTGACGATGATGATGACGATGCATCGATGACGATGATCCCGAGAAGAAGACTTGTCTAGTATATCTGTGTCAAGAAATACCTTCCTAGTTAAGAGGGAGTGTTGATGTATATGTAACTTCGGAATGTATTTCATATATATTTATTGTACCCTTATTAGAGATGTGTTATTCCTCTATAAGGAAGTGTCGTCATGTGGATTGACAAGTGTCGCAAGTGTGTGTACTTGCCGATGGGTTATTAGACCACCATGTGTGGGGTCGGCCCTAAAATATATATATTATAATGTGGATGTACCTAGCTAGACAAGTCGGCCCCATAAGGTCACTGGGAAAACGGGTTAGTATAAATAGAGATCAGGTGATCTCTATTTAGATCATTCGGAAAGTTATATCTCTCTCACTCAGAAAGTGGTGCACTAGTGAGGAGGAGGATCATCTGCTTCTAGGAGACTATCTCAAGTGTATTTTGGTTGTACTTTGGTTGAGCCATTGCTCTCTCTATCTATGAGGAAGTTGTGGGGTTTTTCACCTTAGGGTTTTCCCCACGGAAACTCTGTGTCTCTTGTCTCTCATGCTTTTGATTCTTGTGATGCTTATTGTGATTGTTATGCATTGATATACTAAATATGTTATTCTCTCAGTGAAGAACCTAGAGTATTGTGAATTAATGCTCAAAATTTAACAGTTGCCCCATAGTGAGGAAGGTGACGATAGTTGGAATTGTTGTCAATATTTTTTGGCAACTTCCTTTAGGGACATAGAATGGAGACAATGTTGGTTTAGAACCCCGAACATTGATGATTTGAATTGGTTCAAGAAGATCCTCCCTTATAAGTCCATATTCAACCTTGACTTGTACCAAGCAAGTTGTATTATTTTATATAATTTTTGATGTTGTACATCCACTTAAGATGAACACCAATCTAATGTTCAACATGCACACATATGTGTTCATCTTTCACACTTCTACTCTTGTCATCAATATTCTAATTTTAACATATTTACTCAACTATTTTGCGCCTTACATAGAATAGAATCAATTATTCACTTTACTAATGAGTGATATCAATATGAGTTTTAATGCCTTGAATGACTTAAAAGTTTGCAAAACTTTCCATCACAATAGGATTTATCCCTAAAGTGGACTCTGTTGTTGGAGGTATGTTAAATTCTTTGTATATAGCCTTGACATTCATGCACAAAGTGTTAATTATGGCATGAGGATTGTGCACTCATCCATGAGCATTAATTAGGGTTTGGGGTAAAGATTGCCCCTAAAAAATTGAAGTTTTTTGTGCTTTTTTAGTTGATGGTTTTCAACTCATTGTAATATAGTATTGGTTTAGGATATATTTATATGCACTATGATTGATAGGAGGATGGAGGTTTTTGGATACTAGGGTTTAAGGGTGGGGTTTTCAATTTTATTTTATGGAGGACAAGTTGCAACTTGACAACTATTCAAAGGCTTCATTGTCAAAGGAAGACATTTGCTCTTTCTCCCCTCAATTTTGACTCCGAGGGAGGTTTCTAGTTTAGATGGTGGGGCTAAAGATAATCAGAATACTCATGCTTCTAACTTTGGCCAAGGAGAGAGATAGAGAACTGAATCACGATTAGATCTCATCCCCGTAGCGTAGAACCTAAGGGTACAATGGATCAAGAGAAACTTAAAGTTGAGGTTACTAAGTATAGTTCGCTGACCTTATCTGATCACTCCTTGAGGTTTGATTCATGTGATCTTCTTATACTTTCACATTCTGGGGATTCACCAGTGCATCTTCTCGAAGGATAGATCCTAGTCCACTATGAACGAGTCATCTCTAGTGCAGGGTTTGTCGGGGGAAGGTTATCCTTGAACAACTTGAACAATTTATGCCCTAGGGTTTTTCCATAGAAGAAAAAGAAAGGTGAAAGGTGATTAAGTCCCACGGAGGGGGTGTATCCCTGGTAGTGGGTGAAGAAATAAGCATAATGTAAATATTAGATATGAAGAGTCACACTTTAGTGGGTGAATTTTTTAGGTGTAGGGTTTCAACAAATTCCTTGTCGGCTTAGGCTCAAACATCATGGGCGCCTGTTGTGGGATATAGTTCCATAACCCATCTATTGGCCCGAAGTTGGATGGGTTTCATATTTAGGAGGAAAGAGGATGAAAGGAGGATTCATCAACAATGTTGGTACATGGATAAAAAAATTGACCCTCAAGTAGTAGCATCCTCTCTTTGATGTCCAAGATGTGTTCACGATAAACACATCAGTGTGGGTTAAGATCCCTGGTTTACCTATTGATTTTTGGTTGGAATAAGGTTTAAAATCAATAGGGTATACTTTGGGAAAATTCATTGTCACATATGAAAGTTACCTAAATAACTCATCTCATTCTATGGAGTGGATTCTGGTGGAGGTTAACTTTAGTCAAGGCCTTTTCAAGTTGATGGAATTAGTCATAAGAGGTAGATCCTACACAGAATCGAGACTACCTCAATGTCCCATTTCAGTGTACACACTACCATCACTCTGACCATGTTTTTGTTGATTATGAAAAGTCATTTCAAAAACAAATATGGAAGGCTAAACATTAGGTGGTGATGGGTGGGGACGCTAAGAGTAATGGCTAGTCTCAAGATCCCTTAAGTGATGAAAAGCTTTTGAAGGCCTTGGGTGGCTTGGATGGGAAGGATGCTTTCGCTTATCAAGTGGATTCTTTTGAGGGTAAGCATCAAGTTGACATAGTGGTAGGAAATATGTCCATTCCCTTGATCTCACGGTTTAGTTTGAAGGAGACACACCAAGGGGTTTCTCAGGAGGTGTTTGGAGAAATTGACATCTCTTCAGCCTAATTAGCACAATTGGAGGCATTGTGGTGTGCTAACGACTTCATTTACATTTCCTCAAGTAAGAATCCCAAGAACAACTCTCCATTACCTATTCTTGAAGAGATTGTCTTGATTATGATTGTTAATAGTACCCTTGATAGTAGGGGAAATCATTCCACACCTGATTCAAAGAGGGTTTCAAACATGCATTTAGGGAGAAGTATTGGAAGGTGACATATTTACAATAGGAATGCCAATTGATTCCAACTCTCTTACTCATTCTCTTCATCCTCCTTTCTCTATAGTTAATGGCCCTTCTTCCTCGTCCTATGGGTGTGATCTCGATTAGTTGAGATCTTAACTTCATTCTTAGGACTTAAGGTGCTTAGGGGGTTTGGGACTTGATTCTCTAAAAGAGGTTGGCAATCCCAAGGTGGGAAAGAAACCAACTATTAATTATTCCCAAGAGAAGGCAACAAGGGAAGTCAACCACAGTAGGCATAAGTTGTTATCCGAGGTCCTTAGAGCAGGAAAAACCCCTTCTTTGAACACTTGATGAAGATAGCGTCGATTAATATTTGGGGATTAGGAGGGAAGGATAAAGAACTCACCCTCAAACAATTAATGGATTTGGAAAACCCAGATATGTTGTTGCTCCAAGAGACACTCTATGGGTAAGGGGGAGTCCCTCAATTTTGTGACCTAAGGATGAGATTCAACAGTTACGAATTTTTAGATGTGGACTCATTTGGTCATTCGAGAGGTTTTATTTCTAGTTTTATTTGAATTTTTCATTGTATAATTGCTTTGTAATGTGTTCAGGGTTGTGTTTGGCGGTCCATAACAAGAGTTTGAATTGTACCTTTACAATCCTCAATTTGTATGGGCCATATGACGGTAAGCAAGATTTATGGGACCATTTATTTTCGTTACAATGTATTAAAGTGGATAATCTTATCATAAGTGGGAATTTAAATTTGACACTTAGTCAAGATGAGATTTGGGGACAATCTTCCCAAGAGGACATATTGGCTCAATACTTTCAGGATAAATATAAAACAACTAGTTGGTTAGATGTGGCATCTATCAATCTCAGGATGACTTGGATAACAATAGAGTTGGTAATAAAGGAATGGAGAAAAGAATAAACTAGCTTTTGGCTCATGAATTTTTTTTATAGCAGGTGAATCGGTATGGATTATGGTTTGGCAATGTCAGATGCTCAAGTCATTTCCACATTTTCCTCGAATTTGGTGTTGGTGGGGGTAAGTTTGGGTGTTCCATTTAAGTATAATACAATTTGGTCCATGGAGGAGAAGCTTCAGAATATTGTAAAAAATAACTGGAGGCATATCGAGGTAGGATTTGAGGAAAGTGTTGGGTCTTAGTTCGCCTAATCTCTAAAATTGATCAAACAAAAGGTTGTGAATTGGGCTCGGGATCGGCATAGAAAGTGGGATGGTTGTCATTAGAGGTGGATTGTGAATTGCATCAAATTTTCTTTTCCTTGCATACTAGGATTATTGACAAGGAAAAGCAAGATCAAATTATAATAGTTGAGCAGAAAAGGAGCAAACTTTTGCAAGATAAAGAAATTGCATAGAGATTAAAAAGTTGAGCTTTATGGATATATTCAAGTTATTAGAACATGAATCTTTCTCAAAACTTTTCCACACATAGGAGGAACAAACACCATTTGTGAGATGGCCGATAGTGACAGCCAGTGGGTTTGAGGCTTTTATGATCTAGCAAGGATTGTGGTTTCTCAGTTTCACTCCTTGTAGTTTGAACTTGATAGACCCAACCTAGGTGAGATAATGGAGTTGATAGCTCACTTTCTATGAGTAGTTGAGGTTGAAGAGAATGAGGAGATATATCGAGTGGTGACCAAGGAGGAGCTCTAGTCATGTTTAGTTTCCTTTCAAAAGGACAATAGTTCGAGTCTCGATGGGTGGTCGATAGAATTAGTCATTGATTTAGTCAAGGTATTAGGTGAAGACTTGGTAAAGGTCATGGAGGAGGTCCATTGGAACAATTGTCATACCTATTATTCATTGGCGATGTTATGTTATTCTATTGCTGCTTTGAAGAAGAAGGTCGCTAGTACCAAGAGATATTATCCTTATTTTGTCAAGCTATAGGTATGGAGATGAATATAGGAAAGTCATGTTTGTATTTTCTTGAGGAAGTTTCTCATTTAAGACTAATATAGGGTAGGGTTTTTCCTTGCTCTTCTCATTTGATGGATGAGGGGGCCAAATATCTAGGCTACACTCTTAAGCCCAACAAATATGGTAAAGCAAATTGGTTCTGGATAATTGCCAAGATTGAGAATCGTGTGAATTTATGGTGTAATCGTTGGACCTCTCGTAATGGGAGGCTTGTTCTTATCAAATCTATATTGGAAGTGATCCATGTATATTGGCACTAATTTGCATGCATACCTAAAGGAGTACTTGACAAGCTTCGTAAGATTTTTTTTCAAGTACCTTTGGAAGGGTAGTTGCGAGTATAAAGGATCCTACCTAGCTAGCTGGAAGTTAATTGCTACTCTGAAATGTCAAGGAGGATGGCGTGTTAAAAATATTTTCCTTTGCAATCAAGCATTGGCTACCAATTCTTTGTGGACATTTAAAACTTAGGAAAATCTATGGAGAAGGATTTGATCGAGAAGCTCATTGCTCTAGATAATATTAAAGATTCCAAGTCTATTCATATTTTTTCTCGAAGGCACTAACTCTGACTTTTTCATTCATATTGGCTTGGAGGGTTGGCTTTGGGTCTTTGATCAGTGTGGGATCTGATTCTCTTATGGAATGCGATCGTTGTAATACTTCCACTAGACTTGGTTTACAAATTTAAGGTGCAGGGTAGTTGTACATTGAACAAGTTCAATAACCCTCTTCTAACTGACTTGTGGCAGTAAGGTTGGCTCCAAGCCCAGGACTTGGGGTTGGAGGGCGAATGGGCTATGAGATGGCATAGGGGGGTTGGAGGGCGAATGGGCTATGAGATGGGATAGGTATTTAATGGACCTGAGGAAGGATCATATATGATTAAGAGATGAGGATGATGAGATCTATGGGCCTTCAATGAGATTGGAGGAAAGTATACGACAAAGCTTGGTTATACAGCTCTAAATGACCGAGGGATAAAGGATCCATGTTGGTGGTGGAGAAAGTTATGGAAGGTGGTTTCCCCACCAAAGAGGATACTTTTTCTTTCGCATGTTAATGAACGGGAGGGTCCTTACATGGGACTGATTGCAGAGAAGGAAGAAGCAGGGTTTGAGAATGTGCTTTCTCTGTAGAGAAAATGTGGAAACAAGCGATTATCTATTTCTCTCATGTCTATATACCCGACAGGTTTGGTACGACTACAAAGTTGAGTATCAATTGTAAGTGAAGAATCTGTGGGACATAGAGTCTTTGAATGATTGTTTTGCTAAGTATTTCAACTGCAAGGAGCTTAAGGGTCTTTGTGTGTTTCCCTACCTGGTCAACTGCGGGATTTGGCTATCGTAGAATGCTCATATCTTTGAAGATCAATATTTTAAATATTTTAAGGTCTCCTCGCAACTTCCAAGTATTGTCCCTTATTAAGTATTATGGAAAGCCCCTGGTGCCTAGAGTTGATCGATCTGTTGGTAATGTGGAAATTGATAAAGAGGATGTGTGGAGCTATTTCGATGGGGCATGCTAGGGGATCGAGAATCATTGCAGCCTTAGGTTTGTATTGCAATACTTTGATGGACACTACTTCTCTAGACATGCATGTTTGGGAATTGATACAAACAACCTCAGTGAGTTTGCGAGGAATAACTCAAATCCAAGATTTTGGAGACTCTGCTATGACAATTAATTGGATGAATGGGGAGGTACAGATTCATAGTATCGATCTTCAGTAATCGGCTATGCACTTTAAATAAATTAGTGGTTTATTCCGAAGTGTTAGCTATTCTAATGTTTATCGTGAATTGAATTATGTTGTCGATGCCCTATATAAAGAAGCATTGCTATTGGAACCTTGGCAGTTTTTGGTTAAGGAGATTAAGGATGGAGAGCAGGTTTCAGATTGGAGCAATGAGCTACTTTGAAAGCCTGCAGCTTTATTTTGATCCTGTTTTAAGCACTCATGTGCTCTCTGTTGTGTAGGGGACAATATAACCGATCTTCTAGCTATAGAAATTATGTGGTTCTACCAGTGGTATATAATATAGTAGCTGGGGGTTACCTTTTAGCTTTAGTTAATTAGATATGTTTCACGTTGAAGTGCTAAGACACCTAAAGATTGTATTTTTGTTTCTCCTTGAATAAAAAATATGCTTTTTCCCCGGAAAAAAATATTTCTATGTATTGTGTGCATGTAGTTCAATGTTTTCTTTCTATTTTCATTAAGAATATGTATGCATAGTTTCACTTATAAAGGTATAGTAGCTGTGGGTTACCTTTTAGCTTTAGTTAATTAGAGATGTTTCACGCTGAAGTGCTAAGACACCTAAAGATTGTATTTTTGTTTCTCCTTGAATAGAAAATATGCTTTTTTCCCGGAAAAAAAATATTTCTATGTATTATGTGCATGTAGTTCAATGTTTTCTTTCTATTTTCATTAAGAATATGTATGCATAGTTTCACTTATAAAGGTATAGTAGCTGTGGGTTACCTTTTAGCTTTAGTTAATTAGAGATGTTTCACATTGAAGTGCTAAGACACCTAAAGATTGTATTTTTGTTTCTCCTTGAATAGAAAATATGCTTTTTCCCCGGAAAAAAAACATTTCTTTGTATTATGGGCATGTAGTTCAATGTTTTCTTTCTATTTTCATTAAGAATATGTATGCATAGTTTCACTTATAAAAGATTTAAAAATTACATATACAAGATAATGGATTCTATTTTCTACTCAATAGTTAGTTCTATGGTAGAAACATTATATATTAGGATCTATTTCAAATCTTTTTTTTTCAATGTGTTTCACAGCCCTAGAGCATGCTAAGTCCACTCTAGAGCATGCTAAGTCCACTGATCCGAGCCAAAGGGGCCTCACCCTTGTTAGCATTACTTCGATTCCTAGCCTTGAAGGACCAATAGAATTGAACTCCCAACCTCGACCTTGTGCCGTCTTGGTCCCGAAAGATCAAACCAACTAAGCTACCCCTCAGAGCTAGGATCTATTTTATATCCCTATCACATAATACTGAAAATTCTTGCTTCCTACTCTAGACTATATATGGCCTTGCCTACATATTTTTTAGCAATATGGAATACATTCTTAAGATTTCATACACTAATAAGATCATAATTTACATTTGTATAGGATTCTTAATATAGATATATATAATAATAATTTTTCTTAACTTTGTAGACACTCTAAGTACATTACTCTATTATAGAGGTAAAAAAAAAGATAAACAAATATTCCTTCCTATTATAGAGGTAAAAGAAAAGATAAACAAATATTCCTTCCTTTTCACCATAAATAATTGGTCTTACTACATAATTAATGCAAGCAATAATATATATGAATTCATCATTGTGTCAGAGGTGCTTTCTACATGTCGACTCCACGTTTAAATCGACTACATTATAAAATACATCTACATTTTAAAAGCTTGACGATTTCTACATTGTCCAAGGTTAGTGTTTTTAAATATGGATATCACAAACAATGAAGTTATGTAATTTTTTATATATGCAATATAAAAATTTAAAATATATATATATATTAAAGTAAATCATAACTTAAGATATTTGTAAAACGATGGTAAAAACAGTTGTGCATAGTTTGATTCAGAAGGAATACACTCTGAGTAGAAACTCCATTGACTTTAAAAATGGTATGAATATATTAATATTTATAAAACTGGGCAGAGTTAGCTCCGCCATTGCCGTGACAGTTTTTGCTGGCATCGTCAATTATTCTCCAAAATATATGTTATTCCTTCAAAATATATATACAATTTGTTTGTTGGGTTCGTTCTCAATAATAGATTGTATGTCTTCTTATATTCATTTAAATATGAGTTCGTTGACATATTATTAATAATGAAATTGTTAATTATTAAATTATGATTATTGTTACGTTGACTTCGATGAAAGATCAACCCCAAAATATATAATGTCTAATTTCAATTGAAGGTCATCATAATATACCAACAATTGATATAAAACTATAGCATCAATAAACAAGACCATAATTGAGTAGAATCTATAGCACATAAAAGAAAAAATGAAGTTATAACACCAATAAATAAGACCATAATTGAGTAGAATCTACAACACAAAAAAAATAAATTCTTTTTTAGATAGAGTTTGGCCTATGTTTTCCTTCTCAAAATTGAAATCGCTATTAGTTTTTATATGAAAAGCAATTTTATTGGAAAACGTTTCTTTATATATAGTTATAATCACAATTTTTATAATTAATTATATATAATTAATAATATGATACATTTATAATTAGGTTAAATATATTCTATAAAATATAATTAATAATATGATATATTTATGATTAAGTTAAATGTATTCTATAAAATACAAATTGTAAATTGAACATATTTATCATATTTACCTATTGAGAGGTTCCTCTAAGAGTTATTCTTATATGCCTTTTGGATATGAAAGATTTTTTGTTTAATCATTTTTAGTTTATGTTATGTATTGAGTTAAATTGTTTTGGGTACAAATAAATTAGTCTTTTTTTAGTATTGTTAAGATGCAATTTTTATACCAAGGTATATGTGTGATCTATTAATTGATGTCTTTAGTGGAGATTTGTATTATGATCTAAGATCTCTCTAATTTGAAATATGAGCATTGGAAAATATAATATGTTTTAATAGTATTGTTAAAATGCATTGAAATCAATGATATTATATTTTGTATAGCTTTGTGCATGAATAATTTTTTAGTATTGTTTTAAGTTGCATTGCTTAAACCGGGAGAGATCTATTGATCTGTCTTTACGTGGAGATTTGCATTAAGATCTAACATCCCTCATATGTACATTGAGAAATGTGATATGACCTAATAGTATTGTTAAGATGCACTAATTTCAATGATATTAAATTGCGTATGATATAATTTAGTTAAATAGTTGAAATCATAATCTTATTTAGTTACTACAATTATACAAGTAGATAGAATCACCACAATTAAATAGCAAAATCTTAATTTGATTTAGTTACTACAATGTTGACGCAGAAAAGTGAACTGTCATCAACAAGAAGAGTTAGCCCGAGCCGAAGGTGTTAAGTAAGTTACCTCTAGTCATTTAGAAAAGTGAACTGTCATCAACAAGAAGAATTAGCCCGAGCAGGAGGTGTTAAGTAAGTTACCCCTAGTCATTTGGGAGCTAATTCTTGATGGGTTTTACACCTCTGTTAGCTGCCAAGTAGGTTTGATCTTGAGAAGGAGACTTTCAATGAATTCTAATCTAATAGAAATTAAAATAGGACTCTATTTAGTTATAGACTGCAACTATCTAAGTTTTATCTAGCCTGAGCAAAAATAATTTAAATTAATAATTGATTAACGTCTATATTTAAAGTTAAAATATTATGTTTCTTAGTGCTTGGATACACCAAATAACAATAAGATTTTATAAAGAGAAATACTGAAATGTTATTGAACCAAGTAAAATAACCAATTTAAAATTCATTTAATATAAAAATCTACCCTATAAAAATAACTCTGCTGAAAGAAAGCAAAACAAAGTCATACTCTAACAATCAACAAATTTTCTTTGATATTGGCACACAGTCATATTAATAGATTTAGAATGGTGAGCAAGTGAATGATAACTAAATCCGGGGATATAGTAGAAGTAACACTGGGAAGCAAAGTCTGAACAAAGTCAAGACAAAGGTTCTCAAATCTAAACAATACAATGACTAATATATATATATATATATATATATATATAAACCATTCATATATAGACTTACAACAATATTCTCAACAAATAGAGGAGCCATGATTCAACACACAAAACTTATTTTCTTATTAAATCCAACTCATATTTATACAGATTTAGATGCATATTAACCATTAATCTTTAGCATAGATCAAGGGTTGAGATAGTCTCTTCTAGAACCCTATTTATTCCAACCTAATGATCAACTACTTGTTTGACAACTATTGAGCACATGTTTCTACACCTGTCTTGACTTCTACACTCCTAGACAATTCCACAAGATAGGCATTATTTCCAACAAATCTGAAAATATAGAAAGCCACTGACTGTATAAAAATTTCATCATTCCAGATAATATCGACGAGTGAGTGGCAGTGCCCTCCAATTTTCTATTCCTCCGAAGCAAAATTAAAAAAAATAAAGAATACAGAAAATAATTACAATCCATTCTCTGATGTACAGAGACCGCCCCTCCTCCCCTTTGGCAGTCGATGAGAATTAATTCTGGAAATTAACTTCATCCTCAAAATCCTGCAATTTCCTTGATTTTCTCAACTGCTCGCGATATTTGCAGATACATTTTCAATTGCTGTCGATTTGAACATACTTTCTTAATTTCTTGCATGACTAGATTTATTGTGTAGGAGTTCATCGAGGGTAATAGTCCCAGCAATGATTAATAACATGCCATCCCTGATAATCTTTGGCAATTAAGTCAACATATTGGATGCTGATTCTTTGTTGGCTGGCGAAACTATATTAAAAATAATTAACAAACGAAACTAAATCTAAATCTAATAATTACTAAATGTAAATATTGTTAAAAACCAAAAACTAAACCTGTAAAAAACTAAAATCAAAGTAAAATGATCAAATTCTAGCTAATAACCAGTGCGCTGATGTATTTTCTGGTCCAGAATCAAGTTGGCAATCAATTCGAAAAGATCATCCTGGGTAATTTGGATGATGCCTGGCTGGAATTACTGACCACATAGTGAGCTATCCACACAACGATTCACGAAGAATTTACCACAAATGATCTGCTTCAATGATTATGTTGTATTGGATTATGGATTTTGGCTATCAATTGGATTATGGAATGTCATGTTTCAACGAATTATGTTGTATTGGTCAATGGATCTCTCCAACTAGCTGCTTCAAAGGATCCAGAGGAGTGAGACAGGGTTGCCCAGTGTCACCTCTAATTTTCTTACTCATTATTGAATGCTTAAGCAGATTAATCAATGGGATGAGGGATACTGGGCACATAAAAGGGGTTAAGATAACATCTATGATCAGAATAACCCATCTGCTCTTCGATTAGAATAACCCATCTGCTCTTTGTGGACGATGTTATGATTTTTGGAGAGGCTACAACTGAGAAATGGAGAACATTCAAAGAACTGTTGAATATCTTTTGTCATGCCTCGGGTATGTACATTAGTGAACACAAATCCACTCTTCTCCATAATGGAGTGTCGGAGGATGAATTAGTGATTTACAGACAGTTCATAACTTATGGTACACAGTCAATGGAAGAGGGCATAAAGTATTTGGGATATTACTTATGACCCAATAACTATTTAGCAAAGGACTGGTATTGGATGATAAAAAAATTTGAGATGCGTATTAGCCATTGGTTCCTGTGATGGTTGTCATTGGGTGGCATACTCACATTGATCAAATCGTTTCTTGTCAACCTTCTTGTTTATTGGATCGCTCTAAGCAAAATTCCGAAGTCTGTAATACATGCGATCAATTGCAAGATCTTCAATTTTTTGTGGTCTGGTGTACAGGATAAGATGAAAATTCATCTGGTGCGATGGGACAGAGTGGCTAGGCCCACTGTGTATGATGGGTGGGGCATAAAAAATCTATATATTTTCGCTAAAGCACTCACGACAAAAAGCTTATGGCGAGCGTTATTCGTGGACAATCTATGGCATAGGGTAATAATCGATAAGTATTTTAAAGATCGCATTGTTGTTCAATGGATAAGAATGACACAGAAAAAATATAGGGGAGTATCAAACATATGGAGTGCTCTTGTAGATTCCTCCCCTATAATGATGGATTGGTTAGCTTGGTTACCGGGTAGAGGTAACCATATACGAGTTGGGATGGACCCAATTGTGGGAGGACCGAAGGATTACAAATGTTCAAATGCCCTCTTACATTGATTACATGACTCCATCCTATATACACTGGACCAAGTCAGGGTAGAAGGACAGTCAGTATATATGGGAGATAGATGGATTGGTCTAGATGAACTAAAGTTAACAAATGGATTTCGAAGGGAATGGATAGTATATACATTGGGGTTGAAAAGAGGTGGCATTAAGCTCATAACACAGGAGGATATATTGGCCTGATCATGGGATAAAACTAAAGGCATTATTTCTGCAAAAGAGGCATATTCAGCTCTACATCTGTGGTTATACTCAGAGATTAGTGGCTGGAGAAAGGAAATTTGGAAATGGCATTCACCTTTAAAGTGCAGACTCTTTTTTTGGTTAGCATTAAACAATAGAATCCTCACATGCGATAACTTAGCAAAAGAGGATTTATGGGTCTGGGGATATGCCAGTTATGTTTACAAAATGAGGAGACAGTTAACCACTTATTTATTAATTGCTCCTTTGTGCTTGAAATATGGAAATTGTTGATGGACAATCTGAATATTGTGGGAGAATGGGCGGGTGAAAATTTGGAATAGTGCTTGATAAAATGGAGGGATAGGAATCAGAATCATGTTGAATTGTCTATTTATGCATGCTAGGAAATATGGCGGGTAAGGAATCAAATTATTTTTGAGGGAAAATATCCACAGGTGCACAGGGTGAGTTCGAGGATTCTGGCTTTATTTAATGAGGTACATACAGATGGTCATCAAGTTAGGATGCTAACTAATAGAACTAGAGAACCTCCTATTATTCCTCCTAACTGCAGCAGGGGATTTTTTAATGGGGCTTCTCAATTAGAAGCCAAAATTGGGGGTGTGGGTGCGATATTGTGGCTGAATGATAAGTGCAGATATAAACTCAAGATGTATTATGGGGTGAGCACCAATACAAGAAGTGAATTACTAGCTTTATGGATGCTATTATTTTTTGCACAATCCATTGGTAAAACATCTCTCAGGGTATATGGTGACTCAATGGTTATTATCGATTGAGCAAATGATAATGGAAGATTATAGGTTTTGCAACTTATGCAGTGGCAGCAGAATGTTAGAAAATTAATTGGTACATCTGAGGAGATTTCATTTATGCATAGTTATAGATTTTTCAATTTAGTTGTAGATGTATTATTCAAGGAAGCGCTGACGCAATGACATAGAAGAAGGTTGTATTTTCTCTCAGCAGTACATTGATCACGACATGATTGAAGGGGGTACGCTCCACATATTTCAGCAGGTAAGATCTGAGGATAATACGCAAGTTAGGATGATTCAATGACGGTGGAGGATGGTGGTTTACCCTATCAGCTTTCTAATGAGGGGACAATGATCGATCAACTTTCTAATGAGGGGACAATGATCGATCAGGGTACTTCGTACCTTATGGTCCAGCTGACGAGATCCAAGATGACCACCGGTCTAAGCATCATGCATACATTGATTTGCATATGTTTTTACTGGGCTCCATATATGTATATGGGTACTAGCTTTGTTGTACGAACACAATATTCCCTCCAGTATTTTGTATGAACTATTGGGTTGGTCGGACTATAGTATTTGCTATGTAATAATATTATTATTAGGATCATGGATGAGACTATGAGTCTAGTATTAGTCTGTTTTTTTACAGGACTATAAGAATGTATGTTTTTTCCATACAACCTAGACATATACTTTAATATAGTATAGTTTTTTTTTCTTAAAATAAATTAATATCTCTAGCTCGAAGAGTTTTGTTTCCATACATCAATTGAAAATTGACTTCCTATACAAATCAAAAGGCATTAAATACCAAAAATTGGATAATTACTCTATATTATAAAGTAAGTCTTACCAGCATTAAATATCCACAATGAAATTGAAACGGACGTAATGAAAATGCACGTTAAAATTCCCCACTATAATTTATTGTTTAATAGAAATCATGGAGATTATATATAAGTCAAAAAAGTTAAATAACTACCCAAAGCTAGTAAAAAATATTACTTAATGAAATGCTCTGTATATGCTTTATATAGTTGATTTTATTGAGAGATCTATCTTTTAATGCATTTGATACAAGTCTCAACTGTGGGTTATTTTTTTTAACCTGATAAACACTAATGATAAATTAGTGCATATTTCAATGTTTATCTTTGTCAAAATTCACACCCAGGAAATATAAAAAAATTTTAAGATAATATTTTTTGTGTAAGAGCTGATAATAAAATTCATGAAAAAGGAGTACGGTGGTTTATTGAAAATAAAAAGAATGTTTAAAATAAATTCATTTATAAAAATGTATTAATGTTAATATGACAATAATTATATTTGTATTTTAGAGATATTACTATAAAATTGAAAACAAGATTCATTAATCTAATTGTCAATGAACCAAGTTATTACTATTACCAGTGTCCTAATGTTTAAGAAAGATTTTCATAAATACAAGTTATTTGCCATTTGTTGTGAAGCTATAAAAATAAGAGCTTTATGGTCATGGGGAATTATGGAAAGATCAAAAAGAAGGAAAACATGAAATTACCTACCAAATCAAGCAAGATAAAATAAAGAAAACCAAAAGCTAAGTATTTACAACATTAAATGGGAGCCTTTAAAATTTTGTAAAAGATTTTAAGGGAGGTTGTTGAAGGTCCAACATGAAGGTCCAACACATAGAATCACAATGGTTAAATAGTCGAAACCCTAATCTAATTCAATTATCATAGTTAGCACACATAGAATCACCATGGTTAAATAGTCAAAACCCTAATCTAATTCAATTACCATAGTTAGACGAGTAAATATAATCATCATAGTTAAAAATAGTTTAAACCCCAATCTCATCCGGTTACTCTTTTGGAATCTAAACAACTACCAAGAGTTGTAGCTAGAATCACAATAGTTAAATTGTTGAAACCCTAATCTAATTAACATAAATGAACAATCTGTTTTGGCCAATTCAGGCTAATTCCAACCACTCAATATGATATCATTCAATTAAATAGTCAAAAACCTAATTTGATTTGGTTACCATAGTTAGTCGAGTAGATAGAAATACAACAATTAACTTTAGTTAAAACTCTAATATGATTTAGTTACCATATTTAACCGAGTAGATAAAATCACCCCAATTAAATAGTTGAAACCCTAATCTAATTCAGTTACACTAAGAGACAACTATGATCTATTGATTTATATCTTTAGATGGAGATTTGCTTTATATCTAACACCCTTCTATTTTGAAATATTTGCATTGGGAAATGCAAGATGATCTAATTGTAATCTTAAGATGCATTGATTTCATTGATATTTCATTTTGTATAATATCATTCAGAACCCTAATCTGATCCATTTACCATAATTAGTTGAGTAAATAGAATCACCACAATTAAATATTTGAAACCCTAGTTGAGGGACATCTATGATCTATTGATCTACATCTTTAGATGGAGATTTGCATTATGATCATTCATCTCTAAAATTTGAAATATGTGCTTTGCGAAATGCACCATGATCTAATAATATTGTTAAGATGCATTGATGTAAGTGATATTACATTTTGTATGATATCTTTCAGTTCAATAGTAAAAACCCTAATTTGATTAAGTTACCATAGTTAGTCGAGTAGATAGAATAACCCATTGTTATCCAAGTAGAATGGCAGCAATGACCTATTCTTCAAGTCATTGGAGCCAAAAACCCCGCACTTGATCCATCTATTTTGACCAAAGCTTTCCATCCATCCATTCCGACCATTTTGTATGATATCATTTAGTTAAATAGTCAAAACCCTAATATGATTTAGTTACCACACTTAGATAAGTAAATAAAATCATTATAATTAAATAGTCAAAAACCTAATTTGATCATGTAATTTTTTTTTTAATTTTTAATTTTGGATTGCAGGCTCACTCTGTAATATATCTGTAATTCATCATTAAATTGCATTGCATTCTTTCACATGTATTATCATTGAACATCATTATTACTTTATTATAATTCACAATTTTGATCATGTAAATATTTTTTTTTAAATTTTGGATGAAATGATTTCAACGTGGTAATTTTGGTTTTTAAGAAACATTGTTTTGATACAGTCCAACATAGATCCATCTTAACTCTATCTCTATCAAGCACCGAGAGGGATCAAATCCCTTAAGGTGCAAACCTTTCCTCAAATTTAGGACCCCAAAAAGGGTTTTCACCTCAAGGAATTTGATCCCTCTCAGTGCTTGATAGAGCCAAAGTTAAGATGGATATATGATGGTATAATAATAAGATTAACAACAAGCAAGTGGATTCGCTAGGTCCTAGTGTTTTAACCATGTTCTAGTACCATATTAAGTGCTCCTCTCAACACTAAGTTAAATAAAAAACTAATATTCAAAATAGTTCTATATATTTTATTATATTTTTATTATCTACTCAATGATAAATGCCTTCATTATCTATAATAACTTTTCCATAATCAACTTTCATACATATTCTCATATCATACCATCTATTTCAATATGCAAACTCAATAATGACCAAGACATTGCATGCATGATATAGTTTTATTACATGTTTTTCACCTACTCATGCACTGTAGAATATATGGTCAAATCAAGTATTAAATCCAAAATTTCTCAACTTAATGAACAAATTAGTTTCTTTCTTGGAATTGTACCTCATTGAGGATTTGAGCCTCAACTAAATTACATACTATTTTCACATACACTAGTCACAGTCACTTATCTTAAAGAAACTATAATTATAATAGAATGGCATTCTTTCCTATAGGTGGAAATTTACAATTTGACTCTTATTTTCTTGTAGACTCGAAACAAATCACTAAGTATAATTACAATCAAATTTTGATCAAGCTTCTAGGTCTTCAAATGTAGGTCTACAAATGATTGTTGTAATGGAAACTAAGTTCATGCACACTTTCATGATTTGCATTATTTATTTGTTGTTTCCTTTTGCAAAGATAAACTCATATAAATCAAAGGATCGATTAACTTTATGCTACTAGTACATGAATGGATAAAATGAGACGATCATGAACTACAAGATTCAAAACCTCTTCTTAGAAGACTTACTCATTATATTCTCTCATCCACAATTGCATTGCATCTATATTCTTTGGGATTCACATGCAAACAAATCTCTCAATACTATGGGAATCTTATCATGGAAGATTTATCTATGAATGCATCCTCATATAAACTTGTTTAACCCTATAAGAGTTAAGAACTCTTTGAACGGATGGAAAGTAACAAGATATAAAATAAGAAAAATCCCTAGACTTTAGTCAAATGGGACTCTTCAATTTCAAATAACAAAATCAATTCAATCAATGAGAGATCATAAAGGCATTTTATATAAGTATATGTTACTATCAAGTTACACATATCTATACTCTAGTAATATAGATAAAACCCAAGGGTGTGGTAGGTGTTGGGGGCGAAATGTGGGGGTCTCTTTGACCCCAGAGGAAATATGGAAGTTAACTTCTCATGGGGGATTGGTGTCATGACTAATAACCATGCAGAAGCATATGCCCTACTCCAAAAGACTAATATTCTTCTAGCTCAACAAGTAAATAAGGTAATGATATTTGGAGATTCTGTTTTTTTCATGAACCAGGTAAGGAGAAATGCCTTTAAGGAAGGATCCTTGATCAATAGGACTTTGCAAAGAATTCTTTGGAACCTAGAACAATTAGAGGAGGTCCACCTCTTTCACTTCAAGCATTTTAATAACAATCTAGTTTATCAAAGATAAAGCAATGTAGTTTATTTGTAGAAGGAGTTCCTTATAAGAAATGGGGACCCCTCCCCTGTTCAAATAAAACAAGGTATTTGCACACATGTCAAACAGCTTAAGAAACCACTCACACAAGCACATCATAGATTGAGACACCAATGTTTTTACATGGTTAAAATCCTCAGAGAGGGAAACATTCCACAACCGCAACCAAATAGATACTTGAGGCAATATATTCATGCAAAAGGAAAAATAATTTACATATGAGTTTCTCACAATTGATCATCAAGAAAATGACCCTTTGATTTTCATACTAGAGGGTATTCAAATGTTATTTCTAGAATCCAAAATTTTAAATGATCCATTGAATCCATAGGGCTTCATGACTTGCATTAATTTTGGCTTGATACTCTGCTTCTGTTGAAGAAATAGAAATATCTCATTGTTTCATACAATCCCAAGTAACAGGTCCAAAAACAAGATTGAAAACATAACCTACAATAGACTTATGAACATCAGGGTCAATAGCCCAATCAAACTAAGTGAAGCAAACCAAAAAGGAGTCCCCCCTATACTGTGTTGTATCCCAAATTGAATTGTACCCTAGGTATACGGAACTATCATTGATGTTGCTTTCCAAAGAATTTCATTGGGTGTGTGCATATATTGAGAAACAAAACTAACAAAAAATGAAATATTAGGATGGATATGAGTCAAGACAAAATATTGCCAACTAACTAACAGTATAAGGTGGCATCTACTTTAGTTGTAGTGTAGGTGGCAGTAAGTTTGAATCCAAATTGGAAGGGAGATGTTTCTAGTTTACAATATTCAATGTGAAGGCGATGAAGAAGGTCACAAGTATACTTAGGTTGAGAAATAAAAATTCCTTCTTTGGTTTGCAAGACTTGGAGGTCAAGAAAATAACGCAAATGCCCTAAGTCAATCATTTCAAATTTATTCTGAAGGTTGGATTTCACATGGGTTAAAATTTAAAGGTCACTACTAGTAAGAATAAGGTCATCAATATAAAGAACAAGGATTATGAGATGGCTTACTACTTTCTTGGTATAGACATTGGGGTTAGGATCACATCTAGAAAAATCAATGTGAAGAAGAAAGTTATCCATTTTGGCATACCAAACCCTGGGAGCTTGCTTAAGGCCATAGAGAAATTTCTTAAGGTGATAAATAAGGATGGATTTATTCTTAACATAGCCAAGAGATTGTTCCATGTAAATTTATTCTTGCAAATCCCCATGCAGGAGGGAAGATTTGAGTCCATTTGATGGACCTCCCATTTATGTGAAGCAACAAGGGCGAGAACAAGACGGTTGGAGTATATTTTGGTGATAGGCGAAAGGATTCACTATATTCAAATCATTCAACTTGGGAAAATCCTTTGAAAATATCCTTTCCTTAATCCTTTCAACACTTCCATCTTATGCATAATTTGTTCCATATACACATTTACATCTGACAAGTTTTCATCCTTTCAAAAGAGGTACAAGATCCCAAGAAATTAAGGAATGATATTCTGCATTCATTGTTGCATCCCAATCTGGATGGACATAATCTTTTGCAAATGTTTTTGGTTCATGATTCTCTAAAACTTGATCCAAAAGATAAGAGGCTTACTGGAACTATGAACGTGTTCGATGTTGATCTCTGGGATCACCAGCTACTTTGCATGTTGTACATATCCATCTAGGAAGTGGTGGTGCCAGTGTGGGTTCATGTTTGAGTGACCCAACTGGAGGAAAGTGATTGGATGGAGGTGGATTCATCCCCACTGTCATCATCTAATGAAGAAACCAAAGTAGGACCACTATTAGAGAATTGGGAATAGAAGTTGGAATGATCGTCGAAGATGGCACACACACCAATTAGGCTTGTAGGTCGAGAGATTTTAATAAAATTTAACATATCCTCTAATAATAATATCATTATAATTAGGTTGAATAAGTCTATAACCTTTTACATTTTCAAAATATCCAATAAAAATGCACTTTTCACTCTTAGGTTGTAATGCTTCCCATTTTTCATCAGAAATGTAAGCCCATGCATCATCGCCAAACACACAAAAGTGACCCTATATCTGGTTTAATTTTACTCCATGCTTATTTTGGTGTTATATATTTTAAAGCTTTTGTAGGATTGTGATTGACTATGTAATTGGCACAATTAATAGATTCCACCCAAAAAAGAAGTCTTAATCCCTTAGATTGGATCATACAATTTTCCATTTCGTTTAATATGTGATTCTTTCTCTCAACAACACCGTTTTGTTGTGCTGTGTATGGAATAGTATATTGCATTTGAATTCCTTGTGTAGTGCAGTAATGTGCAAATTTATTGTTTACATATTTGCCTCCATTATCTATTCTTAACTTGTGTATTTAATGTCTAGATGTTTTTTCTACAAGGGCCTTTTAGGCCAAAAACATGTCAAAAACTTCACTCTTAAGTTTTAAAAAGTAAACCCAAGTATGTCAAGAGAAGTCATCAATGAAATTTAAGAAGTACTTGAAGCTAGAGAAAGAAGCAGAAGGAAGTAGACCACACAAATCATTATCAACAAGATGCAAGAGGCACGTTTGCCAAAATTTTCCTGATAATGTTTGTTGAGAACAAACCCAAGGCAAACACCATCTATACAAGAAGCGAGATGAAGACTAGTCATCAGTTTTTTATTACATGGCTACTGCAATGAGCAATAGTTTAGATGACCAAATTGCGCATGCCAAATTTTGCTCTAGTCATCATTATCAGTAATAAAAACTGATGGAAAAATTGATGACCCAAAGTCTATACAACCTAGTAATATCATTAACAATTTTAGTTGTTAGGACATGCTTAGGATCTTTTAAATCCTTTTTTTAAACCATAACCAAAGAAATATTTTCTATTAAAAGAGAGGGTGCCGAAATGTCTAGCTATCAAAACAAAGTTTACAATCAATAAGCCTTTTTGGAAACCAAAATTCAAAGTTTCGGCTATCTTTGTCTCTATCACATATACTGTTATTCTTATTGATTCTTGTACCTTTTAAGCTAGTGTAGGTTCGAACAAAAGAGTATCCTAGAAACTTAACTCTACAGAACATAAATTAGAGAAAAACATGGTATGATTTCGTCAATCAGGATTTCCAGTCTTAACTACCGGTACGAATGACTTATGCATGTTGTCTTCCAATTGATGTAGATGTTTTCCTCGTTGTTCCACTGTGCATCCTCCTTATCTTTTGACTATTCTTTCGGCCTCGAGCCTACTGAAACCTTAACTAATGGGTCTACCTTGTAGATCCGAGGGGAAAATTATCTCCTCAAATTTCTAAATTCTCATAGCATATTGTGGGAATGGTCCTCTTGCTCCTTAATTTTCCCTCTCATAACTCCAATCTCAAAGGCCATTCACATATTTTTGTTGGTTTGTTTTTCTTGCTGACTGGTTAGGTGATTTTTCTGTCGACGGATTGAATGAAGCTCCCCCTCCATCCTTCTTTTGAGATCCTTCTTCAGATTCTCTAATTGACTGGATAAATAATCCATTGAATTTTGCATTTCATCTATCTTGCGTTTTCATCATTTCCAGGCAATGCAGGGGGGACTCTCTGAACCTCCCTTCCCTTTCCCCATCTCCATCTATTTTAGCAATTTTTTCCACCAGTTTTCAGCTATCAATATTGGGTTGGCTTGCTACCTTATCAATTTGTCCTCTATTCCTTTAATAACCATCTCATATCCTTGATTACAGGAAGGATGATGCATAATATTTCGGCAATCTACCATATTCTTTCTTGGCATGCTGCAATTGATGTAAGCAATTGTAATCAGGTCATGTCTTTGTACTCACAGGGTACCACGAACGAGGTTTGAGGTAATCCACGTGTCGAATGTGGATAATGAAAAGAACTCGAAATGTCTTCTTAATGCCACCTTTATCCTTCATTATGATCTAATTAATGCTTGAGAGGACCTATGGAATGGGGTTGGGATAGATATCTTGCTTCCACCTTTAACATTCCCATGTTTAACAAACAATCCAAGTTTGGTTTCCAATCAAATTTAAAGTTTAGATTTATGTTAACATGGATGGGCTAGACCTCCTTAAATAGGTTTATTGTTTGGCTAATTCTTTCAATGATTTTTCCTATGATTGCATATTTGGGAGTAGATTTCCTAATGAGACCTTGGATTAGGAGTTTGGAGTCTCCAATTACCATGAGCCTAGTGATCGCTTTTTCCTTTTTCAAATCCAGCCCCTTCCATAGGGTTAGAGCCTTTTCTTAGCGTTCGTTGACTCTCACAATCCCCAAGAGTAATTAGTTATTTGAAGTCCTCCAGGGTCGAGAAGCACCCCCCCCACTCTTGGAATTCCTTTTGAAGCCCCATCAAAGAAAATAATTTGTTGTTTCCTTTCATGAATCCAAGAGTGTAGATCCTTTACTGGGATTCTCATAACGCATTCTTGAGGGAAACTTCTGTTTGATTTCACCATGGAAGAGAAGGGAGAATTTAGGATGGGGGATAACCATTCTTTTTCCTCATTTTCCAAATTATCTACTACTGTCATAGAATGGCCTTTCTGATTTATTACTTTTCCTAGAAGTACCCATGCTTGATTAGTGACTCTTCTTGCTACACTCCTCTCATCTCCGAATATTACAGAATGTATTGCTAGTCAAACTTTCCAGAAGATGAAGTAAGGATGAGCCTTCCAAACCCTTTTTAATAGATGTTTTCTCTCAAATATTTTGGGATATTTCTTGTGCCAGATAAAAAAATCTTCCCTCCAGCTTGAAGGCATGATAGATATTGGGAGAAGATTGGTTAAAGAAGATCTCCAAACTTCCTTAGAGAAATCACATTCCAAAAACAAATGAGGGATCGTTTCATATGCTCTCATGCACAAATAACATTGAGAGGGCCCTTGAAAGTCTCCTTTTTTAGATTATCCATTGTTAGGATGCGCTCGTGAGTTAGAATCTAATTGAAGGCCTTAATATTGGGAATGGATTCACTTGACCAAATTGCCTTCCATATACTTGATCTTGGTAGCTCTTGCATAAATCTCATTTGGAGATTATATCCATATTTCACTATATATTCGCCACATTTTGAGCCCCACCCTCTTTTATCAACTGATGTCCTCTTTATGGGTGCTTTACCCCTTAATTGGGAGAGAAATTTTTTCCAAAGGATAGTTAAGTTTGCTGGGAGAGCTTCCAACCTCCAATCTCTCTAGAGTGCTTGATGGTCCCACTGAGATATATCAGATAGAGTTTGAAGGATGGTTCTCTCCATCCACTACCTCAAAGGAGTGAGTTCCTCTATGGAATGCAAAGGTTTATCCCCCATAATTCGATATGTCCATACTCTTATTTTTGTTATGTTTCCTAGAATCCAATATAGATGATCTTGGATCACTAATAATGATGATTTGCATAGATTCCAAATAGGGGAAAAAAGCTTGTTCTTTATGTATTTGTTTAAGCTCCTCAATCTATTTCGGATGAGATATTTTTTGTGATAATAGATTTCCACCGGGACTTTTTGATAGAGACTAGTCTCCATAGGATCTTAGCACCTAATGCCTTGTTCATCAGAAGGGGATATTTTATATCTAGGACACGCTTCTCGAAAGGAACCAAGACTGTTGCCCATTTGATCAGATGAAACCTTTTGGAATTGATATTCCCCCCTTGCCATAAAAATTTCTTGCAGAGCATAGAAATCTGTTGCAACACCCCATTAGATGCTAGGAGGGTTGAGCTTTAATAAAGGGGTAGAACTAGAAGAACATATTTTAGAATAAAAATACACCTAGTTGGGTTTAACCATTTCATCCCCCATTGATCCTTTTTTTTCTTGATATTATATATAATTTTTTTCCCATATGAGGACTTGGGATTGACTTGAAAGATTGAGATCCCCAGATAGTTAAAAGAAGTCCAATTTGATGACCATGTGAATTTCAAATGGAGGCTATAAAATAGAGATGCCTTGGAGACATTTCCATCCATAAATGAATTTTTTTTTTTATTGAATTCCCCTCCTAAAACGTTGAGATAATGATCAAGCGTGCCTTTATATTGAGATGATATTATTTGAGAATCCACTTCTAGCAATAGAGTGCCATCCACAAATTGCGAGTGATTCGGTTCTTTCGTTCCTCTAATAATAAGGATTCCAGGGAGAGAACCCAACCTTATTTCAGGCTCTAATTTCTTTCCCAAGGAGTCATCCATAATCACATATAGGAGGGGGGATATCAAACACCCTTGACAAAGTCCCTTTTTGCTTTTGATGAAGCCTATATGTATTCCATTGACTAGAGGAGCTGTCCAAGGCCCTCTGATACATGCTTTTATCTATTGAACAAAATGATTAGAAAATCCATTTTTTTTTAAGACAGATATAAGAAAAGAGTGACATACTCGATCAAATGCATTTTCCATATCCAATTTGATTGCCATTCCACTTTCTTTTATGTTCTGCTTGAGTGGATTGTTTCATGGACTGGAAGGATTTGATCGATGATCTATCGTTTTTTAATAAATCCACCTTGATTTTTCAGATATGAGTCTTGAAAGAAGGGCCCTAATCCTATTAGAGATTATTTTGGTTTAAATATCATATGTGAAGTTTCATAGAGAGATGGGTCTCAATATGGAAAAGGAGGCCGGATTGAATTCCTTGGGGATAAGGGAAAGAACAAAGGAGTTGGTGCCTCCCACCACACATTTTGTCTTGGACCAATTGACCATTATGTAGAGATCAAATTTGAACAACTCTCAATAATGTCTAAAGAAATAAATGGAGAATGAATCTGGTCCCATAGCCTTATTGAGTTCCATCCCCCAAACTACCTCTTGCACCTCAAATTTCATTATTTTAGCTAACAACTCAACATTTTCCTTTGGGGTGATAGAGTCCATGATTTCATTCAGCATCAGATCCATTGATGGTTGTTCTTCTTCCTCGTCTTTGGAGAGGAGGGATTTAAAGTGATAGAAGGATTCTTTCTTGATATCCTTTATCTTTGTTAGCCTTTCTCCACTTGAATATTTTATTTCTTTCACATTGATCCTTTGTTTCATGGCCTTTTCTTGATTATGGAAGAAGGTAGTGTTTTTATCTCCTGATTTTAGCCATAGGATCCTCGATTTGATCCTCTAATGCTCTTATTCATTGCAAAAGGACTTGTGTATTTTTTGAATTAATTCCTTCTCCCTATGCATGAGGTCGTAATATGTCTCCTCTAATTCCATATTCTAATGTAGAGATTCTAATTTGGCCTGAAGGATTTTCCCTTCTTCCCCCAATTCTTTGTAATTTGTTTTGGACCATATTTTTAAATGGAATTTCACTTCCTTCAGTTCTATACCCAAGATGAACCTAGGAGATCCAATGACTTGTTGATTCCAATTATTCCGTATTGTTCTAACTTCCTCCAAGGACTGAAGCCAAAGGGGGTTGAACTTGAAAGGTAGAGGACCGTACTTTTTGGCTTCTTCCAACACTAACTTAATAGGATTATGGCTTGATATGGATGAGGGGATAACATAGGATGATGTTTCCACATTTTCTTCCATGAAGTTGTTGTAGAGTAAGAATCTATCTAGCCGAGCTGCTATATGACCTTTCCCCAACCGCTTGTTTGACTAGGTAAATTTTCCTTTCTTAGGGGCCACATCTAAAAGGTCCCAGTTTGAAATAATGTCCTCTAAGAATTCTCTGAATAGATCCCGAACTATATTCCCCCATATTTTTTTATAATTGGGAGAGAACCAATTTTAGGTCTCCTACTATGATACAATGATACATGATTATTTTGTTCTTTGGCTCTTTTACATAGTTCCAACAAGCTTGTTTTTCCTTATAAAGAAGAGGAGAATAAATATTGATGATATTATAAATATTACCAATAGTTCCAACAAGCTTGTTTTTCCTTATAAAGAAGAGGAGAATAAATATTGATGATATTATAAATATTACCAGTAGTTTTGCAAACAAGGATTGTGAGGATCCAATGTTGATTTCTTTTGACATTCACCATTTAAAGCTCTTGGTTATTCCAACAGGTTACGATTCCTCCTTACGCTTCTCTTGAGCTTACTGCTACTACTTGAATTATGGGCCAAATTTGTCTCCCAATTTTTTCCATTTCTTCCACTTGAATTTTTGTCTCCTAGGTTGGGTGAACCTTAGGTATTTTAGATTTTATTAGATCCCTTATTGCTTCCAGTTTGTGTTTGCTACCTAGGGCCCTACTATTCCAGGAGACTATTATCATTATTTGCCTTGGGATGATTTTGCTCCTAGGTCCTTTTGATTTCCTTAGATTTATATGTTCTTTATGGGTGCATTTTACCATAGGATTGCATTGTTTGTTCCAGAGTAGTTTGTCAATCCATCATCTTATCTCTATTGGTTGTTTCTTCCCATGTTTCTTTTGTCAATTTCCACCCTAATTGTTTCCTTCAAATTTGTCCTTCCTCTTCTTCCTCATGATTGTTGGAGGTTTGTTAGGTTTGCTTGCATGTTTGAACTACCGATGGGGGCTATGGTATTGCATCTTCATCTTCTTGTTCATCATGTGTTGGTTTTGAATCTAACAACACTTGCAAGCCATCCTGAATGCCGAGCGTAGGGGAAAGGAAGAAGGGGACCCTTGGAGGGAAAGAGGATCCGAGAGGGACTACATTTGGAGAGACTAATTCCACAAAGGAATGGGGGACTTCCAACTGGAATAGAGGAGGCTAAATGAACTCATATACATCGTCCTTGGAAACATCAAGTGTTTCATATATGTTGGAGGTCTAGACTTGAGGAGGAAGAATAGGGTTTTGAGGAGGGAGACAGGAGAGTTCGTTAACACAAACTATTAGAACCAGTGGAAAGGGATTATTCCAGAGGTTGAATGGGCCTAATATAGAGACTCATGCTTGACCTGTTTTCTTGTTGGTCATTTTATTTTTTACTTGATGCAATTGAGCTTCAAGTGAGGGGGTTAATGCTAGTTGATTCATCTATTTTTTGCAGTCTTTTACAAAGTGTCCATATCTGTGGCATGCCTTGCACTTGAAGAGAATTTTCTCATAATCCAACTGTTGCACATGTTTCCAGTTGTACATTGGAAGAGAATAGATTCAAGGAGGCCCTTTTCTAGATCAAATTCCACACATATTCTTACACAGGCGAACATATTTGATTTCGGCTTAACACTGTCTAGATATTTGCCTAATTTATTTCCAATGTTTCTCATTTCGTCTTCTTCCCATCAATGCAAAGGCAAGTGAAAGAGTCTCTCCCAAAAAATAATTGTTGAGGGGACATCCAATTCTAGGTTAAAATCTGGAGTCCATCGATTTAAGTACATTAATACGTTGCTAAAAAGTATGGCCCTCCATGGAATATTAAGTTTCTGTCTTCGTTGGTTTCAAAGAGAAACGCATAGAATCATCTTCCGCAGGAGTATGTGGAAAGTTTATTCTTTATCAGTGGATTCCAATTATTCTGAACCCAGGATTCCAAGGAACAAGGGGATGGCCAAATTACAGTAAATTGAACCACGAGGCCTCTTTCAAATAGAGACAGGGCCATGGATCACAACGCGTTTGATGGGGATATACTACACAAATTTCTAAAAAAAGTTAATGAAATTCGACGGGGGATCTTTGGGACAGGAGGGAGCCGAGGAAGAGACCAAAGAACAAAGCGAGTTCATCCTGAGAAGGGGGAGGCCGAAGAACAGAGGGATCAACCTCCATGGCAATAGATGGGATAAGTCGGGGATTAGGATAAGGATTCAACTAAGGTTTCTAAGTCATCATAGGTCAATATTTTAAATCCTTAATTACAACTTGGTGAGGTGAAAACTCTACAATATTACCTTTGTCATAATAGTGATCTAATAGACTAACAACAAATTGCAGGAAATACTTGGAATGCATAAAACATCTTTGAAATGACCATCATCTAGTTGAATTGTTCCATATCCTACAAAATTAAGAGATATATCATCACCAACAAATATTTGTTTGTTGTTACATTCATTTAGAGAAGAAAAAATGGCTTTATCCATAGCCATATGATAAAAGGCTCCAGAATCAATGAGCAATTCATTAGAAGAAGTAGATGAAGTATTAAAGGAAAAACCAAAAGCATAAATGAACGTCCATGAGAAGAAGCCTTTCAAGATTGATGTTGTGATTCTTCATTGCTGCTTCCAACGCTTCCATTTTCTTAAAACACTTAGATTCTACTTGACCATATCACCCACGAAAATTGCAATGTCGTTAAGTCTTCTTACCTTTTGATTTAGTTCCTTTATCACCATTGGTTCTAGGAAATTTTTGAGAGGGTTTGGGAACCTTGTTCTTCTTATTGTTGCAAGGGTGTTTCTTATTTGGATGCTTGGATTTATCTTTCTATTCTTCCACTAAGACTTTATTTGATGTACCTATAGTGATGATCACTCCAAGATGCAATAACTTATCTTTCTCTCTAATCAAAGAATCACAAAAGGCTTCAAGACTAGGTTTTGTATAAACAAACTATAGAGCTTATCTAGTGGAGTTAAAAGTAGATACAAAAACAAAATAAGGAGGACCAATCTTAGAAAGAATAACATAAATACATTATAGCTTAGATATATTTCATTCTTCAACTAAGAGTTTAAGGGTTTTGAATTTAGATAGACAATCTTCAATGCAAGATAAATCACTTAGATTTAAAGAAACCAATAGATTTTTAAAGTGGCGACCTCGAATCCCATTGTGGTGACCAAACACGGTTTCCAATTTTTTCCAAGCTGCATCTCATTGGTCAATTCCTTAAAGGTGGAATCATAAGTAATTAGAGATAGGAATTCAGATTAATCCATGTGCTTCATCATTTGTATTATCTCGTTTACTTTCTTTGAGGCATCAATGGGGGACTTCCAAACAGTATTATTTTCTCTTCTTTAAGCAAATATAGCTAATTGGTCTTTTTCTTTTTCTTTTTCCTTCTTGTTTTCTCTTCCAGACTTTAGTGGATTTCCTTTTGTGACTGATTAGAGCATTTTATTTCATAGAGGATTGCTATGTCATGTAATACCCCCAATTCAACCCTTAGGACATATTAGCCTTTAATGTAAATAATGTGTACATGTGATGTATGTTTTCCTAGCGTGGAGCTCAAGGCCAAGGCCCCGCTAGTGAAAGCCGAATTTTATTTAAAGGGCAAGTATTTGATATTTTGATACCATGTGCTCTTACGCCATGGAAATTGTAATAGGATGTAAATAAACATCAGGCAATATAAAAATCCAAGACTGGCTATGGAGGCAACGAATGAGAAGGGGCCACGTGTATCCACTAGGGAGTGGTGAGGGGGCTATGGGAATGAACCATAGGTTGCCATATGCCTTTATGAGAACCCATTTGACCTTTCTAGATGACATTTATTCCTGTTGTAAGAAGTGGTTGAAGAATTAAGTCAATGACTTTGATGGAGTATGGGCAGCCCTGAAATTCATATGGGAAGGTATGGGCTCTTTCGACTTGTCCCACAAGTCACTCTACATCTTGGGGGTTGCTCCATCCTTATCCCCATTCCATTGTGGAAGTATGGGACATCTTTCTCCATCCAAAAACGAGCTCCCATTAGAGTGAAAACCAGAAATCGCGATTGGGAGAGAACCCACGTTTTGGGAAGCCAAAAACGTCCCGATTTGGTATTGGACAGTGGAATCCAATGGGGGATCCATTGGTAGGAACCTTGGGGCGAATTTGGGAGCAATAGCTACCCCAAAAGCCATGGGAAAACCCAGTTTTAATGGCCCAGAAAATCAGTGACGGATTTGGGTTGTTTGTGACAGATTTGTGAGAAATCCGATTGTGGATGTATGAATAGAGGATGGGATTGCTGAGTCTAGCTTGAAGGGTATGTGGCTCTGGGTTTGAGCTCAGTGGACTAGCATCCTCCTCCATCTCCTATTGCATGCTTGAGAAACCCAACCGTGTGTTGGCTTAGCATGGCTGTTTGAGTGAAACCCTGACTGTGAGTGAGCCATCTAGTTCCTCCTTAGTGGATACACAGCCCAGCTCGAGGGTGATCTCTCAGCTGAAAGAATACAGGCTGGACAGAGATCTATGGTTGGGTGGAACGTTGCTCTCACGTAGCCAGTCGTTGGATATTGCGTTGCAAGATAAGTGCTCTCCGTGACTTTAATTTGTATATATATATCTGGGTTCTGTAATGTGTTATTTGAATGATTATTCTCCATGTTAATGAAATTTAAATGAAGTCTATGCATAGCATATGAATGGGATTGAACCCTGCATATGGAATCATATTCAGTTTGTCCTCATGTGTGTTATTACGTTTAATTTCCGCTGTGTTTTATTGAAGTCGAATCTGCATACATAAGTTTTAAAATGTTAGGAATTTATGTGCAAAACTTTTGGGGCTAAGTTTACCAAAATCCCGGTATGTTGTTAATGCTTCCTTCGGTGTTGTTCTAAGGAGAAGGGGACATTACATGTCATGCTTATGCAATTATATTCCATGTGACCAAGGTTATTGCATTTGTAACATACTATATTTTGAACCATCGGTAGACCAAATGGATTGTAATTTATGTTACCAATCCCATGAGAATTTCCAGTTCTACTATTCACATGGTTGTCCTTTATATGTCCATAATCACTTATATTTATCATATAATTATTTATTGCATAAGCTCTACAATGAATTGCTTTGTGTCCGAATTTTTAGCAAGAATAACATTAACCAGGAAAAATACTTTCATACCTAGCAGTAAAAGGCCTTCTTGGTGTTTCAGCTCTTCTGAACTCAGTTCTTTTGTTCTTGCTGAAAGTGTCATGTTCCTGTTGTTCTTCGTTTATTTTCTTGTTGTTACTTTCACCTCTTAGAGCATTGGCATAGCTTTTAGGCTTTTCTTCATCTTCCCTTACTGATGGATTTCAGACCATTCTATCTATATTACTTTCAATTGTATTTAAACTGTTGTCATAACCAAGTCCTGTCTTATCAAGTGGTGACCTCTGTCTACTAAGAATTTCATCTAATCTCTTAGTACTATTTTCAAACTTCACGCTATTATTCAACTTTGTAGTTGACTTTTCAAGCTCCTTTTCTTAGGAAACAATTTCAGCTTCTTGCTTAGTACAAAATTCTTCCTTTTCATTTAGTTGATTCTTCAATGTTTCTTCAGTATTCTTGGCCTCTTCTACTTGTGTTTTTAAACCAACAATAGTCTTCTCAAACTCTTTAATGCTTTTATGATTTTCCTTTTCCAATTCACTTAGCTTCTCTTCTAGCAATGTGTTCTTTTCTTGATACTTTTGCAATTGTTCCATTAATGACTAGTTTTCTCTTTCAGCTTTCCTTAATTCACTTAAGGCACTAATAAGTTCTCCCTGAAGATCTATTTTTACTTCAATTTCAGGATCTTCTTTATCTTCAGAGGCATTGCTTTTACTTCCAATGTCTTCACCATCTATTTCAGGGTGTTCTTCATTTTTCGTATTTGGCATTTTTTGATGATTGTCTTCATGTTCTTGATCGAGGAGAGATTCCTTTGAGTATAGATCTTGTAGCTTGTCCCAGAGCTCTTTAGTTGATGTACATTGTCCTATTTTTATTTTCATAGAATCGAGTAGTCCATCAAATATGGCATTCATTGCCATTGTATTGTTACCTTTTAACTCCTTTTTAGCTGCACTTTATGGTGATCTTTTTGGAGTAGTGTAACCATTCTGAACTACACCCCAAATGTCGAACCCAAGAGCTTTCATGTGTGCCTTCACCCTTATGCTCCAGAATAGATAGCGTGTTCCATTAAACAAAGGGGCTTTGTCCATGTTGTAACCAAATTATTCACAAGCCATATCCACTCGATATCTTCCTTCCAGTGGTTAATCTGTTTCGAAAGAACCTGCTCTGATACCAATTTTTGGAATATTCATCTATACTGATAGGGGGGTGAATCAGTATAGGACATATTTTAACTTTTTATGTATCATTAACTCAATTTAACAATGTCACATTATCAATCATATTAAACAAAAATTAACATTAATGCACAATACACAAATATTTAACGTGGAGACCCAATAAGGGACAAAAACCATAGAAAGAACCATAGAAAGAAGTTCTCTCAATAAATAATTATTACAATGATTATCCAACACCAACTAGAAGGAGGCACCAACCCCCTGGATTCTTCAGCACCTATGTTACCAGAAACGAGAAACGAGAAACAGAGTCTGAAGGTTTCGCATACAAAGAAACGAGGAGAGAGAAAAAACAAAAACATTGAATAAGAAGATGAATCTTGAGATTTGGAGGAACATTGGATAAGAGGATGTTAGAGGTAGAGTGGTTGGACGCAGAGGAAGAGGTACAAGAATTCTAATCTGAGATTCCTCATTTCATATATAGTGGACTCTAAATTGGTAAAGTTATCAAGATTTGAAATCATATGTTTTCTAGATGTTCATGAAGTATTTATTACTATTATTTATAATTTCCTGATTGTAAAGAAATAAATAAGTCAAGTTGCTTCTAGGGTGTCCTGCCTTACAAAGCAGATTCTCTGGCAAATTAAGAATTGAATTAAAATAGGAGAGGTATACTCTTTTAAGGCAGGGGCCAAGGGAAAAGATTAAATGGTGCACCCGGGAGGGAAGAAACTTTCAATTACAAATTGAAGACTTGGGTGTACTATAGATTATAGCCTGCAACTCTTATCCATTCATTCTACGCAGGGTGAGATGATTTGGGAGAACCAATTTAGTTGAGTGAAATAGGAAAACTCCATTCAAAATTCCTGTCGATCCTCAACTACTAATGAAATTATCCCACTGCCTCCACTATCTTCATACCAACTAAGAAATGATATAGTTCAATCAAATAAGTAGGAGTGAATGTTGTTTTTTTTCTATTCTTCCATAATGCGGGACTGACGGTACCCAGATTGAACGAAGAAAGCAGCAAAATGAGATTTAAAATCTTATCGGAGCTGAAAAGGGGATAAAATCAAAATTCCCTCATTGTAACTGTCATTTTATTTCATGAAAAATCCATAACGGCTCCAAGAAATGATTTTTGTTTCTTAAAAACGGTTTTAAGGCTTGGAAAACGAGAACAGTAGTAGAAAACGCCGTTTCTCGTTCCGTTTCCGTTTCTGACCCGATTTTAGAGTGAAACGTTCACCAACGTTCCGTTTCTGGTAACAGAGTTCGGTACTGACTGAAAGGAAGCACCAACTCTCTCGATTCTCCAGCACCAACTGGTAGGAGGCATCAACCCCCTAGATTCTTCAACACCAGCTGAAAAGAAGCGCCAACTCCCTGGATTCTCTAGCACCAATTGAAAGGAGGTACCAACCCCCTTCCTTACACCACCCTGCCACCCTAAAGTAGATAAATCTGTCAATGCTTCGACAAAACTGAAGTCTCATCTTCATACACACAGTACTCATTCCTTCTTACATATTGTCCTCAAATATCTCAGTTAGTCCTGCGATTGTAATATAGTCCTAAAACATTCACACATATGTGGCTCTCACTCAGTAAGTTCACCTTTGAAAACTTCTCAAACAATAACTCGCTTTATGCACAACAAATGTAATCATTCAAGCCACATCTCTGTCATTCTGGGGCTTCTCATAGAATTTGATTGATTTCTTCATTCTGATCAAATAGACAACATTTTCACTCTACTTGTAGCTATCAAGCAGTCCTCAAGGCTTCACTTCATTTTTTACATAAAATGTAGCATCTCTGTCAATCATGTGACTTCTATTGCAGATCCACACATTATATCTCCACAATCACTCTCCTTCATTCCTTGACTTATGAATCAGATGCCCAACGATAGTTGCGATTTCATCACTTTATGATTCTGGAACCCCAAAAGGTAATCTGTGACTATTGCACCCAAAAACCAAGTTACATCTCGCAGTCTCGGCATTGACAGTGTACTTGCAATTCCAAAGCCCCTACATTCTCAGAGTTCAAAGAAATCTCTGCGATTTCTTGCATGGAAGAGCAAACCCTTGTAATCTCAGAGTGAATGTGAATATACTATATGTTTTTTTATCATCTTCAGAACTCAACACAATCACTGTAATTTGTATATATCAGAAACCCAGTCATATGATATCATACTTTTATCAAGTTATCCTCACGTCATATTAGATAAAGAAACATATTCTGCAATTTCTGTGATGTCTACATTGAGAAGTATCCCCTGCGATTTCTGTGCCCAAATATATATCCAGTGTGGATGTATCCTGCAAACTCAAAGTTCAATAGGAAGAAACATAACTGAAATTTGGAGCCCCATAATGATGGATATGCCTGCGCTCTCAGATATGCATTAAACCCAGAATATCTATTTCGTTATTTACTCAGAGGAACTCAATCAAGAGAAATGTACTGAGATTTCAAGAGCCTGCGATCTTAGAGTTCAACATAGCTGCAATTTTAGACTCCTGCAATCTCTGCCATACTTCCTCCACACATACTAACAATCAAAATTCATATACTATCCAGTCCACAAACCCATGCTTGTGTTTTGCATACCCAGAAAATTCAGTGAGCCAAAAAATGATTTCAGAGAGATTCATCCACATACTTGCAATTCACCACCTTACTTTTTATCAAATCTATTTCATATTTATAGTATTTAAGCTTATCTGGTGTGAACCCATCGTGGCAAAGAGAAATTACCCATCGTGGCAACAAGGAGAAGACTTGGTCATTACGCCAATGTTATTTTGCTTACTAGACCAAATGAAACTCAATTAATGTGCACTTTGTGGACCTATTGAACCCAATAATTCCATAGGACCGATCTTACTTAGCCAACTACATCATGTTTACTATTGAACCGATTTCAATATCCTTCAAATGCGTTACACACACATTATTACAGGAATAGCGAAAACCTGTAAATTGAGTAGTTTTGGACATTTGCAGGGACACAACTAATGATTTTGCACTTGGAGCGTGTTCCTCAGATATAGTGCTTGGTCATACTCCTCTTGGATCGAGAGCATCCCTAATTGAGATCTGCCTGGAGGCCTGATGAACCATGGGGTCAAGAACTGGATTAGCACACCTTTCATGGCTTCTTCTACACCATCATCTGCAACACTAGCAACCACTGCCACACTAGCAAACACTTTGATCTTCATGTCTTGGTATCAACAGTACTCTTGACCCAGTTGACATCAATGACAACACTAGCAGCCACTACCACACTAGAAAACACTTTGATCTTTGCGTCTTGGAATCAACAGCCCTCTTGACCGAGTTGACATCAATGACAACATTTTCTCAGCATTCACATGGATAAGCTGAACATCCGGAATCTAGAGAAGGACACTATTTATACACTTTTGGATTCTACCTACTATTTTATCCTAGAGGATCTGTCATTGCCTATCTTATGAAATGATCTAAAGGGAGTCCCCAATTACAGTAATAGAATGTATTCCCTAAGAAACAACATGTTCCAAACCCCCAAAAAGTGCATAGCGTTCTGCATGGTTGTTAGTAGCTCTCCCTAATCCACAAGCAAACGTTAATTCTATATTTCCTCCTAGATCCAAAAGGATCCTTCCCGCTCTTGCCTCCCCTAAATTAATTAAAAAATATTATAAACATATATTTTAAAATTAAAAATATAATGGCATTAGTTATTAGTTTAGAGTTAAGGTTTAGTGATGACTAAGGAAGTGATAAGTCATGTATGAAAATGAAAATCTAGATTCAAAATTTCATCGAATAAATAATCATAAACTTAAATATAATTTTGAATTATTTTTTTAACACGAATGGGTAGATTGTATTGATATTAAAAAGGAGGGGGGTGTGACCTGACTATCCAACCATTTTTACAAAATACAAGCAAACTGCTCCAAAAAATTTCCAGCATTTTCAACTTGTTAGCTACATTACCATCAACTTGCTAGAAAAACAAAATTCTATTGCTACTATTGATTGTTTGACTAGTATATAGCCTCATAATTGTCCCATAATCAACAGAGCCTTACAAAACATGTAAAAAATAGATTAAACAAAATATGTGCCATGCCGCTAATGGGCATTCTTCAGTTGACCAACCACAGAAGACAGGTGAGTGAATTCAACTACTTCAATCCTGGTGGTGTTCTACTCCACCATGTATTCCTCTTTTCCTTCTCGTTGATGTGGTTCTATAAAGCCAACATATAATTCTGGAGAGGGAGAGTTCCTCAAAGCTAGAAAGCCAAGGTGTTGTTCTAGTTGCACTTTTTTAATCTTAGCTTGGAGTTTCTTGATTAACTCTACTTAGTGCTCAATAATTTTATCATTTGTTACTTCCAAGCTTGTTTCCAATAAGATAGTTTTAGATTTGTAGTTGTCTGTCTGCTTTTGTTTGCCTCCAAATACCTTTAGATGTTTTTCATGTCTCTGTCATATCTTAAACCCAATATTTTCATCCAGGTCTCCATATTTTCCATGGCCTAAGCAATTGTCTCATGCCCTTCATCAAAAGTCTTTCACATTTGGGAAGAGATTTGTTGAAGTGCACCTCCATGTTTTCCACTAAAGCAACGTTCATATTGGGGTGATTCAACAAAATGGGACTATAGTCCCAGAGTTGCCAGAGCTTAGAATTTTTGTGACAAGATCTCAACATCCCAACTTTGCACATGATTTTTTTACAAACTATAAAACTAAAAATAATGTACTAGAGAATATATATTCCAGAGAAGGCTAAGGATTGTGACCCAAAGCTATTATTGCACTTCAGAACACACAAACCTAGGGAAAACCTCCTTAGATCTAAAGGAATAACATTTCTTGTGTTGGATTTCAACAAATTATACCTAGACTTAACATAATGACTCAAATTAAGAAATAACTAGATCCAAAACTGTTAAATGTACAACATCAAAAGTAATTCTTCAAGCCAATCTTGTGAATCTAGGATTGGGCCTCATGTGTTGAGGTAGGGAGCCTGAGTTGGACTCGGGAACTTGGAGTAGATTCTTGAGTTGGACTCAAGAATGACTAAGCCTTAAGTTGTAAAAGGTTATTCCTCATGTGTTGAGGTGAATGCTTTGATGTATCAAAGTGACGATGTTGTAAAGTCTTGTTGGACAAGGCTCAGGACATGTGTGTCAAGTTAGATTCTCATGTGGACCTCCAGTTATAGTAGGTACCCATGGGGTGGACCTCCAGTTATAGTAGGTACCCATGGGGTGGACCTCCAGTTATAGAGGTAGATGCTTTGCATATTGAAGCATTAATGTTGTGTAATGTATTAGTAACCATGGTCACCAATTGCTATTAAGTCTCCTTTAGAGACTGGCCACCTCTAGAGTGAATTACTTTAGCATATGATCATTTGGTCTGAGAGTAATATAATATGATCATAGCATTTGACAAATCCTCTGAGTATAATCTAATATGATATATAATTAAAGTTAACACATATTGACCATGCAATAAAGATAAGAGATAAAGATAAATGCATAGAGAAAAAGAGATTTCGAATTGTTCATGCGATAACTAAGTGAACTCGTATTGTTAAGTTTCAGTTAAAGCCACAATGTATGCCTTAGTTAATTAGAGAACTCGAATTGATCACTACAGTGATGTTAACAAGAAAGAATCAGTTAAAGAGAGTTAACTAAGTGATAACAAAGAAGATCTAGTTAACTAAGTGTTATTGCATGACGACACTTATGTTAAAATAAAAGACGACACTTGAGTTGCGACACTTGCATGATGACACTTAAGTTAGACACCTAAATAAGTGGGAAAGCTTCCAGTTAAGGGGAAAATTCATCCTAAGACTCATTTCAATGAGTTAATGCACTACATGAGAAATGGGGCGCCCTTCTTCATGCAAGATTGATTCATCCAAATGGAGGGTGAGTTCATCATGAAGTCAAAAGATAAAAATAGAAGCCAATGCATGTGAATATATATATAAATATGTTATACATGATTGATGAATTCAATGTGAAGCGAATTCTCTTCTCCCTTGAAGGCAAGGTGCTTCTATTTGTGCAGGATAATTCTCCAAGAAGGCAATTCACAGTTTTTGCATGTGATGCACCATTACCCATGCAACCATTTTTCTATAGCTTGCATGGTAATGATTCTTGCTTGTTATTAATGTGTTGGGCACATGGCAAGCTGATACATTTGATCTGTATTCTTTATTGCTCAGTATTCTCTCTTATCTAGCACATAGGGTGATGAAAGCAATATGCTATTTGCAAAAGTCATTCTATGCTACCTATCATAATTATACTCTAAATATTTGCTGGGGTTTTTCATCCTCATTGTTTTGAGGGTTTTCCCAGGGTACATCTTGTGTTATGGTTGAATGTTTCATGTGGTTGAATGGTTCATTGATTCAAGTATTCAGTATTTCCACACTTAAAGTTTTAAAGTTCAAATCTCATCATATTTGCTCAAAAATTAGCAACTTTACTAGGGAAGAGTATCGGGGATTAATATTCCACCCATGAATAGTCTAGTTAGATTTACAAGATATGGGCGAAACGACCACATAATTTCCCAAGAAATACACACTACCAACTGAGTTAGACTCACAATCAATGGAACTAGACATGCAACCAATAAAACTAGTTGTCATGGGAAATAATTCCCCAACAACTGTTGTGTGTAGTTGTTGTAGAGCAGAAAGATAAACAAACCCTAATCTTGCAAGTAAGAAATATTTTTCTCTTTTTCTTTTCAAACAAACAATTAAACCTTAAGGGTATTAAGATACACACCTTGTTTCAAATGTTTGTAGTAGAATCCTCTAGTCTTGAGCTTTTCCCCTTCACTTCAACTTCTTGTTGTAATTCCTGAAATGGAAACAAAATAAAGTGAAAGCATAACAACAACCATGAAAATTATATAAAGAAACTTGCAAAATTAACAATTTCCATTTTCAAATGAACAATGATTCACATATACATGAACACATTTAATATTGGACACGAAGAGAGTTCATTTATATATTAATGATAACAACAAATTGCATAAAACAAATGGACCTGATATGTTGTTGTTGTTTTGAAATTGAGTTCTAGGTTCTTCCTCCTAGGTCACCTCAAGCACTTCAACTCAAAGTTTGTCGACCAAGTATGCCCAAAATATTCAATGAGATCTTTAGCATAATAAATCAATGGAAAACATAATGGAAAACTAGGGTTCCATATAGAATGAGAGGGATGTTGCAGAATGGGGATAAAGGATTGTATGAACAATGAGGGTTTCTTCAAGCAACCGAGATAAAAACAATGGTTTCCAACCTCTTTTTCTTTCTCCTATGCTCTTTTTATATCTTGAGGAGAGCAATTAGGGAGTTAGAGGAAGTTATTCACAGGATTAGGGAAGTTGGGAAATGATCTTAGCCAGATAAACCCATGAAAAAACTTTTATTTTAATTTTTTAACCTCGTATGAACACATACACAAGCTATAGTGAGGAAAGTCGCGTATTTGCTGGAATAGGTAGGTTTTATACAGGCAGGTCACCTATTTCTTGGAAAATAGGGTTTTTTTAAGAGATTTATTCAAGATAATGAATGTCAAGTATATTACAAGGGAAAAAGGGGTATCTGCAACTCGGGATAAGGTTAAGATTGACCACTATAACATCTTAGGATAAACAATGGCAAAAGACACTATAACACTAGTCATTAGATACACAATCAACAAAACGAGTATGCGTGGAACCAACAACTAATTTGGGCTCAAATGAGCCAAATGAGCTATGAAGCAACCAAACCAGGAACATAAATAGAAGAGTGAGGTGGAGGTATGTGTAAATGAATTTCAAAATTGTTGAAATATGTCCTAGAAGTATAACTATTTGCATAGTCTGGAGCTCACGTTCACTATTCACCATTGCCAATCCTTCGGAATTACAAGGAAGGAGGAGCTGATAATTGAAATGTAGAATAGGTAATAAAGTCCACATGCTTGGCGTATAGGAGAAAGAGATGCCATTAATTCACCTTTATTACAATGATATTTGAATGCACAGTAGGGTGTCTGACTTATCTCTCAATCATTCTTGATGGATCCTTTATAGTGCTTGATGGATGCCACGGTTTGTGTGCTTATCATATGACAAGGAGGTGGTATAGAGGTGAAACAAAGTGTTTAGGGGATACAAAAATTTCATTCCTTCCCCCCCTTTTTAGTAACCTTTCTTGGACCCAAACGACTGCCTAGATTAGCTTGAGTGTCAACGATCTTGTTGAGATATTGATAGACATGGAAATATTGGATCTCATTGAAAATCTTCATTATTGTTGGATGTGTAGAATTATCCTTCTTAGGTGAGTCTCTCTTGGGAGACTTGCTTCTTGTATTTTCCTTATGGTGATCATGGACTCTCTGATCACTGTTATCACTTTGATTCCTCTTGTGTTCACAATGTGAATTCCTCTCCATAGTGCTAGCATTTCATCATGATTGTTAGGTGTCATTCCTAGACCCTAAGCATATATGTCTTTCTCATTCACCTTGGGGTCATAAAGCACCCCCCTAGATTCTACCACCCCAGGATTACCTTTAGAGGCCCCATCGAAAAATAAGGTGTACTGGTGCCTTTGTTGCTACCACAATCCAAGTTTTTATTTTGTTATTTTGAGATGCCACTCTTGAGCAAAGACATGTCTGTGGATTTTCATTGGTTTGAAGGGAGGTTAGATTGAGAGATCCCTTTGATCCATATTTTGTCTTCTACTTCCAAACATGAAATATTTTGGTTGTATCCTTTCTCCTGTATTACCTCACATACATTCCCCAAGCTTGGGATGCAACCCTCATTGCAGTGGTTTCTTCATTCTTGGAGATTTATTTATTATAAGCCAACCAAAGTTTCCAACATATGAAGTATGGCATAGCCTTCCATATCCTTTTAATGAGAGGTTTATTTTGAAAGGATTTAGGGTATTTCTTGTACCAGGTTAAGAACATTTCTAGCCATCTTTTTGGAGTTCTAACCTAGATGTTTAAGTCTGCTATCATATACCCCTGGGCTGAAACTGTGAATTCACATTCCATGAAGAGATGATTTGAGCCTTCTTCTGTTGTTTTTCATAGTGTACATCTTTAAGGACTTGTGATGCCTCTTTTCCACAATATTTTTGTAGTAAGAATCTTCTTGTGACTAGCTAGCCAACTGAAGAGCTTTATTTTAGGCAACACTTCACTTTTATTATTTTCCTTCCATATAGTTGACCAGGTTAGCACACTTCTTTCTTTGAATTATATTATGTATCCGTATCTAACCATGTAGTCCTTACAACCTTTTCCCCACCCTCTTGAATCTTGGATATCTTTCTTTATATGTGTCATTTTGACAAGTTGTTGCTGGAGCTTTTCCCATTTTTCTTGGAGATTGTAGGACCCATGTCCTAAATAATTAATAAATCTATGCTCCTTCTTTACCTTGTTTTCATTTCTATTTTAGGTCTCTGTTTTGAATTCTAGTTTAGGTGTAAATATCATTCCTATAAAATAATATAAAACATTCGCATTTACTGGTCAGAATAACTATAGATGTTGTTTTCATGGTTTCTAACTGTTACAATCTTGCAGGTGCATCAGCATATAATATGTGTCAATTTACATTAAATTAAATTTTGATTAGCTCATGAAATATGAAATATTGACAGAGTTAGAATGGGTCATTATACCTATAAGGAAAATACCTGCAAATAGCGAGTAGATCCCTTTTGTTTTTGCTGTTTCCTTTGCCCTGTTTCGCTGCTTCCTTTGCTCTGATGTAGCCCTGCAATCAAACTCTTCCCAAAACCATGAAACTCAACCAGCCCAAACTGAGCTACCACCCAACCAACCGGAGAGGTATCGCCGATCATCTAGCTCCAAAGGTACCCCTTTGGACCCCCGATCCCAAACCGAGTACAAGCCAACCAGTATTTCCCTTCTGTATACTCTCCAATAAGAACCCCCTTTCTTTGCTGCTCTCTCCTCCTCTCTCTGCTCCCTCTCCTATCCAAAATATGCAAGGTGAAGAAGACCCCTTCTCCTCCTTCTCCTCTCGACCTTATCCCTCCCTTCCTTTGCCGACTCTTCTGCCTTTATTACTACCCCTATCCTCATCATAAATATTCTAACCACTTTGTCAGTCCTTGTTTCCATTTCCTCCCTTGAGACATGATCCATTCAATAATACTCAACACTTGATTATTTAATTAATTAATTGGTATTCAATAATACTCAACACTTAATTAATTAATTAATTAATTTGTTTACGGATTGAATTAATAATTATCATCATTTAAATACTTGGGGCTAATTCCCTATGTAAAGTCAACTTAATGTATTTACGGGGCTTCACCGCCCTGTCACCACATTAAATCTGTCAGAACCTCTTATTAATGTATATTAAATGCCAATTCCATTATATCCATGATAATAATAATATAATATCCACACATATACATATTTACCAAATTCCTAATCGTGAATATTTCAATCCGAGTTCCAAAATTATAACTAATATCTTTCTTAATTTACTAATTTAGAATTTATTATACCTAAAATTTATTAATGTGCCTTTATATTGATTGAATCATTTTAACTAAGACTTAATTAACTTATGACCCTAGTTTCTTATTAATTATACCTTAGTTGAAATTAAACTAATAAAAAATTATTACTAAAGATGAAAATAGTCTTATAATCATTAATTAACATTCTTAACACATAATTAATTTAAGGAAATCAAGTTAATAATATTTTTAATTAGTATTATTAACACCATTTAACCTATGATGACGAATTAATTAAGCTAACTTATACCATTTACACTTATTAATATTAGTCAACAATATTAACATTAATCTACGATAACTAACATTAATCAATATTACTAACATTTAATCGACAATATTTAACATTAATCAACCATGACTAACTTTAATCAATATTATTAACATCAATCGACAATAATTAATCATTATTACATAATCGTCTTACATTACCACCTAATTCACTCTATTATCCTATTCAGTTATTTAAACCAAAATTTACTAACTCGGCATATTAATTTAATCTCCTAGTTAGATAACTAGTAACAATGTAATTAATGCCTAAACATTATAGTTCAGTTTTATTTCACGCAATTTATAAATATGTAGGCAAGTTATGTAACCGTAGCTACTGTTTACATACCTCGCGTAAGTACACTAATAGTAATAAATTGCACACATCAATCATGATCACGAAACTTATTGTTTACTGACACAGGTTTAAACATAGTTTGCAAGGTACAATCCTTTTACCTAACTAAAATCTTATTAAGTTATGACAATTCATACATTACTGAGTTATGACACTTAATCAATCAATGGCTTTCAACATACATAGTTAGATCACGCTTTCTTCCCGACTTTAAACTACTCATATCTACCTACATCACCTACCTAATCACAACTAACTTCCACATCCCATCCTTTCCTCTATTGGACTACCCTGAAGTGTCAATCCATGACCGGCTCCAGTTAGAACCTATAAGAGAATGTGTGGACTACATCGACCAAGCTTCCCCAATAGGAAACCACGAGTCATCATCACATACCTTGGGGAGTGCGCCGTAGCACAGCCCTCCCATGACTCTAGGTTTCGGGGATAAATGGTGGGTAAATCCTCCACCCCCCTAATGGAACAAGGGACTATGTCTACCTGGCATAATAACTGCGTTGCACCTGTACTCGGTTTGTCATTGTATAACCAATCTGGCGGTTGAGTTTCCTGAAACCCTACCCCACCCATGTCAAAACGGGGTGTTACATACACCCACCCTTTAGGAAACTTCGTCCCGAAGTTATGGTCAAAATAGTGTGGGATAACCATGATGCATGATCTGTGCGTCCTCCTAGGTGGCAGAACCTAGGGTATACTTTCCCTGCTGGGCCACCTCCTAATTATACATCATGACATCTACAAAATTTACTCATTTAATCTTATTGGAGGTGTTCTTATATTTTGTTTAACGTTTGCAAGGTTGTTGGTTTGACTACTCAAGGTTTGTTACCACCTTAATCCATAGAATAGTCAACATCCTTGTTAAATTAAATTAATTTGTACATTCTATAATGTGATTCATAAGAATACCATGTCTTATATATATATAACTTTCAATTTGATTCTAAGTCATTGCCATGACTCTTTAATCGGATCTCATCTTTAGTTAATTCCACTCTGACTTACACCATTTCTCTATATCAAGATTTATTATTAGTGATAAATTATGAACCCAACATGCTCTTTGTTTAAAGGTTGTTGATTTTAAGTGATACACCCTTGAGACTGCAGTTTAAACACTATGGAGAAATTTCCATATCATCATTAACAACTTTTACAAGTTCAACTAGAACTTATCTTCTACTGTATTTCCATTTATCTTGTAATCCTTACATCATTGTCCTATGTTTGGTACTATTTCGCTAACTATCCATTACCTTGATATACTCATTTCCTTCATTCACATCTTTATGTTGACCCACTAATCCTATCTAGTCTATTACTTTTAGTATCTAAGTTACACTTATTAGTTCTTCTTATTTATAATCCATTAATTACACAAGATGATGACTCTTACTTATTTGTGCACACTAACATTATAGTCATTATTCATCATTGCTTATACTATATTAAACAATACTCTCATCACAATATGCAAATGAGCTCATTAATTATTATCACACCTTACCAGATACTATGGTTGTTTATCATGTTGTTTAACCCCTTTTTACTTATCTTAACGGTCTTTTGTCATTGACACGCCTATAATTGATATGTTGCAATTGTGTTGTTGTTGTTTTTCAACGTACATAATTTCAGTTGGACCTCAAGACATTACCATGATTCTATCATTTAAATTACACCTTTTTGGTTACAACTTAAATTTGATACAAGGTCACTCCCTTCTAGGATACCATCACTCCACCATGTATTTCTAGCATGTCCACATAGGTTACTCATAAAGGTTTACGATTTGAAAACCCCATGCATTGTCGATTGAATTTTCATTCATCCTTACAGGGTGAAGATGAAGAACATGTCTTTACTTGAAATACTAAAATTAATCTTATGTATCACCGCGACTAGACACCATGTGCACATATTCATTCTACTATGCTTTATTCATTATTATTGTCGCATATTATATTTTCGACAAAATTTTATCATTAACTTACTAATACATCACGTGTCTTTGTACTCTCACTAACATGAACTAAATTATATGCCCTAAATGCATTTGTGTTACCTTATACTATTCCTACTTCATACAATTGTTGGTTTGATATCTATATGCTTCCCACATTTTAGACATAATGATAATGCCACTTATATTTTGTTATTCCTAGTCATTACATGTACACAATTCACCAATTGCTGATCCTTATTCGATTATCTCATCGTTTATGTTATCATCAACTCCATTCCCACCCATAATTTTGAGAAATTTTCATACATAACTCTATCCTCTGACGTGGTGATAGTTCATTTCTCTACCTTCATTACAACTATCATCTCTCATATTACTTCTATAATTTCGTACAACAATTACTACATATTTATTGGTAACCTTAATAATGACCACACCTTCTATATTATTTTGTTTAGTTGTTAGCTTGCGTTCCTACCATATCATCTGTCATAACAAAATTTTAAATTTTAAATTATCCATTTACCTCCTTCCACACTAATTCTAACACGATCAATACAACATGCTCACAACACTAGCTATGGCAGAGTAGATTCCATACTCTACTAGGTCAAGGCTCGTACCTATCTACACATTTAAGTACAAGGGAAACTCATGTGTTGAAGCTACTCTCTTGCCTTTAACCCTCCCCAAAATTTCATAATCTTGGTGGTGACTTGGTAGTTAATATTAATGTCGTCAGCTACCCTATATATATATGTATTTTATTCTATTCTATTTATTTTCTTTGTCTCTAAAGTCATTCAAAAATATTTCTTAAGAGATCCTCAATTTACTACTATTATGATTTTCGATATATGCTCCACCTTAATACCCTTATTACCATAGGGTATATATTTCATCAATCATACCCCCATGATTAATAATTTTTAACATGAATATCATATATTGCTAACATTTGCTTAACCTTCACCTATATATTCATTTATTCTTGTGTACCTTGGTTTATCGTCAAAGCCACTTTTACTTCTCACTTTAACATGTGCATCTCTCATATCCTACCCATGAAATATTGCATAGTGCTCCATAATAATGGAGATCCTTCATAACAATGGAGATTTTAATTTAACTAGTGGTAAGTTAATAATAATTAACATACTTTTCAAACAATGATTTAGGTGTAAGTTACGTTTACCTTTCACTTATACTAGCATATAATCTATATCCTCATTATAATACACTCAAATTTATACACACTTAACAATAACCTTTTTATTATTATTATTTTCTTTTCACTTTCTACATAGTTAACCATATGTAATTACGCTAGCTCATTGTTATGTTGTTTAATTGATTATATTATATTGTTAGGAATCATTATAATAATAATAATAATAAAAGCATCTTACACTACAATGCTATATCTTTATAAATTTGTATATATATACATTTTATCTTTCCAATTATATACTATATTAAAATTAAAATTAAAACAAATTTATTTAACTCCCCATTTTTTTTTCAATCTCTCAACTTAGCCTTACTTCCACACTATTCTCTTAAATGGCATATACCATCTTCTCATCAAATAATTACTTTTCATATATATATATATATAACTTAGGATTATTAAATATAATTTATTTTTAAAATTTTAAAGTATAAAGAAATGTAAAATAATTAAATTTAACTTAGTAATAAATTTAAATGATTAAATCCTTATGTTGTTTTCATATAACTCTCTATTTACTTGGCTATAATGAGTAAAATATTGGCCATAGGGTTGTGAATATCGTAAAAAATATACTTTTTATAGTGGAATTTTGACATCGACATTCCATTACCATCATCTAATTATTAAAGAGTATTTTAAAAGTATAAACCTACTAAATGAAGGTTTTCTATATCAGGATGGGTTCATTGGTTGGGTAAGGCTACTATGCTCGGTATATCAGTGCTTGTCAATGCCCCATTGTCGACGCACTCAATCCCAATAATAATGCCAAGAACTCTATGCTAGGAGGCGATCATGGGATCAATGGTGCATTTATTAAATGATGCCAATAAAACCATAGTGAAATTCTAAACGTACACATTACCAATTTGCTCTCAAGACGTGGCAATTTTGAATGATAGGTGTTAAGAGCAGTTTCTGGCACTTATTGCCGTTGACAGTTCGCAAGGTGTTAAAAGCAGTTTCAGACACTTGTTGCCATTGAAAGTTCGCTTGATTGATGAAGCGCTGTGAGTAAGACAAAATATATATATTTAAATAATAATATTTAAAATATTTAATTATTATTATATTTTTATAATTAAATAAAAATTTAATTCACATCACCCTATCATTATCTCTACGGTAATCCCTAGTCTAGCTAAGCCCTAACCCTATACCACTCAATGGCAGTTTTGCATGGGACACGCGTCCTCATACCGGGTGGCCTTACATGAGCCCCACGGGGCTTACACAAATCGACAGGGATGTGGTAAAACCCCTCTCCCCCTTTTACCGTCCTAGATTTACCAAGTTTAACAATTAATAAAATAAATTTCTAATTACATTTTAAAACAATTTAACAAAATCTATGTCAATTTATTTTATATATACATTTCAATTATATATATAATATAGCACGTAGAGCTTTTGCATGTTTACGGGTGTTTTAATTTTTATGCAAAATTTTATTAGAATTTAACAGATATATTTATATAAAATAAATAAATTAACAATAATTCTTAAAAATAAATAATTAAAAGCTTAGCCTAATCCCGACTCTCTTCACCCACGAGTGGCAGCACTGCATGAGGAGCCACGCGTTTCCTCTTCTAGCCTCCGCGTTACAACTCATGCAATGGTCTCAGGGTGCCCATGTGCCTTACTTGTTCTCCATCTCCCGGCACCATGCGCTTCCCCACCGTCTCACCCTCCTATCCGCCTTCCTAACGCCATCGGTCCACCTCCCTTCTCTTCTCCATAAGTTTCATGAAGGAGGAGGCCTGGTCTACATGCAGCCCACGTGGCCGGGATGCAGCCCAGCTCGTAGAGAGCGCAACCAGCTTAGAGAGGGCGCAAACCTCTTTTCTTCTAATACACGACCAAGCCTCCGCTTGCCTGCATACCTTCTCTCTCACCCCAAATCCCACGGCTCTCCTCTCTGTTTGTTTCTGTCAGTGATATCGCTCTAGTGGAGTTCTGGCTCGATGAACATATACCAACATTATATCGTTCCAGCATTCGCATAGTGTAAGAATCTGGCTCCTCGTGGACTCCATTCGTGGTTTATCAATGAAATTTATTTTATTACGGGAGTTGTTCATGCAGCCTCCAAGAAGAAAGGCCGACCACCGTTTAAGCACATGGCCAAGGAAAAGCAAGCCGTCCGGAAGGCCATTGTAGTCGAAGAGGTCGCGCAGGGTAGGGTAATAAATTTCTGCAATTTTTTTTTAGGCAGTAGTGTTTTTTTTTTTTTCTTTGCCTCTCACGGGTCGGCCGTCCATGGCTGCAGGAGCTCAGCTACGGGCCGGCAGCACTCAGGCCACGAGCTCTTGAGCTGCACCATGGTTTTCTGCTCATCCGGTCGCCAGTTGTTTTTATAAGTATTTTCTTTTATTTATTTTTCTACCTCACACAGAGAGTCCTCCTCTCTGCACAAGACAGGCTCCCCACTCGCTGGCCCAGGGTCACGCTGGCCCATGGATGCCCCTGTCATGAGCCAAGGTCATAAAAAAAATATTTCAGCTTATATATATATATATATTATAAACTTGTAATGTATTATTATTTTTTTTGTTATTATAAAAAAACAATTGCTGGAGTGGAGTGGCTGCAGAGCTGCGCACCCTCCATATCCCTCTCCTCCACCCTGCCAAGACCATGAGCTAAGATGGTCGGGCTGCCATGGCCGTAACACAAGCTGGTGGCCAGCCGCGCCCTGCTTGCTGCTGGCCGGGCCTCCATGGCCGCAGCGCCAAGGCCCAGCGTGGCCCTAAATCTTCATAAGTTATTTTTTTTTTTATAATGTAAAATAAAAAATTTAGTTTATACATTTCAATAATAATTTTTTTTTGTATAAGCCTTTGTTTTGTTTTAATATATATATATATATATAATGCATTTCTTTTTGTTTCAAATCAAAACTATATATATATATATATATATATTGAATAATAAACTTCTCACCTGGGAGGTCTTGAAAAAAAGAGGATTCGAGGGCCCTGGCATGTGTGTCCTTTGCAAAACTTGTGATGAAACCTCTTCTCACCTTTTCGAAACTTGCCCTTACGGAGGCTCATTTTGGAATTCAGTCATCAAGGATATCAATGGCCCCTCACTTCCAGATTCAGTGTCTTTGGAATATTGTGCAAAAAATTGGTGGAACATTGCAGGGGTTTGCAACTTTGATGCCTTGCCAGCTCTGTTTGTTTACAGTATTTGGAATGCTAGGAATAATGCAATCTTCCAAAACATTTTTATGTCTCTTGGTCTCACCAGCGCTCTTCTATTGAAAAACTTACAGGAGCAGAGTTTCGTACCTAAGAAAAAGAATCCTAGAGAACTCATTGCACCAGAAATAGACAAGAACATCCCTTGGGCATTCTTCGATGGAGCAAGCAAGGGCAACCCCCTTCTAGGAGGTGCTGGTGGTCTTATTTTCCTCTTATTTTCCAGAATGACACCAAAAAAATCTACTTTAAGTATGCCACAGGAAGAGCTACAAATAGTAAAGCAAAGCTAGCAGCGCTTTGGGTAGTCCTAAAAATTGCCAAGAATTCTCAGATAAAGGAACTTCAAATCTTTGGAGACTCCAAGATGGTAATCAACTGGGTGAATGACATAATTGATATCAAAGTACCAAATCTTCAACACCTCTTGAGCAAAATCAGGGATTTAAAAGCCAGCTTTGAAACAGTCACTTTCCGACACATCTATAGAGAACTAAATTCTGAAGCAGAATCATTATCCTTCAAATCTTTGGAGACTCCAAGATGGTAATCAACTGGGTGAATGACATAATTGATATCAAAGTACCAAATCTTCAACACCTCTTGAGCAAAATCAGGGATTTAAAAGCCAGCTTCGAAACAGTCACTTTCCGACACATCTATAGAGAACTAAATTCTGAAGCAGAATCATTATCTAAACTTGCTCTTGCGGTTCAGCCTGGTTTTATGGAAATTGAATGCCATGGAGACAACCAAAACTCCAGGTCTCTTGTAAAACTGTATTGAAGGGCCAATTGTCAAATCTACAGGCAATTAGGCAGATTGATGAAATTTTGGTATAAACTCAGTGAGTAGTTATGAAATATTTTGAAAAGCTCCCATGAGTAGCTCCATGTAATCAGGCTGATAGCCTTCTTGATGTAAGCTCGAAAGAGGAGTATTATGTTTAGGCAGATTGATGAAATTTTGGTATAAACTCAGTGAGTAGTTATGAAATATTTTGAAAAGCTCCCATGAGTAGCTCCATGTAATCAGGCTGATAGCCTTCTTGATGTAAGCTCGAAAGAGGAGTACTATGTTTTGTTCGAATGAAGAGTTTTTTCCTTGGAAAAAATATATATATATAGTTGAAAATTTATTTTTATTCCTTTAAATTGGACTATACAGAATGAAATTTGTATTAATCATTTTTTTTATTGTTATTATTATTCTATCTTTTTTTTTTATAATCTTCTTATGCATATATAAAATATATGTATATAAAAATAATTTGTTTCCTTTCGTTTTTGTTTGTTTGTTTGTTCTAGTTAGACTTGGTCCTGAGAATTTTAACAAAATCTCTATTTTTGTCTTGTTTTGGCTTTAAATTTAAATTTATATTAAATTTTAGATATAGCGTTTCTCCCTTTTAAAAAAAAAATTAAATTTAAATTAAATTAATTTTAAATGAGTACAATTGATAACAATAAAAGCATTTGTTTGTTATATAACTAAAATTTTATCTCTTTTTTGTATTTGCATGTTCGTAAATAATGATGCATTTACTCTATATAAATACCAATTTCCTAACTTTCCTCCTTGTTTTATGCATGTCTAAGTCTTCCGCAACAAGTTGTAGACAACCACCTCTCTACAATACAGTGTGGTGTACTTTCTCATGAAATTAGGTCAATTTCCATTATGTTATCCTTTTGTTGTAGTAAGCCCTCTGGGTCCAGATTTGGAACCATGGCTCTAATACCATGTCACGTCCCCTCCCATCATTCCAAACCACAAAGGCAACATGACTGACATTCCAGGGCTTATTGGTAAACTCAGCCCCATACATTACTCAGAAATTCATAATAAATAAAAAAATTTGTGTGCAAATTCATACTCAATATAAACACAGCGGAATTAAATTATATTTGCAAGCACACAAATAGTAATGCATCGACATATCTATCACAAGCATATGATGGTTCAACATGTAGAGAATTCAATCTCGTTCTCATGCTATGCATAGACTTCATGTCAATTTCATTAAGATAATCATTTCATTTCATTAACATGGATAATTAACATTCAGAACAGAACACATAATGATCATAATTTAAACCACAGAGAACACTTATCTTGAAGATGAAGCTGTCCAAACAACTGGTTATGTGAGAGCAACGTTCCACCCAAACATAGATATCTATACAGCCTATATTCTTTCAGCTAAGAGATCACCCCCGAGCTGGTTTGTGTATCCACTAAGGAGGAACTAAATAGGCTCACTCACAGCCATGGTTTCACTCAACAGCTATGCTAAGCCAACACACAGTTGGGTTTATCAAGCATACAAAAGACAAAGGAGGGAAATGCTAATCCAGTGAGATGATCCACAGAGCTACAGGCATCTCAAGATAATTCAACAGTCAAGGCACCGACAATACCTACCACACCCAACACAAGGAAGGTCCCCTTCTCTGCTGCACAGTCCCTCAGGCGTCCCTTCCCTCCAGTGCTTTTCAGGATGGGCGTAGAAATGTCCAAATGCTAATTCCTTGAGATTCTATCCTTCACTGGGTTTATCAAGCAAACCCAACCTCTGCTCAGTAATTCACACTTGGATTTCTCACAACTCTGTCATCAAATAACTCAATCCCATCACTGGATTTCTAGGCTATAAAAACTGAGTTTTCCAATGGATTTCGAGGTATCTAACACTCTCAATTTCTCCACAAGGTTCATATATATGGATCCTCCATTGGATTTCACTGTCAATACTCAATTTTGGGCATTTATGGTTCTTCAAAATGTGGGTTCTTGCAAAGTTGCGATTTCTGGTTTTTCTCACTGCTGGGAATTCGTAATGGATGAAAAATGATGCTGGGATGTTCAACAATGGAATGGGAATGAGGAAGGACCCATTCCCATGAGGTAGAGTGACTTGTGGTACAAGAAAAATAGAGCCCATACCTGCCATACAAATTTCTGGGCTACCCATGCTCCATTGAAGCCATGGACTGAATTCTTCAACAACTTCCTTACAACATAATTAAATGTCAGCAAGGAAAGTCAAATGGGTTCACAAGATGACATTTGGTAGCATATGGTTCATCCCCACAACCCCCTCACCACTCCCTAGTGGAATACACATGTCCCCTTCTCATTCGTTGCTTCCATAGCCAGTTTTGGTATTTTATTGCAATATCAAATATTTACATCAAATTACAATATTCCATGGCTTAATAGCACATGGGTAATAAAATATCAAATGCTTGTCCATTCTAAATAAATATGAACATACACTAGCGGGGCCTTGGCCTTGAGCTCCATGCTAGGGAAACATACATCACATGTATACAATATTTACATGAAAAGCCAATATTTCATAAGGGTCAAAATTGAAGTATTACATTCCCCTCCCCCTTAAAACAACACCGTCTTCGGTGTTCTCAAAACTTAACAAAATTGGGAATGCCTCTCTCATGGCATCCTCCAGCTCCCATGTAGCCTCATCGGGACTAAGGTGCTCCCATTGGACCTTTACCTGCCCGATGGCTCTGTTCCGGAGCAAAGTGTCCTTCTTGTCGAGGATGCGCATAGGCTCTACTTGGAACTCTCCATCGGGTTCCACCTGTATCACATTCCAATCAATCATATGATTAGGGTCATGTACATACTTCTTAAGCAAAGATACATAGAAAACATTATGAGCTCTTATGTTAGCAGACAATGCAATTCTATATGCAACTGGCCCTATCCTATTTAGGACTTTGAATGGCCCACAATATCTTGGTGACAACTTGGCACAACTCCCCAACTTGAGAGAACTTTTCCTTGGTTTTAATCTCAAATAAACATGATCCCCAATCTGAAATTCCTTATGGACTCTTTTCAAATCTGCATAACTCTTTTGCATGTCCTGAGCTGCCTTTAAATTCTGCCTGATCTTAACAACTTCATGTTCCATTTCCTTGATCATCTCTGGTCCAAGTACTACCCTGTTCACCGAGCTGTCCCAGTTCACTGGAGTCCTGCATACTTTGCCATACAATGCCTCAAATGGACTCATCCCCAATGATGCATGATGTCCATTATTGTATGCAAATTCTACCAAGTGTAGGTAATCCTCCCACTTGGATGGTTTATCCATTACATACATTCTCAACATGTCTTCAAGAACGTGATTCACCCTCTTAGTTTGTCCATCTGTTTGAGGATGATATGTTGTACTGAAATTCAATCTAGTTCCCAATTCCTGAATAATCATTTCTAGAAATTGGAAGTGAACTTTGTATCATGATCAGAAATTATTGCCTGGGGCAATCCATGCAACTTGAATATCTCTCTCATGAAAATATTTGCAATGGCATTAGCCTTGTGAGTGGACTTGACTGGAATAAAATGAGCTATCTTGGATAGCTTGTCCACCACAACCATGATTGAATCATGCTTCTTAACTGTCATGGGAAGACCTGTTATAAAATCCATAGAGATCACTTCCCACTTCCATTCCGGAATGGGTAAGGGCTGCAACAATCCTGCTGGATGTTGGTGCTCTGCCTTGACTTGTTGGCACTTCTGACACCTAGCAATGTACTCAGCTATGTCCTTCTTCATACCATGCCAAAAGTATTGCTTTCTTGCTGCTGTCATAGTCTTTTGATATCCTAGATGTCCAGAGTATGGCATTTGATGTATTTCATCCATCACTAGCTTCTTCAAATCTGCAATATTTGGAGTGTACCGTTTATCTTTGTAGATGAGGATATCATCTTCACCAAGCTGATATCCCACACAGTTTTCATCTATATTACCCTACTGCAACTTTTCTTTAATCTGAAGGAAACTTTCATCACTGTTTTGGGCTTCAAGAATTCTTGTCTTCAAATCTGATTTGCACATACTTACTACTGCAACATGAAATTTTTTGCCAAGGGCATCTGCAACCTTATTCTTTTTCCCTTTTACATGCTTAATTTCAAAATCAAACTCACAAAGGAATTCCATCCACCTAGCTTGCCTAACATTCAAGTCTGGCTGATCAAACAAATACTTCAAGCTCATGTGGTATCTCCTGAGCTCAAATCTTCTTCCCAACAAATAATGTCTCCACATTTTGGGAGCATGTACCATGGTTGCTAATTCTAAATCATCTGTGGCATAATTCTTTTCATGTTATTTTAATTTCCTTGACTCATAGAAAATCACAACTCCTTCTTGCATGAGCACTCCACCTAGCCCTTCAATGCAAGTTTTTGTGCACACTACAAAATACTTCTTTGGATCTGCTATCTTCAAAACAGGAGCACTGGTAAGTAACTCCTTTAACTGTTGAAAACTTTTCTCACATTTTTCAGACCATACAAAATTGATATTCTTTCTCTGCAATGAAGTAATTGGATGAGCTATCTTGGAGAAACCTTCAATAAATCTTCTGTAGTAACCGGCAAGGCCCATAAAAGATCTAACATCTGAAACATTCTTGGGAGTAGACCAATCCATGATGGCATTAATCTTCTCTGGGTCGACTACAATTCCTTCTTCATAAATGATATGACCCAAATATTGCACCTTCCTTTGATAAAATTCACACTTGCTTAACTTGACATACAGCTGATGTTCTCTAAGGACTTGCAACACCATCATTAGATGTTCCTCATGATCTTCTTCATTCCTTGAATAGACAAGAATGTCATCCAAGAACATAATCACAAACTTATCCAAATATTTGTTGAAGACACTATTCATGAAACACATGAATGTAGCAGGTGCATTGGTAAGACCAAATGGCACCACACTGAGCTCATAATGACCATATCTAGTTCTGAAATTTGTCTTGTGAATGTCTTCTTCTTTAATCCTCACTTGATGGTAGCCAGACCTCAAGTCAATCTTCGAAAACACCTTAGCTTCCTTCATTTGATCAAATAAGTCATCAATTCTTGGAAATGGATACTTGTTCTTGACTGTCACTTTATTGAGCTGCATGTAATCAATACACAGCCTTAAGGTCCCATCCTTCTTCTTAACAAATAACACCGATGCTCCCCAAGGAGACACACTTGGCCTGATATACCTTTTGTCCATTAACTCTTGCAGCTGCATCTTCAACTCTACCAATTCCAGTGTATTCATTCTATAAGGAGCTTTGGAATTCGGTGCTGCCCCTGGAACAAGATCGATGGTAAAATCAATATCTCTCTTTGGTGGTAGTCCTGGCACTTCATCCAGAAACACATCTTGGAATTCTTGCAGCAATGGGAAGTCTTCTATCATTGGGCCTTTTCCCTCTGACGAATCTGATATATGGACTGCATATAATTAACAACCTTTCTTATAAAAAAATTTCAATTATAAGGCTGAAATCTGTCTTACTGAAACTTGCTTGGGAATTCCTCTTACCAACCTTGGTCTTCCCTCTTCATCAATACATTCAAGTGCTTTCTCATAACAGTCCAACTTGGCCCTATGCTTTTCCAACCAATCCATGTCAATTAAGGCATCATAAGATCCTAATGGTAGGAAATTTAAATCTTGAACATCCACCACTGATGATTGATGATATGCCTGATGATTATCCAACGCTGCATAAATTTGAGGCATTGCCCTTTCAACTATAGCTGCTCCCTTTAAATTATGCAACCTTCGAGGATTCTCCTTCCGATGTGGACAATCCTTTAGCATGTAGTTTTTTCCACATCCCCAACACTGAAGTGGTCCTTTTGATGCTTTATCTGCTGCTACTGCTGGCTTGAATCCACTCCTTGCTTGCTGCCCCTGTGAAAAGGTTCTAGGCTGAATTTTGAATGGTGGTTTGAAGCCACTTTTCTTTTGATCAAATTTCCCTCTTGGTTTTCCTTTCTAGGATGGGTTAACCTCCGATTTTCCTTTATTCTGCTCATAGCAATGCATTGCCATTCTAATGGCTTCATCAAGACTTGGTGGATTAACAAACTCAATTCTATCTCTGAAACTTTGTGGTATACTCCCAAGGAAGCATTGGATTTTTACTCTCTCGTCTTTAATGTAATCCACATACCTCAGTAATTCCAAAAATTTATGGACATGTTCTTCCATAGATTTTTGTCCCAACCTAAGTTCATTGAACTCTTTTCTCTTACTATCATACTACCTAGCAGAAAGGTATTTTTCCTTGAAGTACTTCTTAAATCTCTCCCAGCTGATCTTCCTTTCACTGATCCCTTTCACTTGCAAGAGGTTATCCCACCAAATTGAAGCTCTACCATTTAGATTGTAAATGACAATTTTGGCTTTTTCATTTTCCAAACGGTGCATTTCTGGAAAATCTTTGTCTAACGTGAATTGTCTATTTTCATGAGAATAAGAATTGTCGAGTTCAGTTAATTTCTTGAATCCTAATTACAGGGTCACTTTCATCCACTGCAAGCTTTTCAAAATATCCAAAAAGTGGCCCGAAATAGTGCTTTTTGGCCTTCACACTCACCCCGACTCCACATCCTTTGGATTTTGGCTCCAAAATTCCAAACTTAACACTGTTCCTGCTCCATGACCACTCCATATCAGTTTCGGCTCAATCAGACCTTCTGTCAAGCGTCAGGACACCGATTTGTAAAAGCCATTAATCCCAAATTTATGCCAAATTGAAGCATAATGGGCTCGAGATCCTCACTGGACCTTCCATGGCATTCGCTAATGGCCTCAGAACACCACTGACCTCATCCAATTTTGATTTCGCATACTCCTGCTATCCAAAAATCAAATTTTGGGCTCTATATTCGTTTTTTTTTTACCCTGAACCCGCAACCCGAAATCTGAAATCCGAAATTGCGGAAATCCAAAACGCAATTTTCAAAATTTTGTGTTCCCGCAACCCGCAACCTGAAACCTGAAATCTGAAATTGCAGGTTCGGAATTGCGGAAATCCAAAACACAATTTTCAAAAATTTGCGTTCCCGTTACCCGAAACCCGAAATTGCGGAAATCCAAAACATAATTTTCAAAAATTTGCATTCCTACAACCCGAAACCTGAAATTGCGGAAATCCAAAATGCGAGTTTTGGAAATCTTCGTTCCTGCAACCCGAAACCCGAAATCCGCAACTATGGAACACCTCCGTCCCTGTAACTTCTGGGGTTCATATCTCCTTTGTCCCTTAGCCAAATGAGACGAGTGTGGTACCGATGGAAAGCTCTTGCAGATATCTATGCACCTGTGTGGTCCTTTGTCCCATATGAGAACTCTGATCTTGCCATTTTTCCATCCTAAAGTGACACCCTAACTTCACCAATACAACGTTAAAACATTATGTTATTTGTCTGCAAACTTAGTGTTTGGCCAAAGCAGCCCCAGTGCTGCAACTTGGGCTCTGATACCACTCTGTCACGTCCCCTCCCATAATTCCAAACCATAGAGGGAACATGAATGACATTCCAGGGCTTATTGGTAAACTCAGCCTCATACATTACTCAGAAATTCATAATAAATAAAAACTTCTATGTGCAAATTCATACTTAATATAAACACAACGGAATTAAATCATATTTACAAGCACATAAACAGTAATGCATCAACATATATATCACATGCATATGATGGTTCAACATGCAGAGAATTCAATCTCGTTCTCATGCTATGCACAGACTTCATGTCAATTTTATTAAGATAATCATTTCATTTCATTAACATGGACAATTAACATTCAGAACAGAACACATAATGATCATAATTTAAACCATAGAGAACACTTATCTTGAAGATGAAGTTGTCTAAACAACTGGCTATGTCAGAGTAACATTCCACCCAACCATAGATCTCTGTCCAGCCTATATTCTTTTAGCTGAGAGATCAACCTCGAGCTCGGTTGTGTATCCACTAAGGAGGAACTAAATAGACTCACTCACAGCCATGGTTTCACTCAATAGCTATGCTAAGCCAACACAAAGTTGGGTTTATCAAGCATACAAAAGAAAAATGAGGGAAATGCTAAGCTAGTGAGCTCATCCACAAAGCTACAGGCATCTCAAGATAATTTAACAGTCAAGGCACCCATAATACCTACCACACCCAACACAAGAAAGGTCCCCTTCTCTGCTGCACAGTCCCTCAGGCGTCCCTTCCCTCCAGTGCTCTCCAGGATGGGCATAGAAATGTCCAGATGCTAATTCCTTGAGATTCTATCCTTCACTAGGTTTATCAAGCAAACCCAACCTCTGCTCAGTCATTCACACTTGGATTTCTCACAACTCTGTCATCAAATAACTCAATCCCGTCATTGGATTTCTGGGCTATAAAAATTGGGTTTTCCAATGGATTTTGAGGTATCTAATACTCTCAATTTCACCCCAAGGTTCATATCTATGGATCCCCCATTGGATTTCACTGTCAATACTCAACTCTGGGTGTTTATGGCTCTTCAAAACGTGGGTTCTTGCAAAGTTGCAATTTCTGGTTTTTCTCACTACTGGGAATTCGTAATGGATGAAAACTGATGCTAGGATGTTCAACAATGGAATGGAAATGAGGAAGGACCCATTCCCATGAGGCAGAGTGACTTTTGGTACAATAAAAACAGAGCCCATACCTGCCATACGAATTTCTGGGTTGCCCATGCTCCATTGAAGCCATGGACTGAATTCTTCAACAACTTCCTTACAACAGAATTAAATGTCAGCAAGGAAAGTCAAATGGGTTCACAAGATGACATTTTGTAGCATATGGTTCATCCTCACAACCCCCTCACCATTCCCTAGTGGAATACACATGGCTCCTTCTCATTCGTTGCTTCCATAGCCAGTTTTGATATTTTATTGCAATATCAAATATTTGCATCAAATTACAATATTCCATGGCTTAATACCACATGGGTAACAAAATATCAAATGCTTGTCCATTTTAAATAAATCCGAACATACACTAGTGGTGCCTTGGCCTTGAGCTCCATGCTAGGGAAACATACATCGCATGTATACAATATTTACATTAAAAGTCAATATTTCATAAGGGTCAAAATTGGGGTATTACATACCATGTGTAGGACCCATGTCCTAAATAATCAATAAATCTACGTTCCTTCTTTACCTTGTTTTCATTTCTCTTTTAGGTCTCTGTTTTGAATTCTAGTTTAGGTGTAAATATCATGCCTGTAAAATAATATAAAACATTTGCATTTACTGGTCGGAATAACTATAGATGTTGTTTTCATGGTTTCTAACTGTCACAATCTTACAAGTGCATCAGCATATAATATGTGTCAATTTACATTAAATTAAATTTTGATTAGCTCATGAAATATGAAATATTAACAGAGTTAGAATGGGTCATTATACCTATAAGGAAAATACCTGCAAATAGCTAGTAGATCGCTTTTGTTTTTGCTGCTTCCTTTGCCCTGATTTGCTGCTTCCTTTGTCCTGCTGCAACCTTACAATCAAACTCTTCCCAAAACCCTAAAACTCAACCAACCCAAACTGAGTTGCCACCCTGCCAACCGGAGAGGTCTCACTGACCACCCAGCTCCAAAGGTACCCCTTTGGACCCCCGAGCCCAAACTGAGTACAAGCCAACCAGTATTTCATTCTGTAAACTCTCCAACATGAACCCCATTTCTTTGCCGCTCTCTCCTCCTATCTCTCTCCCTCTCCTATCTCTCTCCCTCTCTTATTCAAGGTGAAGAAGACCCCTTCTCCTCCTTCTCCTCTCTACCTTATCCCTCCATTCCTTTGCCGAATCTTCTACCTTTATTACTACCCATATCCTCATCATAAATATTCTAACCACTATGTCAGTCCTTGTTTCCATTTCCTCCCTCGAGACATGATCCATTCAATAATACTCAACACTTGATTATTTAATTAATTAATTGATATTCAATAATACTCAACACTTCATTCATTAATTAATTAATTTGTTTACCAATTGAATTAATAATTATCACCATATAAATACTTGGGGCTAATTCCCTATGTAAAGTCAACTTAATGTATTTACGGGGCTTCACCGCCCTGTCACCACATTAAATCTGTCAGAACCTTTTATTAATGTATAATAAATGTCAATTCCATTATATCCATGATAATAATAATATAATATCCACAAATATACATATTCACCAAATTCCTAATCGTGAATATCTTAATCTGAGTTCCAAAATTATAACTAATATCTTTCTTAATTTACTAATTTACAATTTATTATACCTAAAATTTATTAATGTGCCTTTATATTGATTGAATCATTTTAACTAAGACTTAATTAGCACCTTGTTTCTTATTAATTATACATTAGTTGTAATTAAACTAATCAACAATTATTACTAAAGATGAAAATAGTCTTATAATAATTAATTAACATTCTTAACACATAATTAATTTAAGGAAATCAAGTTAATAATATTTTTAATTAGTATTATTAACACTATTTAACCTATGATGACGAATTAATTAAACTAACTTAGACCATTTACACTTATTAATATTAGTCAACAATATTAACATTAATCTACGATAACTAACATTAATTAATATTACTAACATTTAATCGACAATATTTAATATTAATCAACATTATTAACATCATTCAACCATGACTAACATTAATCAATATTACTAACATTAATCGACAATGTTTACATTAATCAACATTATTAACATTAATCAACCATGACTAACATTAATAAATATTATTAACATCAATCGACAATAATTAATCATTATTACATAATCGTCTTAGATTACCACCTAATTCACTCTATTATCCTATTCAGTTATTTAAACCAAAATTTACTAACTCGGCGTATTAATTTAATCTCCTAGTTAGATAACTAGTAACAATGTAATTAATGCCTAAACGTTATAGTTCAGTTTTATTTCACGCAATTTATAAATATGTAGGCAAGTTATGTAAGCGTAGCTACTGCTTACATACCTCACGTAAGTACACTAACAGTAATAAATTGCACACATCAATCATGATCACGAAACTTATTGTTTACTGACACGGGTTCCAACATAGTTTGCAAGGTACAATCCTTTTACCTAACTGAAATCTTATTAAGTTATGACAATTCATACATTACTGAGTTACGACACTTAATCAATCAATGGCTTTCAACATACATAGTTAGATCATGCTTTCTTCCCGACTCCAAACTACTCATATCTACCTACATCACCTACCTAATCACAACTAACTTCCACATCCTATCCTTTCCTCTGTTGGACTACCTTGAAGTGTCAAGCCATGACCGTCTCCCGTTAGAACTCGTAAGCGGAAGTGTCGACTACATCGACCAAGATTCCCCAGCAGGAAACCACAAGTCATCATCACACACCTTTGGGACCGCGCCGTAGCACAGCCCTCCCATGACTTTTGGGTTTCGGGGATAAACGGTGGGTAAATCCTCCACCCCCCTAATGGAACAAGGGACTATGTCTACTTGGCATAATAACTGTGTTTCATTTGTACTCGGTTTGTCATCGTATAACCAATTTGGGCGGTTGAGTTTCCTGAAACCTTACCCCACTCATGTCATAATATACATCATAATAGACAACATAATAAACATGCGAAAGTAAATAATGTATCACTCGCATACCATTTTATCTTTCGAAGTCCATGTCCCCGAGGTCCTCCCACCTCGTAGGATCCATCTATTACTTAGCCTTTTAACCTGTAAGTTAGTCTCTGACATACAGTCTAGAATATCGTGTACAAATCCTCAACATGTACACATACATTTTGTCATAACATAACAACAATAATCAATTCGTTATTTTCACCATGCACCTGGTATAACATTCTTTCGTTCAACAATAACTTTAATAGTTTCCACGTACCCATCCTTCATTAATCTTGCATATCTGAAACATAAATAACACATGATACATATCTAACATGACTATGTATCCTAATACTAACCTCACACACACACATATTTATATCAAAAAAATAATAGAACCACATGTCCATAGCGTCGTCAAACCGACGAAGTCTCGTAATCAAGCATATACAACATATAATAATAGTTTAGGTAGAAATGTCAAAACGGGGCGTTACATGCACCCACCCTTCAGGAAACTTCGTCCCGAAGTTATGGTCAAAACAGTGTGGGATAACCATGATGCATGATTTGTGCGTCCTCCTAGGTGGCAGAACCTAGGGTATACTTGCCCTACTGGGCCACCTCCTAATTATACATAATGACATCTACAAAATTTACTCATTTAATCTTATTGGAGGTGTTCTTATATTTTGTTTAACGTTTGCAAGGTTTTTGGTTTGACTACTCAAGGTTCATTACCACCTTAATCCATAGAATAGTCAACATCCTTGTTAAATTAAATTAATTTGTACATTCTATAATGTGATTCATAAGAATACCATGTCTTATATATATAACTTTCAATTTGATTCTAAGTCATTGCCATGACTCTTTAATCGGATCTCATCTTTAGTTAATTCCACTTTGACTTACACCATTTCTCTATATCAAGATTTATTATTAGTGATAAATTATGAAGCCTATCAGGATATTCCTATACTCCATCCTAGTCCTACTAGCTTTTTCAGTCTTGCATGCAACATGCATTCTGCATGCATTGCATGCATCTGCATGCTACCCAGTCATCAGGTTGACACCTCCAGCACCCAGTCCTTAGTCTCCCAGCACTCAGAGCTACTTTCCACTCATATTAAGCCCTCCTAGCATGTCATGCATCCAGTTCTCACCTTCCACTGAAGAAGGGTGCATTTCTCACCTACCAGTCCAGTTTACTTCAGTTAGCCACCAGTCTTTCCTTGATTTGAGGCCAGACTGACTCCTCACTATTGTTATCACTCCGATTGACCTCCAATGAGACATGGCTACCTATTCTGACTCCAGTTAGCTGCTCATGTGCCCTCCACTGAGCCTCCTTCATTCAGTTAGTTCTAGTTACACTCAGTTACACCTACCACACTCAGTTAGACTTAGTTTGAATGATGGTTGACAGTTACTTGAGCATTGATGACTCCACTGATGATGATGAAGACTTCTAGTTGTGCTTTGATGACATCAGTTGTTCTCCGATGACACTCCAATGATCTTTTGATCACTCCATGAAGGCTAATTCGAATTGCCACCTTAGGCATTCGAATCCTCATGCATTGTACTACTTATTTGTCCATATTGTGATTAATTAATTACTGTGTGTGAAGTATTTTTGCTTCTATCCGAGTTCTACTGTATTATTATTTTGTTGCTCATCTTATTGCATTGACCACTCTTAATATTATTCCTAAATTCTTTCTTGTGAGGTATACATCATCTCTTAGATCTGCTATGAGGATTTTCACATGGTATCAGAGCATGTTGAGAGTATTGTTTATCTCCATTCTTGAGAGTTTTTTGCAGGTTATTATCAAGATTTCGAGTGCAGCAGTTGCAGCAGTTTCTGCATCTTTTGCAGCAGTAGCAGTGACAGACTTTTCTATTGTTTTTGCAGGTCTTCTACAGCTTCCATGTATTCAGAAGAAATCCCTCATCTTTCTCCATTCAACTTTGATCTTCTTTCTGTTAAGATTTAATATTCTAAGATAGAAAATAGTAGCATTACATTCCATTTCACAATAATAGCATATACAGGATCACTGAAGAAATAACAAGCACAGCATAAACACAAGAGACAGAGATTTATCGTGGGAAACCCTCATGGGGTAGAAAACCCAGCAAAGCTTCCTCAATATAGATGACCAGCAATATACAAAGATGAAACCCTGAGACATGATCTCCTCCTCCACAATAGCAGACCTCTCCTTCACAAGTGCGCTATCCTCAAGTGAGTGAGTGTGTATAATGAGGAACACACCTCCTCTATTTATACACTACTCTGATATGTATTTTACATAAGTACATGTAGGCTCGTATTTAACCATTAGGTTAAATACCCCATTATAACTGACTGGGCCGACCCCCACATGGTGGGTCTAATAACCCTTTGACCCATATAACACATACAGGACCGACCCCCACTAGGGAAGTCTAATAACCCAAGTTACCACATTCCGACGGAGGAATAAACATCTCCGGATATACAATAAGATCTTCACGGAGGAATGAAACATCTCTGGAATAATAAAGTACAAATATAATATTCTTTGAAGTTACAATATATCAACACTCCCCCTTAACGATAAGGATATTATAACAGCATTTGCACGAGCAAGGAGTCATCAACATCATACATGATACATCTATAAATCATTGGAAGCTTTATCAACATCATCAGTAACTCAAGCAGTTACTGGAACATCTTCAATACTGGAACATCAACATCTTCAGTACTGAGTCTTTATCTTCTGCAGCACTCGAACAACTATAGCAACATCAACATCTGGATCCTCACGATCATCAGCATCATCATCTCACGATCATCAGCATCGTCATCACACGATCATCAGCATCGTCATCAGCATCATAATCATCAGCATCGTCATCACATGATCATCAGCATCGTCATCACATGATCATCAGCATCATCATCACATGATCATTAGCATCGTCATCACACGATCATCAGCATCGTCATCACACGATCAGCAACATCGTCATCTAGATCATCACGATCAGCAGCATCGTCATCTAGATCATCATGATCAGCAGCATTGTCATCTAGATCATCACGATCAACAGCATCGTCATCTAGATCATCACGATCAACATCATCGTCATCTAGATCATCATGATCAACAACATCGTCATCTAGATCATCATGATCAACAACATCATCAATACAAGTATAAATATCATTAATACAAGTATCCTCATCAATACAAGTATACACATCATCAATACAAGTATCCTCATCAATACAAGTATACACATCATCAATACAAGTATCCTCATCAATACAAGTATACACATCATCAATACAAGTATCCTCATCAATACAAGTATACACATCATCAATACAAGTATCCTCATCAATACAAGTATACACAATAGAAGCATACCCTGCAACACACAAGATCCAATTACGGGATGATCAATCCCTCTCACTTTAAGACACCTCACCATGTCTAGGGACGAGGCAATCCCAATCTATTTATAGGATGATCAGTCCTTATCACTTTAAGACATCTCACCATGTCTAGGGATGAGGCAATCCCAATCTATTTACAGGATGATCAGTCCTTATCACTTTAAGACATCTCACCATGTCTAGGGACGAGGCAATCCCAATCTATTTACAGGATGATCAGTCCTTATCACTTTAATACATCTCACCATGTCTAGGGACGAGGAAATCCCAATCTATTTATAGGATGATCAGTCCTTATCACTTTAAGACATCTCACCATGTATAGGGACGAGGCAATCCCAATCTATTTACAGGATGATTAGTCCTTATCACTTTAAGACATCTCACCATGTCTAGGGACGAGGCAATCCCAATTTATTTACAGGATGATTAGTCCACTCAATCTCATTTAGGACTATCCTTCCTTTCGAATTACTGGATTTACTTTCCAAGGATGATTTAATCCATTCAATTCATTTAGGACTATCCTTCCTTTCGGAATTACTGGATTTACTGTCCAAGGATGATTTAATCCACTTAATTCATTTAGGACTATCCTTCCTTTCGGAATTACTGGATTTACTGTCCAAGGATGATTTAATCCACTCAATTCATTTAGGACTATCCTTCCTTTTGGAATTACTGGATTTACTGTCCAAGGATGATTTAATCCACTCAATTCATTTAGGACTATCCTTCCTTTCGAAATTACTGGATTTACTGTCCAAGGATGATTTAATCCACTCAATTCATTTAGGACTATCCTTCCTTTCGGAATTACTGGATTTACTGTCCAAGGATGATTTAATCCACTCAATTCATTTAGGACTATCCTTCCTTTCAGAATTACTGGATTTACTGTCCAAGGATGATTTAATCCACTCAATTCATTTAGGACTATCCTTCCTTTCGGAATTACTGGATTTACTGTCCAAGGATGATTTAATCCACAACCGTACATTTAGGACCACGTCCAAGGATGACTCAATCCTCAACCGTACATTTAGGACCACGTCCAAGGATGACTCAATCCTCAACTGTACATTTAGGACCACGTCCAAGGATGACTTAATCCTCCACCGTACATTTAGGACCATGTCCAAGGATGACTTAATCCTCAACCGTACATTTAGGGCCACATCCAAGGATGACTTAATCCTCCACCGTACATTTAGGACCACGTCCAAGGATGACTTAATCCTCAACCGTACATTTAGGACTATGTCCAAGGATGACTTAATCCTCAACCGTACATTTAGGACCACGTCCAAGGATGACTTAATCCTCCACCGTACATTTAGGACCACGTCCAAGGATGACTTAATCCTCAACCGTACATTTAGGACTACGTCCAAGGATGACTTAATCCTCAACCGTCCACCAAGGACTTCTTTCTCGAAGACATACGTCTACGGCTCTTCTTTCGGACTGAAGTCCAGGGATGATCCAATCCCCTCACATGTTCACCAAGAACTTCATTCACGAAGACATACGTCTACGACTCTTCTTTCGGACTGAAGTCCAGGGATGATCCAATCCCCTCACATGTTCACCAAGAACTTCATTCTCGAAGACATACGTATACGGCTCTTCTTTCGGACTGAAGTCCAGGAATGATCCAATCCCCTCACATGTTCACCAAGAACTTCATTCTCGAAGACATACGTCTACGGCTCTTCTTTTGGACTGAAGTCCAGGGATGATCCAATCCCCTCACGTGTTCACCAAGAACTTCATTCTCGAAGACATACGTCTACGGCTCTTCTTTCGGACTGAAGTCCAGGGATGATCCAATCCTCTCATGTCCACCAAGGACTTCATTTTCGAAGACATACATCTACGGCTCTCTTTATAACAAGTGTTCAAGGATGATACAATCCCTCTTCTTTCTCGGAGACACTTGTCTATGGCTAACTTTAGAACTTGTGTTCAAGGATGATGCAATCCTCACATGTATTCTCATCAATTACTATCGATCCTGGGAACCCATACAGAACCTGATTCACACTTCTTCTTTAATTACACCATTAAGAGAATGGCCTTATCTAGCCACTTGGAGCAAACATCTCATCATGATTCTCTTCTTCTTTCTAAGAGAATCTTCTAGCCACAATCCTTCTATAGTGTGTTTGATTTGAAAATCTTTTTTTTTTGTTTAACATCCATCGCTTGTTCAGTGTTCATCATTCATCATGATCTTTCCTACAAATCAAAATTACGTACATGATTAGTAATACTTCATAATCATCAAATCATATTGACATGATAACCTATTATGCATACAGATATCATTTACATAGTTATGCAACTATTTTGACCAATACTTTGGCACAACACTTTCCCATATCCTGTATGCATACAGTGGCTATCTAGATGCCTTCCATCTCTACCAGAACATACTATCGAGAGTGTGCACAGCTCTCAGCATGTCAGCAAAGAGGTTTCATTCTAGACAAGCAACAACGGAATGTTTGTCCAACTTACCAATCATATGCATATTAGTAGTATATTGTTCAATGCTCTATGAATGTTTACACTCAGCATGATATATTCTAGGAATACAAATATGCATACAAGCAATATCATTTACTATTTCAAATAACAACTCAAATACTTATCTTTTATGTTTGTGTGGTTGCCTCCCGCTTGATCTTCTATATGTCTTTTGAACTTGTATTCATTTTGTACCACTGTGCATGCTCAAGTGTGCACTAGTGTCATCCTCATGATCTCATACACAAACATACATTCATTAGTATATTATAAACATTATCAAAACATCTAAGTAGTCTTGAATATGTATAGTCACGATCATAAATAATAAACATTAGTATTCAAGATTTCAGGGAAGACTTCTTGTACTCATGCATATCATCAATCAAGATAAAAGACATAATATGCATAATCCCTTGATTACTAACTTTATGAATAAGAATATCTAATCATGCCAAGTATACTTATATAAGGGATCCCAATACAAGGTAAGATTCTAACATGACATAGGAGAACATACTTGGATTAGTATACCTGCTTAGTTATGTACAACATACCTGAACAATCTCTTCAATGATTTAGAGATCCTGAGCTAGAACCTGCATGTCTCATAGGTTAAGCATAATATAACAAAGTCATACATACCTCGTAAGTAGAACAAATATTATGGATGAGTCTTTGTGTTCATGATGTCATGGTCATGGAACTTGATTTGTCTTTTTTCATGTACCTGTATCTTGTTAGCAGACAACATCAGCCTCACACAACACCATAATGCATTAGTACAATCATATAGCCCTAATCAATGAATGTCTTCGATCATTCACATGCATTCATACTGTTACTAGGGTGATAAGACAATTCTAACATTAATCAAGATTGTACTAATAAATAACATGAAGACAAAACACATTATGAACTTAATCAAGAATCAGATTTCAAGACATACCTGAACCTCCTTAAGTCATACCTGTCGAGAATTCTTCTTAGCCTCAACTCCCCCTGAAACTTGATCTGGATCTTGATTAGAGTTTGCTGGAGAAACCCTAAAAATTCAATCTTTGACTTTCACACTTCCGAATGAATGGAAGTATGTGTCTTGCTGGGCTGATCAAACTAGCATACTTCAATTTTGAAATCTCCAAAATTTGACCCCTCAAAATTGCCTTTGAAACTTCTGGATCTTCTGGACAGGATCCCGAACTAGGGTTTGATGAAGCCCACCCTTCTGCTCATTGAAAGGTTTTTATCCAAGTCTCTAAACTCTTATTTTTCTGAGGAGCTTCTAGCCGTGGTTACAGACTTCAAAAATTCCAACTTTTGTTGAAGCCCTAATTTTCCATCTTTCCGATCAAAATCCCGAGCTAGGGTTTAATCAAGCCCGGTCTTCTACCCAACCAAAAAATTTGATCTTGGTCTCTAAATTTCAATTTTTCTGAGTAGCATTCAGCCTTGGATTTTGATTCCAAGAATTCTAACTTTCTCCGAAACCCTAAATTCCGGAAGCCATGAATAAAGGTGCTCCAAAAATAATTCTGTTTTGACAGAAATATGTACCTGATTGTTTCTGCTATAAATCCGAAATTTTTGCTCCACAGGGTCTGAAAACTTTTTTTGCAGTAGCCTGACCTGTCATCTTTCCATCCTGACAGGTCTGACCTCAATTGAATTTTCTGAGAGAGATTTATGCCAAATGTCGCAACGTGACCTGTTTTGGGATAATACAGGAGAGCGAACTTGTACGGCGTGCCACGTGTCACTGTTTGAACTTCGGGATTTGAAAACTTTTTCTGAGATATCTATCCCTGTTATCTTTCCATACTGATAGCTCTGACCTCAATTGGACTCTCTGAAAGAGAGTTATGCCAAGTGTCGTAACATGACCTGTTTATGGGATAAAACAGGAGAGCGAACTTGTACGACGTGCCACGTGTCACTGGTTCAGATTCGGCCTCTGAAAAAGTTTGCTAAGATAGTACAGTCTGTGTACTACCTGTCAATTTTTACGAAATTACATTTGGAGCTTCCTAGCCCAAGTTATGACCTTTTTTCTTAGGTCACCTGATTTTGACTGAGATCTGGAAGATGCTAAAACCCTAACTTGTACTGATCATAAATTACAAAGTACAACGAATCTGAGGGTGCCCTTTGGACACAAGGTACCTGGGGATGTTATCTTCGACCTGTAAACTTTTCAGACCCTGAACCTTCTCAGAAATGGATTTATAGCGAAAGTTCCACGATGACTGGTTTTTTCTATGTAAAACCCTAATCTTCAAATTGTCGTAAGTAAAGCAAGTGTCGTAAGTGCCATACCTTGCCTTCCTTTAGTTTATCTCTGATACCATGTTAAGATTTAATTTTCTAAGATAGAAAATAGCAGCATTACATTCCATTTCACAATAATAGCATATACAGAATCACTGAAGAAATAAGAAGCACAGCATAAACACAAGAGACAGAGATTTATCGTGGGAAACCCTCATGGGGTAGAAAACCCAGCAAAGCTTCCTCAATATAGATGACCAGCAATATACAAATATGAAACCCTGAGACATGATCTTCTCCTCCACAATAGCAGACCTCTCCTTCACAAGTGCGCTATCCTCAAGTGAGTGAGTGTGTATAATGAGGAACACACCTCCTCTATTTATACACTACTCTGATATGTATTTTACACAAGTACATGTAGGCTCGTATTTAACCATTAGGTTAAATACCCCATTATAACTGACTGGGCCGACCCCCACATGGTGGGTCTAATAACCCTTTGACCCATATAACACATACAGGGCCGACCCCCACTAGGGAAGTCTAATAACCCAAGTTACCACATTCCGACGGAGGAATAAACATCTCCGGATATACAATAAGATCTTCACGGAGGAATGAAACATCTCCGGAATAATAAAGTACAAATATAATATTCTTTGAAGTTACAATATATCAACACTTTCTCCATTCAACTATGATGAATGGAAACCGAAAATGATAGCATATTTGAAGAAAAATGATCTCTTTGATCATTGTTTTGAAAGAGAGTCGAATCCTCTGAAGAAGAGATTGACTGGTCAAATAAAGGTGATAGATTTTATGCAACAATGATGTTTGCTTTGCTTGAATACATGATATACCAATACATTGATGTTGAATCTCCAAAAGAGCCATGGGCCCACCTAGATGAAATTTTTGGCAAGAAGAATGAAGGGATTGGTCCAAATCCTTTCAAGAGAAAGCAAAGTGATTCATTCGCTCCCCTTAATGGTCTCTTAGATCATGAATCAGTATCAAACATATCTCATATTGAAGTTGTCCACAAAGAAGAAGAACTTGCAGATTCTACACTCATGCTCCAAATTTCTTCTATTTTGAATTCTGTGCCAGCTCACACTCTAGATCTTGTAGAAGGTCCTAAATCCTCTCTTGCACTAGAGTCTGTTGGTTTGCATCATGATCTATTGAATGTTTCAGAGGTCAAATCAGTCATTGGAGGTAATGCATTCACTCTCCTTGATCTATCACCTCTTATTTACTATTATATGATCATTATTCCATGCTTTCAAAAGGTTACTGAAGAATATGGCCATTGCCATTCGCTTGCGATATTTTCTCATGCACATCATGGTTTTGATCTCACCCCTGCTGGTTCAAAGGAGATCTCAAGAAACCATTTCAATTCGCTTGGGATAAATTCTCATGCACTTACTGGTTTTGATCTCACCTCTAATGGTTCAAAGGAGATCTCAAAAGACCATGATTCAAGTCTTGGATCTGCTTTGGATTCCAAACAATTACTACTTGGGATAAATTCTCATGCACTTACTGGTTTTGATCTCACCTCTAATGGTTCAAAGGAGATCTCAAGAAACCATGTTTCAAGTCTTGGAACTGATTTAAAATCCAAGCAATCACTACTTGGGATAATTTCTCATATGTATGATGGTTTTGATCTCACCCCTGCTTGTTCAAAGGAGATCTCAAGAAACTATTCTTCAAGTCTTAAATCTGATTTGGATCTCAAGCTATTATTTGATGCTTCTTTTTGGCATAATCTCACCCATGATGGTTCGAAGGAGAAGACAAAAGACTATCTGCACATTCATAGATTTGATCCTACCTCAGCTAATTCAAATCACATCTTCAAGGATCATCCTCATACTTTTGGATTTGTTCTCATCACATTCGATCTGAAGAGAAAGTACAAGCACATGCTTTCTGAGTATGATCCACTTCTTCCCAAGAAGATGATACCTCTAGACATATGACCAAGCATCACACCTGCTTGAGTTTGGAGCATTTATTTTTGTGTGTGCCCTACAGTCTATTTTGAGGGGGGGGGTATTTTTTCCATGAAATTTTTCCCATTTCCTCGGTTTATTGACTGTTATTATTCATTGTATTGGGTGACCTTTGGTCTTAGTTACCAGGGCCCAGGATGGATTAACGGGGGGTGTTAGGATATTCCTATACTCCATCCTAGTCCTACTAGCATTTTCATCCTTTGCATTTTCAGTCTTGCATGCATTGCTGCATGCAGCATGCATCCGCATGCTACCCAGTCATCAGGTTGACACCTCTAGCACCTAGTCCTTAGTCTCCCAGCACTCGGGAGCTACTTTCCATTCAGATTAATCCCTCCCAACCCTGTCATGCACCTATTTCTCACCTTCGACTGAAGAAGGGCGCCTTTCTCACCTACCAGTCCAGTTTACTTTAGTTAGCCACCAATCTTTCCTTGATTTGAGGCCGGACTGACTCCTCACTGCTGTTATCACTCCGGTTGACCTCCGATGAGACATGACTACCTATTCTGACTCCAGTTAGCTCCTCATGTGCCCTCCACTAAGCCTCCTTACACTCAGTTACATTCAGTTACACTCAGTTACACCTACCACACTCAGTTAGACTCAGTTTGACTGATGGTTGACAGTTACTTGAACATTAATGACTCCACTGATGATGATGAGGACTTCTAGTTGTGCTTCGACGACACCAGTTGTGCTCTGATGACACTCCAGTGATCTTTTGATCACTCCATGAAGGCTAATTCGAATTGCCAACTTAGTTCATTCGAATACTCATGCATTGTACTACTTATTTTGTCCATATTGTGATTAATTAATTAGTGTGTGTGAAGTATTTTTTCTTCTATCCGAGTTCTACTGTAATTATTATTTTGTTGCTCATCTTACTGCATTGACCACTCTTAATCTTATTCCTAAATTCTTTCTTGTGAGGTATACATCATCTCTTAGATCTGTTGTGAGGATTTTCACAAAGCCAACATGCTCTTTGTTTAAAGGTTGTTGTTTTTAAATGATACACCCTTGAGACTGTAGTTTAAACACACTATGGAGAAATTTCCATATCAGATCATTAACAACTTTTACAAGTTCAACTAGAACTTATCTTCTACTGTATTTCCATTTATCTTGTAATACTTACATAATTGTCCTATGTTTGGTACCATTTCGCTAACTATCTCTTACCTTGATATACTCATTTCCTTCATTCACATCTTTATGTTGACCCACTAATCCTATCTACTCTATTACTTTTAGTATCTAAGTTACACTTGTTCAGTTCTTCTTATTTATAATCCATTAATTACACAAGATGATGACTCTTACTTATTTGTGCACACTAACATTATAGTCCTTACTCATCATATGCTTATACTATATTAAACAATACTCTCATCACAATATGCAAATGAGCTCATCAGTTATTATCACACCTTCCCCAGATACTAATGTTGTTGTTATCATGCTGTTTAACCCCTTTTTACTTATCTTAACGGTCTTTTGTCATTGACACCGCCTATAATTGATATGTTGCAATTGTGTTGTTGTTGTTTTTAAAACGTACATAATTTCAGTTGGATTCTCAAGACATTACCACAATTCTATCATTTAAATTACACCTTTTGGTTACAACTTAAATTTGATACAAGGTCACTCCCTTCTAGGATACCATCACTCCACCATGTATTTCTAGCATGTCCACATAGGTTACTCATAAAGGTTTATGATTTGACCACACCCCATGCATTGTTGATCGACTTTTCATTCATCCTTACAGGGTGAAGATTAAGAACATGTCTTTACTTGAAATACTAAAATTATGTATCACCGCGACTAGACACCATGTGCACATATTCATTCTACTATGCTTTACTCCTTATTATTATTGTCGCATATTATATTTTCCAGACAATTTTTATCATTAACTTACTAATACATCATGAGTCTTTGTACTCTCACTAATACGAACTAAATTATATGCCCTAAATTGCATTCGTGTTACCTTACACTATTGCTACCTCATACAATTGTTGGTTTGATATCTGTATGCTTCCCACATTTTAGACATAATGATAATGCCACTTATATTTTGTTATTCCTAGTCATTACATGTACAAAATTCACCCAACTAATGATCCTTATTCGATTATCTCATCGTTTATGTTATTATCAAGTCCATTCCCACCCATAATTTTGAGAAATTTTCATGCATAACTCTATCCTCTGACGTGGTGATAGTTCATTTCTCTACCTTCATTACAACTATCATCTCTCATATTACTTCTATAATTTCGTACAACAATTACTACATATTTATCGGTAACCTTAATAACGACCACACCTTCTATATTATTTCGTTTAGTTGTTAGCTTGCATGCCTACCATATCTGTTGTCATAACAAAATTTTAAATTTAAATTATCCATTTACCTCCTTCCAACACTAATTCTAATACGATCAATACAACATGCTCACAACACTAGCTATGGAAGAGTAGATTCCATACTCTACTAGGTCAAGGTTCGTACCTATCTACACATTTAAGTACAAGGGAAACTCATGTGTTGAAGCTACTCTCTTGACTTAACCCTCCCCAAAATTTCATAATCTTGGTGGTGACTTGGTAGTGACTTGGTAGTTAATATTAATGTCGTCAGCTACCCTATATATATGTGTGTATTTTATTTTATTTTATTCTATTTATTTATTTATTTTATTTGTCTCTAAATTCATTCAAAAATATTTCTTAAGAGATCCTCAATTTACTACTATTATGATTTCGATATATGCTCCACCTTAATACCCTTATTACCATAAGGTAATGGGCGGGTGCACGAAGATGGTCCCCATTTTCGTTGCAATGGGGGGCCGCTAGCGGAAAATAAAATGGCGCGTACGTACCTAAGGCAATGTGCACATGTCGCTAGGTTCGGTACCGAACCGAGGTGCGTGCACGCAATGGTGGCGCGTACGCGCCTCTGTTAAAAAAAAACAGAGCATAATTTCCACATTTCTCCATTTGTCCAAGCACATCCTCCTCCTCCGTGTGCGCGTCGATTCAACCACCAAAGGAGGCCAAATCGACTCCAAAACCACCCAACAACACCCACAAACTCATCAACACTTTGATTAATAGGTAAAATATCACGTTTTTTTCATTTTATTCATTATTTGTGTCAATTTTTTGATTTTTTTGTTTATTTAATTGTAAATAATTCCCAAATTTTGAAAACAATGAACCAATTTTCTATTGCAGATTGTAAACTAAGACAATGAGTGAACAAGATGTTTAACCCTGAGGTCCGGTGGAACACAAGAAAACCCAAACCTTGGACCCAATGTCAAAGAAAACCATGAACACAATCCAAATGCCAAACAAAACCAAAACTCCCAACCCAATTTTGAACAAGATGACCTTAACCATTATGTAAATGAAATGTGAGTGCACACTCGCGAACTTAGAAACTCGGGGGAACTATCTCGATTGTCTCTTGCCACGTCAATTGAGGACTCAATTGACTTCCTCATCCATGCAACACCAGTAATTGACCGACATGACTCAATTTAGATTTAGGATGCGGGAGTACTACTCCACGGGCATCTCCAAGGAAGAAATAAAAGATTTGAACATTACAAAAGCCCAATTATATAGTATGTTCACCGATCCGAAAACAAACCAACCACCGAACATTACAAAGCCACGTGTCTGCATGGATTGGTGTCATTACCAACCGTGGAGGGACAATTGGATGCGGGAGGTGGTTCATGGTGTACGATAAACTCCCCTGCAATAATAGGGAGGTTCCATAGTACTTCCTTCACCAACTGTGGGATGAGTTTTTGCTCGATTTACATGTCAACTATTTTGACATAATCGAGTTCCAGGGTGTTGGGAGTGGCTCTGCCCAAGATCGACCTGCTGCCAGGAGGAACCCACTAAGACGGCCACCATCTCTGAGGCGCAACCCCCCAACCCCTCTCCCCAACCACCTCAGTTGCCCCACAAGCTTGATCAGATCGAGGTGGGCAATGAGGAATGTTGCTCGTGGACTCCTCAGAACACACCTCCTTTGTAGCAGTGACTACAGTGGAGAGGTCGGGTGACCTTGATAGTAGATCCAGGTGCAGGGCCTTCACGACAGGGCCAGGATAGACCCATGACTGATGGTAGCCATGCTGGGCATTCGAGTTTGACGGGGACAATGCCACATCTTTGTCCCCATTGCGGGCGACACTTGCCCTGGGCCCGGATCGAGGGTTGTTATATGGATCAGGTCATCAATTTTTTAAATGTGTTTTCAATCATCAATTGATAACTTGTAAAGTATTTTTAAAGTATTTTTGTTTGACTTAAACTATTATTTCAATGTACAGTTATTTAGAGCTGATACACCAAGATGGGAGAACGTAGGAATCTCCCCAACCCTGGATGCAGCAATGGCAGCTGCAACTGAAATTGTGACACCCCACACGGAGGTATCTTCAGTACCTGGACACAATATTGTTATTACTTATGTCATTTATATTACTCAAGTATTTATATTTATGGCATACACGTTGATAGTTCGTACAATGTTTTTGAATATCTTGATTTCCTATGATAATGACTTGTTTAACAAGTCCATAACATGCATGCATTTTGTTGTCCACAGGTGTTCTGTGACTACGGTGATCAACCACCCCCCGCCAGGGATTGGCAACATCACCATATACACAGGTACAATGTGTAGTTATAAGCATGCTTTTAATTTGATTTGTTACGACTTACTATGGTTTAATTTATTGTTTGTTTACTAAATTGTGATATTACAAATGTTATATTGTAAGGTTGCCCCCCCAGTAGATGCGTTTCCCCATTTTAGTCCTATGTATCCACCCTCTCCCATGAGTCCCCTCCCTCGCTTCCATCTAGACCCCTCCCTAAGTCCACCCCCTACCTTCCATCCAACCCCCCCTCTTCGTCCCATACTCCCCCCTCCATCCATCCTCCCCCACTCGCCCCCCCCCCCCACTTCCATACGTCCTCCCCAAATTTATCCACGCCCCCATGTCTATCCATCCTCCCCTATTCATACCACGCCCCCCTTTCCTTCCACCTTCCCCTATTCGTCCACAACCTCCCATTTGTCCATCCTCCTCCCTCCATGAAAGAATTCCCATCTGCACCATCCCTCAACATCCCCCGTAGCCCTTTTTGTTTGATACCCTCTATCCTACAACAGGCAGGGGTTCATCATCCACATGGTCCCTCCTCCACCCCATACCACTGTATCTTCTCCCACCATATCATCCCCACTCCCCGCCACTATTGTGGCATCTACTCTTGCAACATCCTCATCAGTATATACAGTGGTTGCACCTATAGTGGTTGCCACTACATCTGCTCCCCCCCCCATCACTGCATTGGAGCTGGTTGTCCAGCCATCTGCTCCACCTGCTAGCCCAGAAGCCCAGCCATGTCCATCGTCGGAGGTGTTCCACGGTGAGAATCAAGCTAATTTATGAAAATATTTTGATGCATTAACGAAAATTAATTTAAGCAATTATGACTTTTCAATGAAATGATTGTTGTAAATGTTGTAGGCTGGAATCGCTGAGAGGCTCCGCAGATCTAGGAACACCTGTCCAACATTTCCCACTCATGTCAGAGGTGATTTATTTAAGATTCAAATTCTACATTTTTTTTATAAATGTGGTAAATGTTGCAAATTCTTGAAAATGACGGTATCTTATATCATTTTTTCTAGAGCCCGGAGAGACGGTCTAGTCCTAGACAGAGCAAGACCCGAGGCATCGGTAGCTCAAAGAGTAAGAAGATCGACTTTGGATCCGCGCCTGGGAGTGACGGCGGTGGTCACAATTCTTGACACACCACGTGTTATGTACATTAGCCACGATGTAGCACTTTTGTGCACCAGTTTTGATGTACTTTTTATCTACGACATGAGTTGCCATGTATTTTGTATCTACGGCATGAGTTGTCACATTTTGTGTAGGGCACGAGTTGCCATTGTACTTACATTGGGAACCATGTTCCACTATTCGCCAGAAATTGTATATGTTTGGATGAGTTTTGTAGCCTCGATGTACATGGATTTTCAGTTATGTGATTTATATATCTCGTTGTCTAATGTGGTTGTCTCATGTTGTGTGTATCATGATGTGATTGTTGTGTAAATTTGGGTTTTACCTAGATCTTAGAAGAGAAGTTGGATATCATAGTTCATCTTGGTTTATCTTTCCACATGTAAAAGCTTCTAATGGTATCTATGTTAAGAAAACATTGTAAACATAGGCTAACTCAAAGAAAAATCATGTGTGAGAATTAATCTAAAAACAAACGGAATAAATGGATGGACAAATCACACCTCATGGCACATAATGATATATATTGGGAACTTGAGTACTAGGAAAAGAATACTTAAAAATAGAAAATGTCTATTGTCATCAAAAGGTTAAAATGAGATCCAACATGATTTTTAATAGCTCTATATAATGAGATCCAAAATGTCCATACTCTACATAATGAAATGTTCGTCACTAGTATTTATTTTGACCATTTTGTCCACTTAAGATCATGCAACAAATTAATAACCAAGTTATGGAATCATTTCTTAATCAATTGTCACCATACAAATAGGACAAACTTGAGCATGATGTATAGCTAGCTCATTAATTCTCACTCACGGATATAGCCACCTTTGATTTGATGACCATCCACATCCACTACCATTACAATTAGGACTTCCTTAATTTATCATTATGTGATAGCAAACTAATTTTATGTAGACACGTTGGCTTAAACACATCTATAGTTGACATTACAATAAATGACTACTATGAGGTGTATTTTTGAGGCTATATCCACCTCAACACACCAACTTGCTTACCCACCAATACCCCAAATGTTGTCGAATTTTGTCTAGAAGGGATAGAGGGGTATTAGGACATCATAATCCATCTATTGGACACTCAAAACACTTGTTAAAGACCATTTAGGACAAGTGCATTACATCAATGGAGTCACAAATACACCCTCATCAAGTTGCATGCATCCATTAGTGCGCCATCAACACTAGAACATGTAAGCATTACTACATGTTGGAGTAAGCTTTACTAATGTTATGATAATATTAGGTTTTCCATCCATTGAGTAGGTTTCCATAGGTGTGCATATCCACCATATAAAAATATTCATGGTACAACCAATTTCAAACCATTACATTTCTAAATTAGGTATCTGGTGCTAGGGTACAATGGTTTTCTAGTTGTATGCACCCCTTGCTATATAGATGAGAAACTATGCATATATGTGTATAGTGATTTGGATTCAAATGTATGCACATGAATATATATGTACAATGAAAATGATTTAATATTTACATGTATTATAATTTAGGGCTAGATCTTAGGCTACATAATAGGGTTTCATTGTGATTAGAATACAACTAGGGTTTACGCTACCAACTAGGGTTTTTAGGCTAGGCTCTCATGTTTATAGGCTAGGATCCAAGCTCTAGGGTCACCATTCTTAATGTTTAATTCCACTATCATGACATCATTCTCACCAATACCATGCCCACTACTACAATCACCATCAAGCCTCTCAATCCCACTTTGAACATTTCCCATACTTCCAAGTTAAAATGATAGGTCTTGTTGCTAAAAGCTTTTCACTTATTTATTCACATAGACAAATCCACTCCTATGAAAGATTTGTTATAGCTTGGTACATGCAAGTTCACATGCAATAATACTTGAGAGATCATTTTACCCATGATCCATGGAAGATTCATTGGAGTCATATGATCCTCATTGTCATCACCCCAACCATGGTCAAGATGCCAAGATCCATCCTTAGTAGACAAAACCTCATGTTGGCACCCATACCACACTCAAAGATAAAAATTCTTTGAAAGGGCATGTTTGGAGGTTGAGGGAATCTTGATTTTTTTATAATCACACATGAGAGGTTCTTAGAGTCAAATACATTGGATATAAATAAATTCCCCAATGCCTTCATCATCTTCATCATCATCTTCATCACCATTTCCATCATCATCTTCATCACCATTTCCATCATCATCAACGCCTTCATCATCATCACCATCACCATGACCACCAACTTCACCACCATCACCGTCATCATCAATGTCACCAACTTCATCATCATCACCATCTTCATCATCATCACCATATCCATCTTTTGGATGGGAGACGGAACCATCACCATCTTCATCATCACCATCACCATCAACCTCAGCACCATCACCATCTTCATCATCATCACCATTTTCATCATCATCACCATCTCCATCTTTTGGATGCGAGACGGAACCATCACCCTCTCCATCATCACCATCACCATGACCATCAACCTCACCACCATCACCACCATCATCAACGTTACCATCTTCATCATCATCACCATCTTCATCATCATCACCATATCCATATTTTGGATGCGAGACGGAACCATCAACATCTTCATCATCACCATAACCATCACCATCAACCTCACCACCATCACCATCATCATCACCGTCACCATCTTCATCATCATCACCATCTCCATCTTTTGGATGCGAGATGGAACCATCACCATTTCCATCATCACCATCACCATCACCATCACCATCAACCTCACCACCATCACCATCATCATCACCATCTTCATCATCATGGTCATCTGTAGGTCCCTCATCACTGTAATGTCCCTTATTAGGAATTTTATTAAAATTGCAATTTTCCACTTTTTTTCCCTAGTTCGACCTTTGACTAGTTTTGATCTCTAGGTCCCAAGTTTGCCCCAAATGATCCCAAATATTCTGAGAAGGTATATGAATGATATTAGAACATAAGTATGTGTTTCATGGATTCCTTTGGACCTTTAAAATACTTCTGCAAATCCTCTTTCAATTCTGATCAATGTAGGTAACTTTACTAGTGATTTTCCTTTGACTAGTATTGGTCTCTAGGTCTCAAATTGACTCCAAATGCCTTCAAATATTCACGGAAGGTTTATTAATGATATTAGAACTTGAATATGATGTTTATGGATGAAATATGTCCACCAAAATACCTCTGCAAACTCTCTTAAGATTCTGGACCAATTATTCAATTTTACTAGTAATTTGGGGTTCAAATCCCCCTGGGGTAAGTACTGAAAATGGCTTCCCAAATGCCTCCAAACCCACTCAAATTTATGAACAGAGGTATGTAATGTGTTAAGTATTTTATTAAAGTCTCATATGCACCATTAATGGATTATTACAACTGTTCTCACCCTCTCCCATTCAACTGCAAAAATCCCCAATTCGACCCTTGGGGGAATGGCGCTATTTCACCTCCCAATACAACTAAACTGAGTAAAAATGCTTCAAATGCGCAAGTACAGTACATGAAAATTTTAGAAGAAATCCATTGCAGTATATTGATCACAAATATATCATATAATCATCCATTCATTCGAAATCATCATCAATACATTGGCTCACAACAAGGTAGTGGGGAAATGGCATTGTTCTTCCATTAAAAATGAGATTTATACATTTCTACTTGGAATTTAGACCTTAAAATTTTTGGAGATGAAGAACAGAGTATTTAATTCATATTACAAAATAAATGGGGCATTAAAAGCTTCCCCAAAGATTACAATAGCTCACCAAAAACGCCCTCCCTCAAGGATCAAGAATATGCCATCAAAACTGGAAATGGTTGAAGGAGTGAGATACAATAGAAGAAACCATGAGATTCCATGTAGCTTACACCTGCAAATAAAGACTCCATTAAATCTCCAAATGAAAGGTCTGAATGGCCTTTCCAATTACCAACTTGGATGGGAATCTTTCACCCTCGAAATTGGCTAAGGCAAGAAACTAGTCATCCACTAGCTCTCCCTCTTCACAAATGCAATTGCAAATTCTACAAATGATCAAAAGCTATTCTAATACTTCATTTCTCCATTTTATAAACAACATTATCCTTCTAAGGTTCGAAATCCTCTCAATAGATTCAATAGATTTCCATTTAGGAAATATTCCACATTTGCCACTTGTCTCCTAGTTCCAACCTTCCATCTTCTCCCAAATTCGATTTTGAGTCTCTTTGGCTTCTCCAACTCCCAAATTCGCCTTCCTTGAGCGTATTTTTGGGGCTGACATGTCATAGTGGTCAGATGTCAGAGGTCAAGTCTGCAATTTGTCATAGTTGTCATAGATGCTCCATCATTGGTGTCATAGGGGCTAGGGAATCTAGCCCAAGTGTCCACAAACTTCCACTTTGACTCTTTATCTTTCATGGAGGTTACCAATCCTTCCCAATTCGACCTAAGATGCTCAATGAAATGTGTTATGTGTTGATGTATATGTAACTTCGGAATGTATTTCACATATACGTATATTGTATTCCTATAGAGATGGTATTATTCCTCTATAAGGAAGTGTCGCTATTTATATTGTAAGTGTCGTAACTTATACTTGATGGGTTATTAGACCACCTTGTTTGGGGTCGGCCCTGTATAAGTCATGTGGGTCAAAGGGTTATTAGACCACCCTATTGGGGGTCGGCCTAGTTAGCATTATGTTATGTGGTTAAGTTCGAGCCTACATGAGTTAGGTAAAAAGGCAAGTCAAGTCAAGTATAAATAGAGTGCGGGAGGCACTCTATTTACTCATTCACTTCTCACACATGCACTCAAGGAGGAGTGGCACACTTATGGAGGAGGAGGATCTGCTGCTAGGTTGTGTCTATCTCTTATGGTTGGTTGTATCATTGCTCTATCTATCTCTGAGGAAGTTATTGGGGTTTTTCACCTTTATGGTTTTCCCCAAGTAAATCTTTGTGTCTCTTGTGTGCTTGCATTATTGTCTCCATGATTGATATGCTGTAGATATGCTGTACATGTTGTTCTCTCAGTTAAGATCCTAGATCAGATTGAAGTAAATTCAGAAAATTTAACATTATGACTTACCAACTCACCCAAGAGTGTCCACATTCGCATTAATTCGAATTTGCAAAAGAGAGATACAATGTATTATGAAAAATCAAGCTAGTGTGGGTCCCACATCCTCCATATGTCTCCAAAACCATTTGTCACCTAGGATTTCTCTTGAATTTCTTTATTCACTCTATTTATTAAATAATTGAACCCTTCTAATGTCTAAATATCATTTATTATCCCCCTTATTCCAAATCCCAAAGCTTCCACCCCAAACCTAGGAAACTAGTAATTTTCCTCCTTGGCAATTATTTGACCCTTAACATCAATTTTACAAACTCTAATGAATATGGCTAATGTGATTAGGCCATTGTGACCCAATTCCAAATTTGGGACATGACAATCACCGTGTCCATCATCATCACCATCTTCATCATCATCACCATCACCATGACCATCAACTTCACCATCATCACCATCATCATCAATGTCACCATCTTCATCATCATCACCATCTCCATCTTTTGGATGCGAGACAGAACCATCACCATCTTCATCATCACCATGACCATCAACTTCACCACCATCATCATCATCATCACCATCTTCATCACCATCATCATATCCATCTTTTGGATGCGAGATAGAACCATCACCATCACCATCTCCATCATCATCACCATCTTTGTCACCATCATCACCATCTTCATCATCACTGTCATCTGTAGGTCCCTCATCATCGTGTCCATCATCATCACCATCTTCATCATCACCATGATCTTCGTCACCATCACCATCACCATCATCATCAACATCTTCATCATCATCACCATCATCATAATCATCACCACAAGTGCCCGGTGGATGATTTTCCAAAGTTGACCCCCGTGTGCAAAAATTGCACACTCCCTCACTGAGCAAAACCCTAGTTTCCAAGATGGACATACAAGATGACACTGGGGCCACTAGAACAGAGGGGAGGGGCACCCAGAGCACAATCCCGGTGTCTTGAATCCAACGGAGTCGACGGTTCATCGATCCGAGCCACGGTATTCATTCTATGCCTCGTTCCGTCTCGCATCCAAAAGGCCTTCAGGGACACCTGCTGGATACCTGCCGAGGGCATAGAACTCCAACCGTGCAAAAAAACTGGGTTCTAGGGAGTCAGGCAAGTGTGTCTAGGTGGGTTCCGGCCGAGAATGCTAGTCACGAGTGCCCGGTGGATGATTTTCCAAAGTTGACCCCCGTGTGCAAAAATTGCACACTCCCTCACTGAGCAAAACCCTAGTTTCCAAGATGGACGTACAAGATGACACTAGGGCCACAGGACCGGAGGGGAGGGGCACCCCTAGCACTATCCCAGCATCCTGAATCCAACAGAGTCAACGGTTTGTCGATCCGAGCCACGTTCTTCATTCTATGCCTCGTTCCGTCTCGCATCCAAAAGGCCTTCAGGGACACCTGCTGGATACCTGCCGGGGGCATAGAACTCCAACCATGCAACAAAACCGGGTTCCGAGGAGTCATGCAAGTGTGTCTAGGTGGGTTCCGATCGGGAATGCTAGCCACAAGTTCCTGGTGGATTATTTTCCAAAGTTGACCCCTGTGTGCAAAAAGTGTACACTCCCTCACTTAGCAAAACCCTAGTTTCCAAGATAGACGTACAAGATGACATCGGGGCCACCGGACCGAAGGGGAGGGGCACCCCTAGGACTATCCCAGCGTCTTGAATCCAACAGAGTCAACGGTTCGTCGATCTGAGCCATGGTCTTCATTCTATGCCTCGTTCCGTCTTGTATCCAAAAGGCCTTCAGGGACACCTGTTGGATACCTGCCGGGGGCATAGAACTCCAACAGTGCAACAAAATCGGGTTCCGGGGAGTCATGCAAGTGTGTCTAGGTGGGTTTCGGCCGAGAATGCTAGCCACAAGTGCCCGGTGGATGATTTTCCAAAGTTGACCCCCGTGTGCAAAAATTGCACACTCCCTCACTAAGCAAAACCCTAGTTTCCAACATGGACGTACAAGATGACACCGTGGCCACCGGACCAGAGGGGAGGGGCACCCCTAGCACTGTCCCAGCGTCCTGAATCCAATGGAGTCGAGGGTTCATCGATCCGAGCCACGGTATTCATTCTATGGCTCGTTCTGTCACGCATCCAAAAGGCCTTCAGGGACACCTGCTAGATACCTGCCGGAACCAGGGAATCCTTCGTTGTGTTCCATTATCCTTTTGTTCAACATTTTGTGCTCTGATAAGTGGTAATTCACCTCTATCATCGAAAATTTGGGTCTATAGGTACCTTCCCTTTCATATTCCTCGTTATCCATAGCTAACACAAGTTAGAGATGCCATTCAAACCCAATTGAAAGCTAAGGAAGTGGTTTTATGTGATGTCATCTTTGGGAATAAACGTTTATGTAAACCAACAGAAGCTCGAACAATACTCCCTGCTTTTAAACACATTCTAGAGAAAGCAAGAGGACAAGTTCATCAAAGCGACTTCATTCATCTGTATTCTCGTAATGTACACATAGTCCATCCTTATCTTGATAAAAAAGAGTTTTATAATAGCTTAACTCTTTGGGAGTGGTTATCTCCCTGTATTCAGTTGTCTGATTGGTTGACAAGCTTGCCTGAAAATCTGTACTTTGAACTTCTTTGTTTTATTGCTGAAAATTGGAAGGGATTTTCAAGTCACCTGCAAAGCGCTCCTTTGTTGAAATATGTAAGTTCTTCCAACAACATAGATTTGGCTAGTGTATCAAATGTTGTTACCCACACTAGAGTTTATCTTTCGTTAAAGGATTCGCACATATTGTGGCTAACCAAATGGTCTGGGGAACTTGGAAGTGCCGCCAATTATTATTCCATGCCTGAATCTACCCAGAAGACAATTATAAATTTAGATCCTCGAGAATTCCTGAATCTACCTAGAAGGAAATTATAAATTTAGATCCTCGAGAAGGTGATAAACTGTATGAGTGGTTGAATCAGTATCCTAAAATTATAGAGCTTTCTATCTCAAAGTTTGCTGAGAGGCTCCTGGATGTAGTATTAGACTTAATAGACAGTAAACTTGTTATAACCACTAGAATGGCCCCGAGGTGCCTGACTAGAATGCCCGTAGCGCCAGCACCATGGCTCGGTTCACGAATCTGTCAATTCTGGTGGGTCTGGGACGTTAGGTTTCAGCTAGGGGACCCCCCATAGCGTGCCTTGAAGGCCCGTAAGCGGTGCCAATGGGCCATCTCTGGAGCTAGGGTTTTGCTAAGTGATGGCCATTCCAAATTCGCTAAAGGGGTGCATTTCTTGTCCGGAGGTCCCCGGGCGTGCATGGCCACCATGGACAGGTCCACAATGGCCACGTGGACCTATGGGAGCCAACGGAATCCAATTTCGCTTGTCGGTTTGGGATCCGTGGCCCCGGAGCAAATCCCTAAAGTGTCCCTGAATGACCCCGGGGTGCCCGACTAGAATGCCTGTAGCGCCAGAATCGTGGCTTGGTTCGTGAATCCGTTGATTCCGGTGGATACGAGACATTGGGTTTCATCTTGGGGACCCCCCACAGTGTGCCTTGAAAGCCCGAAATCAGTGCCAATGGGCCATCTTCGGAGTTAGGTTTTTGCTCAGTGATGGCCATTCCAAATTCGCTAAAGGGGTGAATTTCTCATCCGGAGGCCCTCGGGCATTCATGACCACCGTGGACAGGTACACAATGGCCACATGGACCTATGGGAGCCAATGGAATCCAAGTCCGCTCACCGGTTTGGGTTTCGTGGCCCCGGGGCAAATCCCCAAAGTGTCCCTGAATGGCCATCACTGATTTGGATTCTGGTGCCACAGATCCCAAACCGACAAGCGGAATTGGATTTCGTCGACTCCCATAGGTCCATGTGGCCATTTTGGACCTTTCCACGGTGGCCACACATGCCCGGGGGTCTCCGGACAAGAAATGCACCCCTTTAGCAAATTTGGAATGGCCATCACTGAGCAAAACCCTAGCTTTGGAGATGGCCAATTGGCACTGCTTTCAGGCCTTCAAGGCACGCTGTGGGGGGGCTCCTAGCTGAAACCCAGCGTCCCAGACCCACCAAAATTGACAGATTCATGAATCGAGCCACGGTTCCAGCGCTACGGGAATTCTAGTCGGGCACCCCGGGGCCATTCAGGGACACTTTGGGGATTTGCCCAGGGCCACGGATCCCAAACCGGTGAGTGGAATTGGATTCCATAGGATCCCACAAGTCCACGTGGCCATTGTCGACTTGTCCATGGTGGCCATGCATGCCCGAGGGCCTCTAGATGAGAAATGCACCCCTTTAGCGAATTTGGAATGGCCATCATTGAGCAAAACCCTAGCTCTGGAGATGGCCCATTGGCACTTCTTCCGGGCCTTTAAGGAACGCTGTGGGGGGTCCCCTAGTTGAAACCCAGCATCTCGGACCCACTGGAATCGACAGATTCGTGAACCGAGCCATGATTTCGGTGCTACGGGCATTCTAGTCTGGCACCCCGGGGCCATTCAGGGACACTTTGGGGATTTTCCCCAGGGCCACGGATCCCAAAACGACGAGCGAAATTGGATTCCGTCGGCTCCCACAGGTCCACGTGGCCATTGTGGACCTTTCCACAGTGGTCACGCATGCCCGGGGGCCTCCGGATGAGAAATGCACCCCTTTAGTGAATTTGGAATGGCCATCATTGAGCAAAACCCTAGCTCTGGAGATGGCCAATTGGCACCATTTCCGGGCCTTCAAGGCACGCTGTGGGGGGTCCCCTAGCTAAAAACTGGTGTCCCGGACCCACTGGAATCGATGGATTCATGAACTGAGCCACGGTTCCAGCACGAAGGGCATTCTAGTCGGGCACCTCGGGGCCATTCTAGTCGTGATAAGAAGTTTACTGTCTGTTGATTCTGGTACTACATCCAAGAGCCGCTCAGCAAACTTTGAGATAGAAAGCTCTGTAATTTTAGGATACTGGTTCAACCACTCATACAGTTTCTCACCTTCTCGAGGATCTAAGTTTATAATTTCCTTCTGGGTAGATTCAAGCATTCTCGAGGATCTAAATTTATAATTGCCTTCTGGGTAGATTCAAGCATGGAATAATATTTGGCGGAACTTCCAAGCTCCCCAGACCATTTGGTTAGACACAATATGTGCAACTCCTTTGATGAAAGATAAATTATAGTGTGGGCGATAGCATTTGATACACTAGCCAAATCTATGTTGATGGAAGAACTTACATATTTCAACAAAGGAGCGTTTTGCAGGTGACTTGAAAATCCCTTCCAATTTTCAGCAATAAAACAAAGAATTTCAAAGTACAGATTTTCAAGCAAGCTTGTCAACCAATCAGACAACCGAATACAGGGAGATAACCACTCCCAAAGAGTTCAAGCTATTATAAAACTCTTTTTTATCAAGATAAGGATGGACTATGTGTACATTACGAGAATATAGATGAATGAAGTTGCTTTGATGAACTTGTCCTCTTGCTTTCTCCAGAAGGCCTTTTGGATGCGAGCCAGAACGAGCCATAGAATGAATACCATGGCTCGGATTGATGAACCGTCAACTCCATTGGATTCAAGACACTGGGATAGTGCTAGGGGTTCCCCTCTCCTCCGGTCCGGTGGCCTCGGTGTCATCTTGTACATCCATATTGGAAACTAGGGTTTTGCTCAGTGAGGGAGTGTGCACTTTTTGCACATGGGGCTCAACTTTGGAAAATCATCCACTGAGCACTTGTGGCTTGCATTCCCAGCTGGAACCCACCTAGACACACTTGTATGACTCCCCGAAACCCAGTTTTGTTGCACGGTTGGAGTTCTATGCCCCGGCAAGTATCCAACAGGTGTCCGTGAAGGCCTTTTGGATACGAGATGAAACGAGGCATAAAATGAAGACCATGGCTCGGATCGATGAACTATCGACTCCGTTGGATTCAGGACACTGAGATTGTGTTAGGGGTGCCCCTTCCCTCTGGTTCGGCTGCCCCGGTGTCATCTTGTACGTCCATTTGGAAACTAGGGTTTTGCTCAGTGAGGGAGTGTGCAATTTTTGCACACGGGGGTCAACTTTGGAAAATCATCCACTGGGAACTTGTGGCTAGCATTCCCAGCCAGAACCCACCTAGACAAACTTGCATGACTCCCCGAAACCCAGTTTTGTTGCACGGTTGGAGTTCTATGCCCCGGCAAGTATCCAACAGGTGTCCGTGAAGGCCTTTTGGATACGAGACGAAACGAGGCATAAAATGAAGACCATGGCTTGGATCGATGAACTATCGACTCCGTTGGATTCAGGACACCGAGATTGTGTTAGGGGTGCCCCTTCCCTCTGGTTCGGTTGCCCTGGTGTCATCTTGTACGTCCATTTGGAAACTAGGGTTTTGCTCAGTGAGGGAGTGTGGAATTTTTGCACACGGGGGTCAACTTTGGAAAATCATCCACCAGGCACTTGTGGTGATGATGATGATGACGGTGATGATGATGAAGACATTGATGATGATGGTGATGCTGATGGTGATGATGATGGACATGGTGATGAGGGACCTACAGATGATAGTGATGATAAAGATGGTGATGATGATGACGAAGATGGTGATGATGATGGAGATGGTGATGACGAAGATGGTGATGATGATGGAGATGGTGATGAGGGACCTCCAAAAACTCAAGCATTAACATGGGTGAGGTAGGTCTAAAGCCTCCCTTAAGGACATTTCCAACCATTAGGTGACAATGATGAACATGTTAGTGCTACTCAATCATAGCTCCCAAATGATCCTCATATTCATCCAAGTAGTAGACCAATATTGAAACAATTCCTAAAGCTCCAAATGGAGAGAATGGTAGAGAAAATGGGGGCAATATCCAGATTTGGGTGTTGCGGGCATCTTGGCAAGACCTAGGGTTTGAGGATCAAAATTCCAAGATAGACATGTAGACTTGGATTCTATAAGTTGAGTTCTCTAGTGGTGTACTTGTGTGACATGACAAACCCTTCTAATAGTGATCCTATCCCACTTGGAGTCCAAGTACCCCTTATTGAGGGTACGTGTGGTGGGTCACGGATTCTAGGGCTAGATTAGGTTAATAGTGCTACATTAGGTTTCTAGGATTCTAGATTAGTTTTTGAGGGTTAGATTAGTGTTTCTAGGGTTAGTTTAGCTTTCTAGGATTTATAGGGCTAGATTATGTTTCTAGGATTCTAGATTAGTTTCTGAGGGTTAGATTAGTGTTTCTAGGGTTAGTTTAGCTTTCTAGCATTTCTAGGGCTAGATTGTGTTTGTAGGGTTATATTAGTGCTTCTAGGGTTAATCATGCATGAATAAACAATCACATGGCTATAAATCATAAATTAATCATAACTCAGACATGAAATAAACAATATAAGATAACGATATCAAATAAACTATCTAACATGAATAACATTAATCGTGCATGAATAAACAATCACATGGCTATACTATGTACCTCAGTCAATTAGGCCTTTTGGATCCTCTCGGTTTTTTATTGTCTCGAACAACCTCTCATGCTTCGCATTAGGTAATAAGTAGCGTACCTTGTTTGATGACTTAGTTGACATTGTCTGTAGTTGGATATTTGTACCCATGATCAAGTGCGTAAAGTGATACACCCGCGACCCTGGTCTATAATCTGTGTAAGTGTAGCCATTGCTCTTTGGTCCCTTTCCATCCACTGTAAGATATTCCCCCTGAACAACCATCGAGCCAGTCGGAAAGGTAATAAATTCACTATTCGTTAATGATGCGAGGAGGGTTTGCTTCCCCTGGATGCATCATGCCAACCAATAATTCGTCCCAATTGCACTGTCTGTCGGGGCGACAACTGCATAGATGTGTCCTGAAAAAATGCATTTTAAGGTCATATTCCAACAAGTAGTGGTTTGATAACTTGGATAATTACAAAAACAAGGAGGGAAATGAGATATGCATGCAGAAATGTTTACATGGTTGTACAAGATCAGATATATGATCATATTCATTCGAAATAGAGGACTGGCCTTCCTCTAACTGGATTGTTTTAGCAATTGCACGTGGGTCCACTGCAAGTGATACATGATCCCATTCATCAACCCAATCCATTGATTTGCACTCATCCCACTCACAACTGCTGCAAGACCCACAAAAGAAAGCAAGTTTTTGCGTCCATATTTCAAATAAGGGGTTGTTTGAGCTTTGAACCGAATGAAATCCACGAGTACCTTGCACAGTACTGCAACTATAAGAATGTGATCGATCTATATCAACTACATTCCATAAATTTCTGACAACATGTCCTCTACCTGTTGGTATGTGTTGCTCCATGGTTCGATCTGACATTTTTTCTTTGCACCATCGAACTATGGATTCGGCATTCTGAATATGAGGGCCTCCCATGCACCTCATCTCATCCCTTCATAGGGCAATTTTGAGACATGCTCCAGCCTTGTCGTGCTCTCCCTTTCCATGCCTGGTCTCAAAATAGTTCCATACATGCACCACATCATAAGTCTTGTGCAAAATACTCAACCACTGGAAAACACGTGCATTTTTGAACTGGCATGCACAACCATCTGACCATATCCAATGCTAATCCATCTGTATACCTCTCTCCTTCAACTGATCATAGAAAATTTTGAAGCAATGCTGCACATAATGCAGGTCGTGGCACCTGTCGTCATTGATGTAGAAGTTGGTCTCTTTCAATATTATCTTCATGTCTTTGCTTCTCTCTGGCGCATGCCTATATGTGATATGGACCGTTATGCTAACTTGGTCTGAATGGTAGTATTGAATTTGAATCTCATTCTGTGGCTGTAGGGTGTAGTTTTCTGCAAAGTCCACAATCGACAATATTGTGCCCTTGGGAAAGGTGTCCCTGCATTGTCTCTATTGTTCATCTTGTCATCGTGCTACATGGACGTGTTGTACATAATGCTCGGTCTTTTGGTAGAATTCCTTCATGAATTTGCAAATTTGTACCTGGTGCCACAAAACCAAGGGCATTAATACAACATGACATTTCCAATCTGAATACATATGGACAGATTCAACATATACAGTATGAAAGCATGCAAACTTAGATTACCTATGACTTCACCAATGCAATTTTTTTGCTTTCCTTCGAACTATCTACTTGATATGTTATGTACTGGAATTTCTGCATTTCTACTGGCATCCTCCCAAATTCATGCTCCGCGGTTGCATGGATGCAGCGGCTCAATAATGCAAATCCATTGCAACTGGAACATGTCCCATATAAACATGATCTTTTATAATATTTTTGTCCTTGAGGCCTTCGACACATTATGTTATGTATAAATTCTCTAGATGCATTCGGTGGTTGTAACGAAGGGCAATCCTGCATAATGTTAGTATGCAAACCACAAAATATATGTGTATATGTATCATAATAGTACTCAAATTGTACATGGTATCTACAACAACATGTATTGCGATCAATCCAAATTCTAACATACCAGGGTTTGCATTTTTCGAAGGACCTTTGGCCCAAGTTCAATTGTGTGTGCTCATTCTTGAACCTCTCATAGAGTTATGTTTGTGTCATGTCAAGGAAGTGCTTGACATGGGGTTCACCCCCCCTAACACCTTTTCTCAACTTTAAAACATCTCTTTGATTCAATGACGGTCTAGTGTTATCATGCCAAAACTTTTGCACTAGTTCTTTAACAGCATCAATGAGCTTCATGTCTGAATGAGGTAACCTACCAACAAAAGCCCAACAATCTGTTTGGCCTGGGGTCTCAAGTTTTTCTATAATGGAAGAATACTTTTGAAGAGTCTTTCTATCTACTTTAAATATTTTACATGTGTGTGATAGTAGGCGACGTTACCTTGTGGATTTGTCTACAATTAATTCTGACAGTACACGACAAGCCGCATTAAAATCTTTTGTACGAGAAGTTTTTCCAATCAAATTAAATGCAGATTGTAGATTTCTAACAACATGATTGTTGGTCTCTGAACTTCTAACTACCTTTATGGCCAAAATTCTCCTAACATTAGCTAGACAATGTGATTTTAACAAAGCAAGAAACAATTGACATTTTGCTGCATCGCTTTTGGATTCAAAAAATTCTTTGATTATCTTGCTGCAATGGAAATCAATAGTGCGTTTGGGCATCTTACCTTCAAATCCTAAAAATGAACTTTCATCCACATGAATACGTTTGGGAGTTCTTCGTCGTCCGATGATAGTCGAGGCAAGGTAGTCGGCAAGGAAGTACGAGTCTCGTCAACGGTTTGTTGTGGCCCTTCGTTCACAAATTGGTCCTGCAATGGAGTGTGTTCGCTAGGTTGGTGCTCTTCTTGGGGTGGTTTCCAGTAAAGAACTTGTTCAACATCCATCCCTTCATACTCAACATCAGGAAAGATTTGATTGACTTCAACCACTTCGTCATTGCTTGTTGATGGATCTAAGGAACTAACATTTTGATTTCTATGGTTTTGCATGTACAACCTGGCATTTTCTCTTATCTCATGGATCTTTTCGGGGGGCAGCTGGGTCCTTCTAGACTTTCTTTTATTATTACGTCCGTTGCCCATATTCAATGCGTTTTTTGGAAAAGCGAAAATATGACCCCTGCAAGAATGAACAACAAACAAGATATTAAAACTCGATGTGCAAGATTATTAAAGCTCGATGTAGCAATTGATTATGTACAACAACATCTAGTGAGAATGTTTTCATATATAATCTTAAAAGCTATTGGGAATGCCCTACATATAAAGTTACAACATCACCTGTAGGAACTCAGTAGGATGGTATTCGATGGTGGTATGGGATGTTAGTAGGAGCAAATTCCCTACAAGGGAGAAGCTCATATCACTTCATTTTCATGGTATGGATGAGGGAAAATAGCCCCAAAAGACTCAGATTTTTCAATTGTTTAGGTGTTTGTGTGAGTTGTTGTAGTGAAACCATGAGGAGTTCAACAAATGCTTGTCTACTAGATGGAGGACTGTGATTATGAAATGTTATTGGTGGTGATGCAAGTAATTTTTTTTTATTATCTTCATGAAAGGTTGAAAGCATTGCTTGGTGCATGTTGTAGTTTTTTTTGGGTAAGATGTTTTTATTGTCTATGTTGAAGATTAAGAAGACTAAAATAGATATATCATACGATTCATGAGGAAAAACCAAAATAGATGCCATTCAAACAAGTGAATGAAGACTAAATTACATTTAACAAGATAAAATTATCATCATACCTCAAGGATTATGATTGCTCTTTGCTTCAAATGTCAAATACTCTTTTGATGTGTCCACTATATGTAAGAAGACTTCATGTGTGTCCAAGTAGCATGAGAATTCAATCCAAGGTTCCAAATAGAGTCCAACTATTGTGTATTCACTCAGTTGATCCAAATAGAGCCCAATAGTTGTGTAATCAATACAAAGAGCCAAATAGAGCCCAATAGGTGTGTAATCAATACAAAGAGCCAAATAGAGCCCAAAATGTTGTGTATTTTATCCAAATGGTGAAGGAAGCACCAAATGGTGTATGAATTCAATCTACCATGTAAATGCTTGTCAGACTGTGCGTGAAACCAACGAAGAGAACATGATGAATGAGGAAAAAAATGCGGGAGAAAGAACGCGGGTGATTTTCTAAATTTTATGTTCAACAAGGACGCGCATGCGCCAGATGCACGTGCGCGCTAAAGGCGCGTGCACATCCTTGCTGAACGTTGTAATGTTTGGTGGGTGACGTTCACTGTATTTATTTCCCAGCAGATATAAATGTGTCGGGTTATGCCTAGAGCCCCTCCACATAAAGAGCCCCTCCCCCATAAAGACCTTTAGGACCTCTTCTAACCATAATCCCTAAGTGCATTTAAGTGCTTCTAGGTGTTTAGGGGTTTAAGGGTATATTTACAAATTTGTATTTTGATTTCAAAACGTTAATTTAATTTTCAATTAGAAACATATGTATTACATCAAGAATAATTAAATACATAGTAGATATATTAATGTTGTATAAAGTGATGATGTATACAATGATTATAATGATGATGATGATCATCTTCATCATCATCAATACCATGATAATAATCATCAACTTCATCATCATCATTGTGAGGACGAGGATGATGATGATGATGATGACGATGGTGGATGATGATGAATATGAGTACGATGATGAAGGTGATGATGATGACGAATATGATGATCATCAAAATCATCATATTCATCATCATCATCTTCATTAGTCACCATCATCACCATCTTCATCATCATCATCATCATCGTCATCATATGATCATGGTCATGATCATCACTGTCTTTGTCATCATAGTAGTCATCTTTGTCTTCGTCATCATACTCGTCATCGCCATCTTCCTCATAATCATCACCATCATTGACATCTTCATCATCATCTTCGTATCATCATCATCATCATCCTCTTCATGATGATGATGATGATGATGATGACGACGACGATGATGAAATGCAGCACATCATCATCATCATCATGGTCATCATCATCGTCTGATGATGATGGTGGATGATGATGAATATGAGTACCATGATGATGATGATGATGATGATGAAGATGAGGAGGAATATGAAGCACATCATCATCATCTTCATCATCATCATCAACATGATCATCATCATCAACTTCCTCATCATCATTGTGAGGACGCGGATGATGAAGATGACGATCATATGATGATGATGATGATAGTAATCATAATAGGCATCTTCATCATCCTCATCATCCTCATCATCACCATCATCCTTATCATCATCATCATCATCATCTTCGTCATGATGATTTGATGATGATGATGATGAAGATCATGATGAAGATTATGATGATGATGATGATGATGATGTTGATGATGAAGATGATGATGAATATGTATCACATCATCCTCATCATCATCATAAAAAACATGATCATCATCATCATCTTCATCATCGTCATCATCATCATCATCATCATTGTGAGGACAAGGATGATGATGATGATGGTGGTGGTGGTGGTGGATGATGAATATGAGTATGATGATGAAGATGACGAATATGATCATCATCATCATATTCGTCATCATCATCTTCACTAGTCATCATCATCACCATCTTCATCATCCTCACCATCTTCATCATCCTCACCATCATCATCATTATCATATGACCATGGTCATGATGATCATTGTCTTCATCATCATAATCAACATCTTCATCATCCTCATCATACTCATCATAGCCATCATCATCATCATCATCATCATCATCGTGGTGATGATGATGATGAAGATGATGATGATGATGAGGATGATGTGCAGCATATTTGTCATCATCAACATCATCATCATCTCCATTAGTCATCATCATCGTCATCATCACCATCTTCATCGTCATCATCATCATCATCATCATCATCTTCGTCATGATGATGATGATGATGATGATGAAGATCATGATGATGATGAAGATGGTGATGATGATGATGATGATGATGATGATGATGATGAAGATGGTGATAATGATGATGATGATGACTAATGGAGATGATGATGATGATGATGATGTTGATGTTGATGATGAAGATGGTGACGAATATGCAGCACATCATCATCATCTTCATCATCGTCCACAACATGATCATCATCATCATCTTCATCATCGTCGTCATCATCATCACTGTTAGGATGAGCATGTGGATGATGATGATGATGATGATGATGACGATGATGATGAAGATGGTGATGATGATGATGAATAATGGAGATGATGATGATGAAGATGATGACGAATATGCAGCACATCATCCTCATCCTCATCATCACCTTCATCATCATCAACAACACGATCATCATCATCACCATCATCATCTTCATCATCATCATCATTGTTAGGAGGAGGAGGATGATGATATGATGATGATGGTGGTGGTGGTGGATGATGATGAATTTGAGTATGATGATGAAGATGATGATGATGATGACGAATATGATCATCATCATCAAAATCATCATATTCGTCGTCATCATCTTCATTAGTCATCATCATCGCCATCTTCATCATTAGTTGTGATGATATGATGATGATGATGATGATGGTGGTGGTGGATGATGATGAATATGAGTACGATGATGATGATGAATAATTTGAGATGACGATGATGATGGTGATGATGATGATGATGAATATGATGAGGAATATGCAGCACATCATCAACATCTTCATCATCATCAACTTCCTCCTCCTCCTCATCATCATCATTGTGAGGACGCAGATGATGCTGAGGATGATGAAGATGATGATCATATGATGATGATGATAGTCATCTTAATAGTCATCTTAATCATCCTCATCAACATCGTCATAACCATCATCCTTATCATCATCATCATCATCATCATCATATTCGTCATGATGATGATGATGATGATGATGATGATGATGATGATGATGACGACGATGACGATGAAGATGGTGATGATGATGATGATGACGACGATGATGATGAATATGGTGATGATGATGATGACTAATGGAGATGATGATGACTAATGGAGATGATGATGATGAATATGATGATGAATATGCAGCACATCCTCCTCCTCCTCCTCATCATCTTCATCATCATCAACAACATGATCATCATCATCACCATCATCATCGTCATCATCTTCATCATCATCATCATTGTGAGGAGGAGGATGATGATGATGATATGATGATGATGATGATGGTGGTGGATGATTATGAATATGAGTACGAGGATGAAGATGATGATGATGATCATGAATATGATCATCATCATCAAAATCATCATATTCTTCGTCATCATCTTCATTAGTCATCATCATCGCCATCTTCATCATCCTCACCATCATCATCATCATCATATGATCATGGTCACGATGATCATTGTATTCGTCATCATAATCATCATCTTCATCATCCTCATCGTACTCATCATCGCCATCTTCTTCATCATCATCATCATCATCATCATGGTGTTGATGATGATGAAGATGATGATGATGATGAGGATGATGTGCTGCATATTCATCATCAACATCATCATCATCATCTCCATTAGTCATCATCATCATCATCATCACCATCTTCATCGTCGTCATCATCATCATCATCATCATCATCTTCGTCATGATGATGATGATGATGATGAAGATCATGATGATGATGAAGATGGTGATGATGATGATGTTGATGATGACGATGATGACTAATGGAGATGATGATGATGATGTTGATGATGAAGATGATGGTGAATATGCAACACATCATCATCATCATCATCATCCACAACATGAACCACGACATGATCATCATCATCATCTTCATCATCATTGTCATCATCATCATTGTGAGGACGAGCATGAGGATGATGATGATGATGATGATGATGATGACGACGACGATGATGATGAAGATGATGATCATGATCATGATGACTAATGGATATGATGATGATGATGATGTTTATGATGAAGATGATGATGAATATGCAGCACATCATCCTCATCCTCATCAGCATCTCCATCATCATCAATAACATTATCATCATCATCATCATCATCATCATTGTGAGGACGAGGATGATGATGATGATGGTGGTGGTGGATGATGATGAATATGAGTACGATGATGAAGATGATGATGATGATGATGAATATGATCATCATCATCAAAATCATCATATCTGTCATCATCATCTTCATTAGTCATCATCATCACCATCTTCATCATCCTCACCATCATCATCATCATGATATGATCATGGTCACGATGATCATTGTCTTCGTCATCATAATCGTCATCTTCATCATCCTCATCATACTCGTCATCATCATCTTCATCATCATCATCATCAATGATGATGATGACGATACGAAGATGATGATGATGACGACGAATATGTTGTTGATGATGATGATGAGGAAGAGGGTGATGACGAAGATGATGATGATGGCGGTGGATGATGATGAATATGAGTACGATGATGAATATGATGATCATCGTACTCATCATCAACATCATCATCATCATCTTCATCGTCATCACCATCAATGTTGATGATGAGGATGATAATGATGATGATGATGACGTTGACGATGAAGATGATGACCTAGATGTTGATGAAGATGAGGAAGAAGGATGATGATGATGATGGTGTTGATGATGACAATGATGATGATGACGAAGATGATGATGATGATGGTGACGAGGATGAAGAAGATGATGATGATGGAGATGAAGATTTTGATGTTGATGACGATGGTGATGAAGATGATGATGATGATGATGATGAAGGTGGTGATGATGAAGAAGATGATGATGGTGGAGATGTTGATGAGGAAGGGGGAGATGAAAATGATGATGAAGATGTTGATGATGATGTTGATGGTGATGATGATGATGATCATCATATTAATCATGATCATCATCATATTCATCATGATCATGATCATCTTCATCGCCATCATGATCATCATCCTCATCACCATCATCCTAATCATCCTCATCGTCATTTTCATCACCATTGTCATCATCATCACCATCATCCTCATCATCCTCATTGTCATCTTCATCACCATTGTTGTTAACACCCAAAATGACCCCCTAGGTTGTGGGAGAGGGCAAACTGGGGTAACCACTAACCAATATTTAGACTTAATCTACTGACCTAGCTTAGTCTGAGAGGGCTCTCTCTACATCTCTATGAAAGACTGGAATAATAAAAGTTGTCAACAATGAAAACATGCACCAGCATTCATCATTCAATATATTCAATTACAACAATACAGAAGATCAGATTTCTGTGGGAAACAAAATGGTTTAAATGTAGCTTGGCTGAAACATATGAATCTTTATTTGGGAAATGGAGTCACATTCAAACAAACTTTGAAAATTCATTTACAAATGCTTCACAAATGCACTAACACAGGGGCGAGATAGCAAACAACTCACAGTCAAAGTGATTTTAATTGATGAAACAGAAGAGAAAGAAACAATCCATTGACATAAGGCATACAATGATGAATCCTATATCAACTTTAGCATAAAAGAAATGGTGGAATACTTGGAAAAAGGTAAGCATAGCATAATTTCTATGAATTCTACTTAGCTATCACATTGCACCAAGTATGAAAGAATGTTACAGACTGGAATTAACAATGAGAGATACACAATTCACATGGAAAAAAGAAGGAACAGACTACAAGACCAGTTACACAAGAATCCCTAAGACAACATTGGCTCAGCTCTACAAATATTTATTCAAAATATAGCTCAAAATTTCTTACAGAACGATACACAAAATTCCCATAAAGGTTTTCAACAATAATTTTCAACGCTTTATCATTCTATTACATCGCATATATATAGATTCTAGGATCCCTTTGCTCGACTCGCTTAAACCAAAACAGTAATATCTGAGTGACACCTCATTGACCCAAAAATTCAGGAATATTACATACATGTCATGTTCCAAACAGACTGATTAAGACAAGGAACGGAATATCGTAGACAGAGGGCCATCTTAACACTGGGTTCACAAATGACCTTGCGAGTCAAAGAAATCTTCCACTTTCAATGAGCTGTCAGTCTATGATGCGTCATCCAGAAGGATAGGTGTCACTTCTTTAGTAGAGATTACAAAATCATGAACCATTTCTATATCCAGCTAGCCGCCTCACTTGATTTCAAGGGTCTCCTCCTTCCTTCGTCATCGGATTCCTTTGGACACTTGTCATCTATTAGGCTCCTCGTCTTCGCTGGCAGAGATGGATTCTATGAGGTCAAATACCATAAGAGATGGGGGAGTAAGCTTTTCCTCCACCTCAGCCCATGTTTGTTCTGGCATGAACACCACTTCGGACTCCTTCCCTTTCTCCATGAGCCAATCCCAATAGAAAAGATGCTCGAACCGCCAGGTGCACCATCTTTCCCATATACCAACTTCGGACAAGGGACGTGGAAACCATACCCATAACTGCTGTGATGATGACAGCGGCTACGTGTGGCTATAGTTGTCATGATAAATAGATTGGATTCCTCAATCAAGTAACCATGATGCCCAAGGTCTGAGATGACCTTTAGCATGCTCAGCAAAGCTTCGCAGATAGATGGCGTAGCCAATGATGATGCAGAGGTACCCTCCAACATACCGATAATCATCTGGGATAGCAGTCAGAGGCCCCTTTACCGGTCTATCCTTCTGGCATCCCTCACGTGACAATACTTAACCTCACGTTTCTCGCACACTTCGAAAGACGTGAGTCACCTCATCTTCGGAACCACTTGGGTCACCTGTCATCTTGCGCAAGTGACCTTTCTTTTTACCCTCATTGCCAGCTTCTCCAGTCTTTACACGTCTACCAACCTCTCGATCATAAGCATCCAGCACCTTTAGGATGATTATAACTCCTTGAGAACTTCCACCTTCATCCTGGTATGGCTATGGTCGATGTCTTCCTCGCCTACTTGTTTCAATCCCCCCCTTTATCTAGAGCTTAGGCCTAAAGTCACTAGTACCAGGGGAAACTTTCATCCGTGGGTGGATACCTTTGGTTATAAACTCTCCCATACCGGGGCTTGGTATTGACCCACCTTCGCCTTCGAACAGACCAACAATTACTTTGAACGCTCAACAGGCCATGGGAACTATCTCCAATGTCCAGGTCAGGCCCGAGGTGGGTGGTTAAAAAGGTCCAACGACCTTCGAACGGACTTTGGCGAAACAAGGAAACCACTGTCATTGTTGGGGAGACCTCCAGGCTCAAGAGGCCAAGGTCCCGAAGGATAGCTTCCTCGCAGACCAGTATGGCCTGGGTCGAACATGATACAGGATCTCTGGGGCCCTCCATGCTTGGACACAACTGCAAGACCTTCACGCTTCGGCTGAATTGCTTGGCGACCAGCCACCAAGCTTCTGTACTAGGGCTAGAACCTCATCCTCTAGAAAAAACTCCTTCTGCTTAGACAGGTCATGGAAAAATAAAAATGTAAAATTTGACGGGCGCTCTCACATATATAACCGCGCCTCCACAACCTCTGGTTTTCTTAGCCGACTGTCCCTTAATCTCAACCTTTGATCTCCCACGTGCTTGTTTTCCTCCGTTGGATCTGGCCCCTCTTTGCCTAATGATTTGACAACTACCATCTTTCTGCTGTCGTCCGTGCACCACGTGTCCTTATCTGGGTCGTTAATCTCATTTGCATGCATCTACAGTGTAGCATCGCATGCACCCTGAAAAGCTTCTCCTAATCACCCTTTCTCTATGCGACAGGTTGTGGAGCTGACACCTGTCCGGCGGGACCCGGTCCATCGCATCTACCCTACCACTATTCTTCGTGTATCTTCTGGATGCGACGATCGTCCAGGACCGTCGATATACCTACGGACAATCTCATCTGTTTACTTAGTCACATTGCATTCATACCTTAGGACCGTCGATATACCTTGGGCTACCACTTTGCCTTTTCCGGATCATCCACGTGTCTGAACACCTGCCTTTACATCTTGGCGCCATCACAATGCTATTAAAATGATACCGCTCACTTCTTATAGTCTTTACGATGTTCCCTCTGGCTGCCATCTATCCAACGGGAAAGGCCCATCGCATCCGCTTATCCCTTCTCTTCCTTGTAGCTTGGCCATGCGATCTTCAACGGAAGCCGTTGATCTAGAGCTTGCGTTCGATCAACGGTGACTATCTGCACGGTATTTAGCCTCCCCATATATTTATAAGCGGAATATAGGACTTAGGGCCTTTTAGCCTTATCATTTGATTTCTCTTGTATATTAATGCCCACACTTAAAAATAATTCCATTTTTCATCATGCTAGGTCCTCCTAGACCTCTTCCTTTCTTCTTCTAGCTCTTGAACATCGGGGATATGGAGTGCTCCAGGCTTCCATCAGGTAGTCGTTCCACCTCCCACCTTTCAGATTCAGTAATTTTCTGCAAAAATTAAACAGGTGCTAACAATTGTCATCATCATCACAATCACCATCATCTCATCATCATCATCATCAACATCTTCAACATCATTGTCATCTCCCCCTTCCTCATCAACATCTCCATCATCGTCATCTTCTTCATCATCACATCTTCATAAACTTCATGTATCCCCTTGACAAAGGAAATTAAATAAACCATACAAAGACATACAATAGCGCATACGCGCAAGGACGCGTGCGCACTGTTAATAACGCATGCGTGCACCTACGCGTGCGTGTCGTCAGTCACGCGTGCGCGTAGTTGCGCACACGCGTGCCTGGATTCAAATTGTTTTTGGTGCCCTTGCGGGCTTGGAATTAGCTTCGGATTGCACCTTGAGGCTCGGTCTGATTTATGCCTGATTTATGGCAGAAAACATCAAATGCTGTAACTTTTGGTTTTTTCACAACTAGTGCCACATAAGCTCCACAAGTGCACTGTAGATGAAATTGCACATGCTTATTGAGATCTGTGTGTAGATTCTAAATATATAATTTTTGAATAGATCTGTTGTTGTTTTCTATTTTTAATTCATTTTTAACTACACTCATGTCAAATTTGTAAAAAACATAGGTCGTTTATTTGGCCTATAACTTTTGATTGGCTTACCTATTTCGAAAACGGAAGAGAACCCGCAAAAGAGCATGAAAATACCTACAACCTAACAAAAAAAAATATTTTGATTATTTTTAGACCATGATATGGTGTCTCAAAACTTGACCATGTCGTTTTAGGGCTTGACTGACTTCGGTAATTTAAAACAAATATAAAATTGACTTTTAAAATTTTGGAAAAATAGCCCGGCGCAAGATTCTTCTGTTGCCTACGCCTCTACATATTTTTTTTCTTGTAAATTGAAAATTTACATAGCAAATGGGTGGCTCAAAAAAACATGTGCATTATGTTTAAGAAAAAAAATAACATACCAATCTTCGAATAATGACATTTTAGGGTGGTTATACCACTTTTCCATAAATAAAAGTTGTATATTCTGGAAGGTCATCTGTTTTTATACGTTTCATTTGTTTACACCTAATCCAAAAAAAATTGTAGGTACCTCTAATAATTCATTTTAATGATAATATTTCTGTTTTTCCAGAATGTCATTGCAACTAACATGTCATAATTGGGTATCATTACCTTGCACCAGCCCGTATCTATTTTATTAATCATACCCTCACGATTAATAATTTTCAACATGAATATCATATATTGCTAACATTTGCTTAACCTTCACCTATATATTCATTTATTCTTGTGTACCTTGGTTTATCGTCAAAGCCACTTTTACTTCTCACTTTAACATGTGCATCTCTCATATCCTACCCGTGAAATATTGCACAGTCCTCCATAATAATGGAGATCCTTCATAACAATGGAGATTTTAATTTAACCAGTGGTAAGTTAATAATAATTAACATACTTTTCAAACAATAATTTAGGTGTAAGTTAGGTTTACCTTTCACTTATACTAGCATATAATCTATATCCTCATTATAATACACTCAAATTTATAGACACTTAACATTAACCTATTTATTATTATTTTCTTTTCACTTTCTACATAGTCAACCATATGTAATTACACTTGCTCATTGTTATGTTGTTTAATTGATCATATTGTATTGTTAGGAATCATTATAATAATAATAATAAAAACATCCTACACTACAATGCTATATCTTTATACATTTGTATATATATACATTTTATCTTTCCAATTATATACTATATTAAGATTAAAATTAAAACAAATTTATTTAACTCCCCCCTTTTTTTTTCAATCTCTCAACTTAGCCTTACTTCCACACTTATAGTGTTATTCTCTTAAACGGCATATACCATCTTCTCGTCAAATAATTACTTTTCATATATATATATATAACTTAGGATTATTAAATATAATTATAAAATATAATTTATTTTTTAAATTTTAAAGTATAAAGAAATGTAAAATAATTAAATTTAACTTAGAAATAAATTTAACTGATTAAATCCTTATGTTGTTTTCATATAACTCTCTATTTACTTGGCTATAATGAGTAAAATATTGGCCATAGGGTTGTGAATATTGTAAAAAATATACTTTTTACAGTGGAATTTTGACATCAACATTCCATTACCATCAAATAATTATTAAAGAGTATTTTAAAAGTATAAACCTACTAAATGAAGGTTTTCTAAGGCAGGATGGGTTCATTGGCTGGGTAGGGCTACTATGCTCGGTTGCTACGCTTGGATATCAGTGCTTGTCAATGTCCCGTTGTCGATGCACTTAATCCCAATAATAATGCCAAGAACTCTATGCTAGGAAGCAATCATGGGATCAATGGTGCATTTATTAAATGATGCCAATAAAACCATAGTGAAATTCTAAACGTACACATTACCAATTTGCTCTCAAGACGTGGCAATTTCGAATGACAGGTGTTAAAAGCAGTTTCCGGCACTTGTTGCCGTTGACAGTTCACAAGGTGTTAAAAGTAGAACTTCAGGCACTTGTTGCCATTGAAAGTTCGCTTGATTGATGAAGCGTTATGAGTAAGACAATATATATATATATTTAATTAATAATATTTAAAATATTTAATTATTATTATTTTTTTATAATTAAATAAAAATTTAATTCAGATAACCCTATCCTTATCTCTACGGTAATCCCTAGTCTAGCTAAGCCCTAACCCTATATCACTCAATGGCGGTGTTCCATGGGACACGCGTCCTCATACCGAGTGGCCTTGCATGAGCCCCACGAGGCTTAAACAAATCGACAGGGATGTGGTAAAACCCCTCTCCCCCTTTTACCGTCCTATATTTACCAAGTTTAACAATTAATAAAATAATTTTCTAATTACATTTTAAAACAATTTAACAAAATTTATGTCAATTTATTTTATATATACATTTCAATTATATATATAAAATAGCACGTAGAGCTTTTGCATGTTTAGGGGTGTTTTAATTTTATACAAAATTTAATTAGAATTTAACAGATATATTTATATAAAAGAAATAAATTAACAGTAATTCTTAAAAATAAATAATTAAAATCTTACCCTAATCCCGATTCACTCGCGAGTGGCAGCATTGCATGAGGAGCCACGCATTTCCTCTTCCAGCCTCCACGATTCAGCTCATGCAATGGTCTCAGGGTGACCACGTGCCTTACTTGTTCTCCATCTCCCGACACCGCGCGCTTCCCCACTCTCACCCTCCTATTCGCCTTCCTCACGCCATCGGCCCACATTCCTTCTCCTCTCCAGAAATTTCATGAAGGGAGAGGCCTTGTCTGCATGCATCCCACGTGGTCGGCATGCAGCCCGGCCCTTGGGGTTACATGAACCCCTCAAGTCCGTCCTCGTGCGTGTGCAAGGGGCTTTTCGGACTGGTTTCGATGGTTGCAGAATCCATCAACATTTCATTACCATATTATTATTTATTATTTATTAACCAACATATCTATTTATAAATAGACATGTCTCTTCCCCATCAACCATAAATAATATGGTCCATTCTCTGTATTCATCATCATTCAATTATCAAAATATCTATATTTATAAATAAGATTCCAACATGTAAGTGAACTTTTACCAGTAGTATCAGAGCTTGAGCGAACCCGCTCTCCAGCTTCCACTCTCCACTCTCATTCAGCCTCCTCTCCACCGATTCACTCCACTCCTGCAAGCCCCATACAACACACGCCCCGCTCTCTCCTCACTTCTATGCACTCTACCCACTCACCCATTTCACCGTTACGCCTCCACACCCCTGCGTTTAATCCACCCACCCGCCATTCCATTCGATCCCATTTTCCCTCACGCCACGCTGCCCATTTCTCCCTGCGTTCACCTCCCTTATGTTCTCCTACATCCTTCCCTCACTGCTCTTCGCTCCACATTTCACCCTCCCCACCAGTGCACTCCTCCTCCGCTCCCCTCGCTGCTCCCCATTACTCCCACCCTCAATATCCATCTCCCACATGCTCTCACCCTCCCTCCTGCTCACGCCTCCCACTCCCTCCTACACTGGCCCACTCTGCAGCCCCACCATCTCCTCCATTTTTCCTTTCCCGCGCTTATTCTGCCCTCTCCTCTGCACTCTCCCTTCCATCCACGCCACCCACTTCTTCTCAAGCCATCCACGCCATTCACACTCTCACTTCCTCTCAACTCTGTGCTCTCCCTTCCATCCACGCGATTCACTTACACCTGTGTGCTCCCTTCCTCCACTACGCGGCTCCTCCCATCTTCCAGCACCTCCTCCCTGTTGGGTGTTCCCCACCCCAAACACCTACCGGATCACTCTTCTTACCACCCACGAATCTTCCTTCACGTAAACCCTAATTCCCACGTCATTAAAAAAAAATATTCGAATAAAAATATTATTCATAATAATATTTATTATTGTTATATTTTTTTCCAAAAAAACCTTTCCACGCAATTCAAAAAATAAAATAAAAATATAATAATATATTATATTATTATTTTTAATAATAATTGGTAATATATTATATTTATTAGTATTATTATTAAATTTTAATATTAATAAGAATTATTATCATTAAATTTTAATAATAATAATTATTATTATCATTAAAAAAAAGGCAAAAAAAATCAAGTCAAAAGAAACAAATTCAAATTTCTTTTGGAAGATTTTTAAGTTGGAATCAGTATGTTTCCGTCATTTAAAGAGATTATCAATGGCCCTCGCTAAAAACTGAGAAGGGTTGAAGAATTTAGAATCGAAGAAATAGAAAGAAGTCAGCTTGAAGAAAAGGAAATATATGCAGAACTAAAAGCAGTGCTATTACAAATAAAAGAAGAAATATCCAAGAGGAAAGAAGAAGAAGAAAAGGGGTTACGGTTTCTGAATTCTCAAGCAAGGAAGAACATGAAGAAACATCAAATGATATTGATTAGTTGAAGGAAGAAGAAGCAGTTACACCATCTGAATTTTCAAGCAGGGAAGGGCAGGAAGAAACATTAAATGATATTGATAAAGGCCAACTCAAGATTGCTCTTGCACCTATGTCAGAACAAAAAACACATACATTGACACCTTACGTTACTCCTCACAGAAGGTCTGGGGCATCCGACCTAATAAAGGATAAGAACCACCGTTCAAAATACAAGATGCAAAAAGCAATGCCTAGCCATAAATATGTTGCACATATGCCAGAAATGAACCATCGTTCAAAATACAAAATACAAAAAACAATGCCTAGCCATAAACATACACATGTGCCAAAAATTCATTGCAGCTTCATACAAGGAAGGAAAATGAGGCGCATAGATCGTTCAGCCTACACAACCATAAAATCAGTGAAAATGGCTCGTGAAACTCTAGAACAAAGTCAAATTGGAAACCCTGCTCAAAATCCAAACCAAAGCCAAGGACACCATAAAGAAGATGATAACAAGGACGATGAAACAAAAGGTTTAGTGGACAAGGATGAAGTCCTGAGTATGGAAGTTCACAGTGAACCTGAAGAAAAATCAGTTGAGAATAACAATGACAAAGAGATAGATACATTAGATATCGACAATCATGTTGTCAATATCAATTGTAAAGAAAAGGGTGATCTCATAGATTGTAATAATAAAGCACCAAATACTGATGAATACGAAGTTGGTGTTAGTGACAATTATGAAAGAATTGAAGTTGTAGAAGGATACAACAATGAAAATAAAAGCATTAAAGATTATCATAATCATAAAAATGTAGAAGGAGAAAACCTAGAAGACCCTTTGACACATGAAAAGATAAACGTTCTAGAAGTTGTTGCAACTCAATATGTTCAAGAATCTCAAGAGAAAAAGATTCCCAAGGAACAACTAGAGACAATTTCATCAGATAAAGACAAGGAAACAAATCATTTGAAAGTATGTGACTAAACTGCAAAGGAAGACACCTTGAACAATTAGATTGAATTAAGTAAGTTGTTATTCATTGCCACTATAGTTAATGAGACCATAACAAATGTAACTAAATATCCAACCATGTTTGAAGATCCATTGATTAACACTAAAGAAGTTATATGTCAACTAGAAATCAACGTCACACCAAAGCATGCAAAAATAACAGTGTTCAACATGTCGATGCAAGTTCATCTTGTAGATAACAAATCGAAAAATCAGAAGAACACCCCCTTTATTCATTATGTTTTTACCTACATAATCATATGCATGAAGAGATTTGAATGGAAGTGCGACTGAATGTTTCAAGAACTACTCAATCGTGGTACTGTTATTTGAAATAAATCACTAAAGAAGGATTGCCTGTCATCAAGCTTGGAAGCCTTTCTAATGTCGTAGTTAATTATGTAGAATACAAGATTCATGGGCAAATCTTTTCACGGCAGGATGACTTGTAATAAACCTAACTGGATATTACAGATGTTATACATACTAATTTATTAATTAGTACTTGTAGGTTAATTAATTATTAATTACCCCACAGCAGGTGCATCATGACATCGCCTCGACAACTGCCACCACTGCAACGAGCTCCACACGCAGTCGCCACCTCACTGACAGCTCGATGACAGGTACTGCTCCCAACATTGGACATGTGCCTTCCAGCATGCATACCCAGGCTACTACTCATGCACCTCCCCACGTGCTCGCCAAAACACCTAGCAACGCCACTTTGAGCCCTTAGCATTCCACGTGCCCCACGATGCGGTATAAATCCTCCATCAACTCACCTATCTAGAGCCTTGTTTCGCTCCAGTGGCTTGACACTTCTTGCGTGCACGAGGTCCCGTCATTTGCTCCATATCTTCCTTGCGATCCAAAATTCATGATTTCCATGCCGCAGATTGATTGGATCTGTCCTCCTCTGCTCATGAATTTTAATGGCTCTCCGGTAGTTAAACACTTCACCCTGACCCTCCCCAGAACTTCAGATGCTCATCTGAGAGATTTTATACTTAAGGGTTCCACTGCTAATTTTTGGGAGGAGATCTGTTTTCTCAGTGCGTCCATTTCCTGCTACAGCTCTGTGTCTTATCCTTCCAGCTCCCTGACTCTCCTGCTCCCTGGTTACCTGTTACTTTGGCTGCTCGCTGCTAAGTCCTTTGAGTCCTGTTGCCGGCTCCTCTACTTCCATCTCTGTTTCGAGCTCTCAGCAACCATGCCGCCCAAGAAGCAAGCCCGCACTCACGAGACCAACGCTCAGCCCCAAAGCTCCTCCTCCTCTCCGCCCATTAGATTCATGAGGGGGGTGGTGGAAAAGGCTTATAAGTACCATTTGGAGATCCCTATTCAGGCGCAAGATGAGATTATTGATGCTGAGGATGATGCAAGAGTCTCTCGATGTTGCTTAACTAATGATGAAATCAGGGAGGAATTTGAGGCCCTCATCCCCGATCCCAGCACTACCAGAGGCCGTGCTACTCTCTATCAGAAAACCCTGGACCTGCACTGGACTCATAAGCAGGTTCTGGGTAAGGTGCTCATGGAACGGAACCAAGCGCAGGTAGAGATCCTGATGCAGCTTGACGAGCTGCAAGATATGATGAAGCAACTCATGTACAATCAGCATCAGTTTGCGCAACGGTTGAGGATCACGATTTCCAAATACCTAACCACTCAACCTGATCAGAAGGACTACACCAGTTGCTAGGTCTCACCGACCATCCTGGTTTTTTTGGTTTTCTACCAACTTATCTTACTGTTCTGTTATTTCGTTATCTAGTTTCGATAGCTCTGAATATTGTTTTAAAGATTACTGTTTTAAGAAACATAGCCTGTATTTTTTTTAGGTCTGTTTTCTCTACCATGAGCAGACCTGGGGATTCTGAAACTCTGTATATTTTGATTCTGATAATATAAGGAACTACTGCTAGCTTATAAAAAAAAAATTAATTATTAATTATTATTGATTAAATGACATGTCTATTTATAAATAGACATGTCTCTTCCCCTATTGACCATATTTAATATGGTCCATTCTCTGTATTCATCATCTTTCAATTATCAAAATATATATTTATAAATAAGATTCCAACATGTAAGGGTTTTTACCTTACAAGCCCCCTCCCATATTTGAATCCGAAAGGGTCATCAAACATGATAGATGTTTCAAGGGAACGAGATCTCAGGTTTTACCAACTTATAAATATTTATTATATCAAGTCTCCTAATAATTTTATCACAAGAATGTGGCAAAAATAAGTTATATTTTTTAATAATTTTAATAATATAAATAATTTATATAAACTAAATTAAAATATTAAACATAATAATCAATTTCCACAAAACAAAATTATAAAAAGATATATTCATATTTTAAATAACTAACAAAAAAAACAAATATTTTGTTTATATGATCTCTCTAACTTTTGCTTGCTTTTGCATGGTTTTTAATTTATATTATATAAACCTTATAAAACGTTATTTATGATTCTTAGTTTTTAATAAATAATAAATAATGACTTGAAAACGTTAAAATTTAGTTAAAATTCATCACTTGGTGCACACTTTACAATTCCGATGTGATAATAATTCTAACCATTCCAAACAAACATTTATTAAAAAGTCTACATAGTGCTTATTATTTTCAACATTATGACCATGAATAAATTTGATGGAAGTCATGTCAAATGTAATTTATCCATATCAAACATAATGAGAATTAATCAATGTAATTTATCCACACCAAACAAACATAGTGAAAATTAATCAATCTATCGTTATGGGGTTAAAAGTTGGTCAATGGTATTGGCGAAAGCAAAAGATACCAATTAAAAAAGAAAAAGATAAAAATAAGTTTGGTATTCCTAAAAATGAAAGTGTTTAAAGATTCAACCATAAGTAAATTATAAATAAAATAAAAAAAGTTTTAAAGTATTTTTAGAAAAGAAAAAAAAGTGTTTAAAGATTTAGTGATGAGTCAACCTAAAAAGAAGCAAGCAACCACCAAAGTGACATTACTCTACGTTTGCACCATAATGTTGGACTTAGAAACCTTGAATTATAGATATGAAAGGTTACTAACATAACATGCTTCAACATCTTGCACATGTTCACAACCAAGAATGCTAATTGTCATCCATGATGATTATGGAGGTACAATGGCTTTGATAAGAAGGTGAACCATCACCCCATCACCAATTATGACACTGAAAAGGGTCAACCTAAAAAGAGGCAAGCAACCATCAAAGTGATAGTGGATAGTGCTTCTACTTTACCCTAGGTTTGCATCATAATGTTGGACTTGGAAACCTTGAATTGTAGATCGGAAAGGTTACTAACAGAACATGCTTTAACATCTTGGACATGCTCACAATCAATAATGCTAATTGTCATCCATGATGATTATGGAGGTCCAATGGCCTTGACAAGAAGGTGAACCATCATCCCATCAACAATTATGACACTGAAAAATCTCAGGCACTCAAATAAACATTCCTATAAATAAAATGTAATCCTATGTATACTATGTATGATACAAAGCAAGAGCATATAAGGGCATATAATAAGCGAGGGGATAACTTGTTATTCCCTTTCTTTCTTTCACATAGCATTGCATAAAACATTTTACACAATAAATAAACATTGTTACATTTTAGTTTGCACTATGTACATCTCATTCATCAATTGCCTCATTTCAACTCACGTTTTTGCTCCCATAACTTAATTATTTTAATTTGTTTAAGTTGTCCCCTAATTTATATCTTGGAATTAGATCACTTGGCTCATAAGGACTTAGAGAAAGAATAGGATATATCCAAAGATTTAACATTAAACTAGACTAGGGGCTTATGAATAAATATGGAAGATTGGCCTCTTGTAATGTTTTAGGTTAAAATAAATGAGTAATACACCACCGTGAAGATACACTCTAAGTCCAATTTAAGCTTTCGATTGTAAAAAATGATACGATGCCAAGTGCTCCTTTGACAATTGATAAGAACCATGTTTCTTTTCTTATCTATATAAAGTGTAAAATAATAAAACAAAACATCCTTGATGCAAATAGATTTGCAATATGTAGCATTTTTTTGGAACTAATTGAGTTTTTTAATGAAAATGGCAAGACACCTCTCGTGACTTGGTGTGACCCATATGCCTGGGCAAATCTCATAGGGAAACGAATGGCGTGACCCATACGCCGTAGCTTACAGGTGATTGGTAGTACTCTTGGCAATATTTGACACTTCTTCTTTTAAGAGGAAGTGTTGGTGCATTGGTTTGTAGTATTGTTGTCATGACTGAAGTCCTAAGTTCCATTCCCGCACTTGGAGAATAGGGAAGTGCTTGGTGTGACCCATACGTTGTAGCTTATAGGTGACTGGTAGTACTCTTGGCAATATCCAACACTTTTTCTTTTAAGAGGAAGTGTTGGTGCATTGGTTTGTAGTATTAATGTCATGCCTGAAGTCATAAGTTCCATTCCATTCCATTATCGTCTTCATAATAAACTCAAGGTCTAAAAAATATAAGAATATTTAAATAGACAAAATACCTTTGACTTATATTTAATATAAATTAAATTAATTTTTTAAATAAATATATATAAATAATAAAATACAACTTACCAAGATTTGAGCATAATACATCCTATTCAAGAAGTCTATTAAGTCTATTATTGAAACAATGTTTTTAAAAAATAAAATGATAAAGAACCATTCGATCTATTTTCTAGTATAAATGTACATCCTCACTCCACTCTACTTATTACTATAACAAAGACAACGAATCATGTGATCCATTTTATAGTACAAATGTCTCTACTCATTCCAAGCCTACCTTTACATTTTCTACTTATTATTGCAACAATGAAATGACTTTCAAAAATAAAATGACAAGAATCATATAATCTATTTTCCAGTACAAATGTCTATCCTCATTCCACGCCTACATTCATATTTTCTACTTATTATTGTAACAATGAAATAACTTTTAAAAATAAAATGACAAGAATCATAGAATCATAGGATGTATTTTCTAGTACAAATGCCTATCCTCATTCCATGCCTACCTTCACATTTTCAAAAAGCTTGTTTACTTACTAAAAAATTAAATAAAACCATGCCTATCCTCATTCCATAACTACCTTCACATTTTCAAAAAGCTGGTTTACTTACTAAAAAATTAAATAAAACAATGAAATATTTATTTTTTTACTATCATCTCATTTTTACCATCATGTTTGTAAAAAAATCCATACATATATATCCTCACTTTCATGTCTCCAAAATATTATATATCATCATTTTCATGTCTCCAAAATATTTTTATACTCATTTAAAAAAAGAGTTTTTTTATAAACACACACCCCTCCCTGTCCCCTTAATGATTTTTTGTAAACATACACCCCTCCTTGTCCCCTAAAAGTCATTACATTGCTAAAAAAAGGTTAAATAAAAAGAGGAAGAAAAGTGCAAAATTCTGCATAGCGATGGAAGAAGAATTAATTCATTTGATGTAGTATGTGGTCCATTTAGTCCATTCTCTAATAATTGGACTACATTCTCTAAAATCAATGCCAATCATAAAGTTCGATGATATGTTTGAAGCTATAATAAAATCCAAAAATTAAAAGATGTATGATAGTGATCGATATGGACCATCTCTTTATCAAATCATGGTACTTTTTGTAACTTTCTTGCCTCACAAGAGCGATATCACGTTTAAATTATTTTTTAGTTCAAGTCCTTTGGTAATGGATTTAGTAAGTGGTTGGCTGGTTAAATGTAAATTTGTTAAAGTTTATTTTTAATTGGTTTAGGTTTATTTTTAATATAATTTAGTTGTGAATATGTATTTCAATTAAAAAATTGTTGTCGAATTTTGATGATATTTATTTTAGTATATAAGTATTTAGTATGGAGATAAATATTTTTGTTTTAAATGTACATATGTCATTAAATCAATGTAAGTTGGAGCGGCTGTTTAGCAAGCTCGAGTGCTTTATAAATGTAAAATCTTTATGTGGCTAATTTTGAAGGAAATTTTTTTGACTTAGGATAAACTATGAAAAATGAAGATTAATGGTCCAGGTATTTGTAGTTTATGTAGGAGCCATGAAGAGAAAATAGATCATTTATTCAATCAATGTGTTTTTTCTAAATACGTTTGGAAAGGTATAAGTGACAACTTACATATTGATAACATGTGGGTTGAGGGAAATATTGAGGGAAGCTTAAAACATTGGTATAAAAAACCAGAGTTGAGAACTATAAAGTATGTTCCCTTTTTAACACTTTGGGGTATTTGAAAAGCCAGAAATGATAGGATTTTTGAGGAAAAATACTCCCCATATTTTTGTGTAACTGCGCAGGTGATGGCTATGTACAAGTTCTTTAAAGAAGAGGAATCCAATGTTAAAGTTTGTATTATGAAAGATCTGAATATTGATGAAAAAGGATGCAGGGGATTTTTTGATGGAGCTTGTGAGGGACAAAATAATTAGTGTGCGCTGGGTGGCAAACTTGTTCTTTCAGATTCCCATTGTATAGGGTTCAAGGAGAATTATGGAAGGGGAACTAACAACAAAGCATAAAGTTTGGCATTAAGAACCTTGATCAAATTAGCTCAAGAGGAAAAGGTGGAGGACATGCAGGTTTATGAAGATTCAAAATTTTGGATGGATTTTATGAATGAGAAAAAAAACTTTTGAATATCAATCTTCATGGCATAGGATCTGATTTGAAACTATTACTAGGAGTTTTCAATACTTTCCTGATTTGCCATATTTATAGAGAGAAAAATGATTATGTAGATGCATTATCAAAAGAGGGTCTTCTTCTTGCTACATGAACACTTACATACACAAGAAAAAAGAATGGAGACATTACAATCAATACAATTAGTTTGGAATTCATGTGAAGATGAAAAAACGTATGCTCAATACTACAAGTATGAAAATTTGTGTAAGCAATATATAAATTTGTGGCATGGGTTGGTGCAAGGTAATGATACTCAATTATGACATGTTAGTTGCAATGACATTCTGGAAAAACATAAATATTATCATTAAAATAAATTATTAGAGGTACCTACAAAACGTTTTCCGATTAGGTGTAAAAAGATGAAACGTAGAAAAACGGATGACCTTCCGGAATATATAACTTTTATTTATGGAAAAGTGGTATAACCACCCCAAAATGTCATTATTCGAAGATTGGTATGTTATTTTTTTTCTCAAACATAATGCACATGTTTTAGTTGACCTACCTATTTGCTATGTAAATTTTCAATTTATGAGAAAAAAATATGTAGAGGTGTAGGCAATAGAAGAATCTTGTGAGGGGTTATTTTTCCAAAATTTTAAAAGTTAATTTTATATTTTTTTTAAATTACCGAAGTCAGTGAAGCCCTAAAAGGACATGGTCAAGTTTTAATCCACCATATCATGGTCTAAAAATAATCAAAACACTTTTTTTGTTTTGTTTAGGTTGTAGGTATTTTTGTGCTCTTATGTGGGTTCTCTTCCGTTTTCGAAATAGGTAAGCCAATCAAAAGTTATAGGCCAAATAAACGACCTATGTTTTTTACGAATTTGACATGAGTCTAGTTAAAAATGAATTAAAAATAGAGAACAACAACAGATCTATTAAAAATATATATATTTGGAATCTGCACACAGAGCTCGAGAAGCATGTGCAATTTCATCTGCAGTGCACTCGTGGAGCTTATGTGGAACTAGTTGTGAAAAACCGAAAGTTATAGCATTTGATGTTTTCTGCTATAAATCAGACCGAGCCTAAAGGTGCAATCCGAAGCTAATTCCAAGCCTGCAAGGGTGCCAAAAACAATTTGAATTCAAACACGCCAGCATGCAACTACGCGCATGCGCAAAAATGCGCACGCGTGATTGACAACGCGCATGCGTAGGTGCGCGCACACGTTAAGAACATCGCGCACGCGCTATTGTATGCCTTTGTATGGTTTATTCAATTTCCTTTGTCAAGGGGATACATGAAGTTGATGAATATGTGATGATGAAGAAGATGACGATGATGGAGATGTTGATGAGGAAGGGGGAGATGACAATGATGTTGAAGATGTTGATGATGATGATGTTGATGATGATGAGATGATGGTGATGGTGATGATGATGATGATGACAATGGTGATGAAGATGACGATGAGGATGATGGTGATGGTGATGATGATGATGGAAATGGTGATGAAGATGACGATGAGGATGATGGTGATGATGATGATGATGATGATGATGATGGTGATGAGGATGATGGTGATGAGGATGATGATCATGATGGTGATGAATATGCCGATGATGATGGTGATGGTGATGATGATGATCATCATCACCATCAACATCATTATCAACATCTTCATCATCATTATCATCTCCCCCTTCCTCATCAACATCTCCACCATCGTCATCTTCTTCATCATCATCATCTTCATCACCATCCTCATCAACATCAACATCATCTCCATCATCATCATCTTCTTCATCCTCATCACCATCATCATCATCATCTTCGTCATCATCATCATTGTCATCATCAACACCATCATCATCATCATCTTCGTCATCATCATCATTGTCATCATCAACACCATCATCATCATCATCCTTCTTCCTCATCTTCATCAACATCCAGGTCATCATCTTCATCGTCAACGTCATCATCATCATCAACATTGATGGCGATGATGATGAAGATGATGATGACGATGTTGATGATGAGTACGATGATCATCAACATCATCATCATGTTCATCATCGTACTCATATTCATTACCATCCACCATCATCATCATCATCATCTTCGTCATCACCCTCTTCCTCATCATCATCATCAACAACATCTTCGTCGTCATCATCATCATCAAATGATGACAATACGAAGATGATGATGATGATGACGAAGAAGATGGCGATGACGAGTATGATGAGGATGATGAAGATGACGATTATGATGATGAAGACAATGATCATCGTGACCATGATCATATGATGATGATGATGATGGTGAGGATGATGAAGATGGCGATGATGATGATGACAAATATGATGATTTTGATGATGATGATCATATTCGTCATCTTCATCATCGTACTCATATTCATCATCATCCACCACCATCATCATCATCATCGTCATCCTCGTCCTCCTCGTCCTCACAATGATGATGATGATGAAGATGATGATGATGATGATGGTGATGATGATGATGATGGTGATGATGATGATCATGTTGATGATGATGATGAAGATGATGATGATGATGAGAATGATGTGCTGCATATTCGTCATATTCTTCATCATCAACATCATCATCATCCCATTAGTCATCATCATCATCACCATCTTCATCATCATCGTCGTCACCATCATCATCATCATCATCATCATCATGATAAGGATGATGGTGATGACGAGTATGATAAGGATGATGAAGATGACAATCATCATCATCATCATCATCATCTTCATCATCCTCATCATCATCCGCATCCTCACAATGATGATGATGATGAGGAGGAGGAAGTTGATGATGATGATCATGTTGATGCTGATGATGAAGATGTTGATGATGTGCTGCATATTCCTCATCATCTTCATCATCATCATCATCATCTCCAAATTAGTCATCATCATCATCGTACTCATATTCACCATCATCCGCCACCACCACCACCACCATCATCATCATCATCATCATCATCATATCATCACGATGAAGATGATGATGATGTGTTGCATATTCGTCATCATCTCCAACAACATCTTCATCATCGTCATCATCATCGTCATCATCATCATCATCGTCATCATCATCATCCTCATGCTCATCCTCACAATTATGATGATGACAATGATGATGATGACGATAATGATGATCATGCTGTGGATCATGTTGTGGATGATGATGATGTGTTGCATATTCGCCACCATCTTCATCATCAACATCATAATCATCATCATCATCATCACCATCATCTCCATTAGTCATCATCGTCATCATCATCATCATCAACATCATCATCATCATGATCTTCATCATCATCATCATCATCATCATCATCATCATCATCATGACGAAGATTATGATGATGATGATGATGATGATGACGATGAAGATGGTGATGATGATGATGATGATGAAGATGGTGATGATGATGATGATGACTAATGGAGATGATGATGATGTTGATGATGAATATGATGACAAACATGCTGCACATCATCCTCATCCTCATCATCATCTTCATCATCACCTTCATGATGATGATGATGATGAAGATGGCTATGATGAGTATGATAAGGATGATGAAGATGTCGATTATGATGACGAAGACAATGATCATCGTGACCATGATCATATGATGATAATGGTGATGGGGAGGATGATGAAGATGGCGATGATGATGACTAATGAAGATGATGATGATGGCGATGTGTTGCATATTCGCCATCATATTCATCATCAACATCATAATCATCATCATCATCATCATCATCATCTCCATTAGTCATCATCATCATCATCATCATCAACATCATCATCATCATCATCTTCATCATCATCATCATCATCATCATCATCATCATCATCATCATGACGAAGATGATGATGATGATGATGATGATGACGATGACGATGAAGATGGTGATGATGATGACGACGATGAAGATGGTGATGATGATGATGATGATGACTGCTGGAGATGATGATGATGAAGATGATGACGAATATGCTGCACATCATCCTCATCCTCATCATCATCTTCATTATCATCTTCATGATGATGATGATGATGAAGATGGATATGACGAGTATGATGAGGATGATGAAGATGTCGATTATGATGACGAAGACAATGATCATCGTGACCATGATCATATGATGATGATGGTGATGGTGAGGATGATGAAGATGGCGATGACGATGACTAATGAAGATGATGATGACGAATATGATGATTTTGATGATGATGATCATATTCGTCATCATCATCATCATCACCATCCTCGTCCTCACAATGATGATGATGATGAAGATAATGACGATGATGATGGTGATGATGATTATCATGTTGTTGTTGATGATGAAGATGATGATGAGGATGAGGATGATGTGCTGCATATTCGTCATCATCTTCATCATCAACATCATCATCATCATCATCATCTCCATTAGTCATCATCTTCATCATCATCTCCATTAGTCATCATCTTCATCATCATCATCATCTCCATTAGTCATCATCTTCATCATCATCATCATCCACATGCTCTTCCTCACAATGATGATGACGACGACGATGATGAAAATGATGATGATGATGATGCTATGGATCATATTGTGGATGATGATGATGTGCTACATATTCATCATCATCTTCATCATCAACATCATCATCATCATCAATCATCATCATCACCATCTCCATTAGTCATCATCATCATCATTATCACCATCTTCATCGTCATCATCATCATCATCACCATCTTCATCATCATCATGATCTTCATCACCATCGTCATCATCACCATCATCATCATCATCATCATCATACTCATATTCATCATCATCCACCACCATCATCATCATCATCATATCATCATCATTATCATCATCCTCGTCCTCACAATGATGATGATGATGAAGATGATGACGATGATGATGGTGATGATGATGATCCTGTTGTTGATGATGATGAAGATGATGATGATGAAGATGATGATGATGATGAGGATGATGTGTTGCATATTCGTCATCATCTTCATCATCAACATCATCGTCAACAACATCATCATCATCATCATCATCATCTCCATTAGTCATCATCATCATCACCATCTTCATCATCATCATCATCTTCGTCATGATCTTCATCATCATCATCATCTTCGTCATGATCTTCATCATCATCATCATCAGATCATCATGATGAAAAACCTTATTTTATTGCAATTGTGATTCCACTTACAGCAGATGAACACTATTCATAAAATATTCCACGATGAGGAGGCCCTCCATGACTACTTGATTAGATCCTTTACATCTCATCATCTTCATCCTACACTGAGACAAAAAATAACAGGTGCCTTAGATTTTGATTAATACAGCAATGTAAAGAAGAGTGCTTTGCATATTACATGAAGCCAAGCTTATACCTTCTGTGCTATGCTTTTCCAGCCTTCCATAGGGGTGGGAGTATCAAGACTGTTATCCTTCCCCATAAATTAACCGGGCAAATATTTCCTAGAAAATAAAACTAACCATCAAAGTGCATTGTGTCACATCTGTATCACCCTAAGAGAATAAAATCTGATGGTAATTATGAACAAATCTGACATACTACGATCTCACAATAATCGCACCTCCGAGCAGTCTTTATACAACATTAATATATATCTACTATGTATTTAATTATTCTTGATGTAATACATATGTTTCTAATTGAAAATTAAATTAATGTTTTGAAATCAAAATACACAAATTTGTAAATATACCTTTAAACCCCCAAACACCTAGAAGCACTTAAATGCACTTAGGGATTATGGGTTAGAATAGGTCCTAAAGTCCTTTATGGGGGAGGCTCTTTATGGGGAGGGGCTCTAGGAATAACCTGACACATTTATATCTGTTGGGCAATAAATATAATGAACGTTACCCACCAACCATTACAACGTTCAGCAAGGACGCACACGTGCCAGAGGCGCGTGTGCGTCCCTGTTGAACATAAAATTTAGAAAATCACCCACGTTCTTTCTCCCGCATTTTTTCCTCATTCATCGCGTTCTCTTCACTAGTTTCATGCATAGTCCAACAATCATTTTCATGGTAGATTGAATTCATACACCATTTGGATAAAATACACAATATTTGGGGCTCTATTTGGCTCTTTGGATTGAATACACACCTATTGGGCTCTATTTGAATCAATTGAGTGAATACACAACAGTTGGACTCTATTTGGCACCTTGGATTGAATTCTCATGCTACTTGGATACACATGAAGTCTTCTTACATATAGTGGACACATCAAAAGAGCATTTGACATTTGAAGCAAAGAGCAATCATAATCCTTGAGGTATGGTGAAATTTTGATATTTTAAAATGTAATTTAGTCTTCATTCACTTGTTTGAATGGCATATATTTTGGTTTTTCCTGATGAATTGTATGATAGATCTATTTTAGTCTTCTTAATCTTCAAAATAGACAATAAAAACATCCTACCAAAAAAAAACTACAACATGCACCAAGCAATGCTTTCAACCTTTCATGAAGATAATAAAAAAAAAATTACTTGCATCACCACCAATAACATTTCATAATCACATTCCCCCATCTAGTAGACAAACATTTTTTGAATTCCTCATGGTTTCACTACAACAACTCACACAAACACCTAATCAATTGAAAACTCTTAGTCTTTTGGGGCTATTTTCCCTCATCCATACCATGAAAATGAAGTGATATGAGATTCTCCCTTGTAGGGAATTTGCTGGACTACTAACATCCCATACCACCATCCAATACCATCCTACTGAGTTCCTAGATGTGATGTTGTAACTTTATATGTAGAGCATTCCCAATAGCTTTTAAGATTATATGAAAACATTATCACTAGATGTTGTTGTACATAATCAATTGCTACATCGAGCTTTAATAATCATGCACATCAAGTTTTAATATCTTGTTTGTTGTTCATTCTTGCAAGGGTCATATTTTCGTTTTTCCAAAAGCGCATTGAATATGGGCAACAGACGTAATAATCAAAGGAATTCTAGAAGGACGTAGCTGCCCCCTGAAAAGGCCCATGAGATAAGAGAAAAGGCCAGGTTGTACATGCAAAACCGTAGAAATCAAAATGTTAGTGCCTTAGATCCATCAACAAGCAATGACGAAGTGCTTGAAGTCAATCAAATCTTTCCTGATGTCGAGTATGAAGGGATGGATGTTGAACAAGTTCTTAACTGGCAACCACCCCAAGAAGAGCACCCACCTGGCGAACACACTCCATTACAGGACCAATTACTGAACGAAGGGCCACAACAAACCGTTGACGAGACTCGTACGTCCTTGCCGACTCCCTTGCCTCAACTATCAACCAGACGATGAAGAAATCCCAGACGTATTCATGTGGATGAAAGTTCATTTTCAGGACTTGAAGGTAAGATGCCCAAACGCACTATTGATTTCCATTGTAACAAGATAATCAAAGATTTTTTTGAATCCAAAACTGATGCAGCAAAATGTCAATTGTTTCTTGCTTTGTTAAAATCACATTGTCTCGATCATGTTAGGAGAATTTTGTGCATAAAGGTAGTTAGAAGTTCAGAGGCCAACAATCATGTTGTTAGAAATCTACAATCTGCATTTAATTTGATTGGAAAAACTTCTCACACAAAAGATTTTAATGCAGCCCGTCATGTACTGTCGGAATCGATTGTAGACAAATCCACAAGGCAACGCCGCCTACTATCACACACATGTAAAATCTTTAAAGTAGATAGAAAGACTCTTCAAAAGTATTCTTCCATTAGAGAAAAACTTGAGACCCTAGGCCAAAAATATTGTTGGGCCTTTGTTGGTAGGTTACCTCGTTCAGACATGAAGCTCATTGATGCTGTTAAAGAACTAGTGCAAAAGTTTTGGCATGATAACACTAGACCGACATCGAATCAAAGAGATGTTTTAAAGTTGATAAAAGGTGTTAGGGGGGGTGAACCCCATGTCAAGCACTTCCTTGACACCACACAAACAAAACTCTATGAGAGATTCAAGAATGAGCACACACAATTGAACTTGGGCCAAAGGTCCTTCGAAAAATGCAAACCCTGGTATGTTAGAATTTGCATTGGTCGCAGTACATTTTGTTGTAGATAACATGTAGAATTTGAGTACTATTATGATACATATAGACATTTATTTTGTGGTTTGCATACTAACATTGTGCAGGATTTCCCTTCACTACAACCACCGAATGCATCCAGAGAATTTATACATAGCATAATGTGTCGAAGGCCTGAAGGACAAAAATATTATAAAAGATCATGTTTATATGGGACGTGTTCCAGTTGCAGTGGATTTGCATTATTGAGCCGTTGCATCCATGCAACTGCGGAGGACGACTTTGGGAGGATGTCAGTAGAAATGCAAAACTTCCAGTACATAACATATCAAGTAGATAGTTCGAAGGAAAGCAAAAAAATTGCATTGGTGAAGTCACAGGTAATCTAAGTTTGCATGCTTTCATATTGTACATGTTGAATTTGTACATATATATTCAGATTGAAAATGTCACATTGTATTAATGCCCTTGGTTTTGTGGCACCAGGTACAAATTTGTGATTTCATGAAGGAATTCTACCAAAAGACTGAGCATTATGTACATCATGTCCATGTAGCACGATGGCAGGATGAACAGTACAGATAGTGTAGGGATACCTTTCCCAAGGGCACAAAATTGTTGGTTGTGGACTTTGCGGAAAACTATACCCTACAGCCACAGAATGAGATTCAAAGTCAATACTACCATTCAGACCAAGTTAGCATAATGTTCCATATCACGTACAGGCACGCGCCAGAGAGAAACAACGACATGAGGATAATATTGAAAGAGACCAACTTCTACATCAGTGACGATAGGTTCCATGACCTGCATTATGTGCAGCATTGCTTCAAAATTTTCTATGATCAACTGAAGGAGAGAGGGATACATATGGATCAGCATTGGATATGGTCAGATGGTTGTGTAGGCCAGTTAAAAAATGCACGTGTTTTCCAGTGGTTGAGTATGTTGCACAAGACTTATGATGTGCTGCATGTATGGAACTATTTTGAGACCGGGCATGGAAAGGGAGAGCACGACGGGGCTGGAGCATGTCTCAAAATTTCCCTACGAAGGGAGGAGATGAGGTGCATGGGAGGCCCTCATATTCGGAATGCCGAATCCACAGTTCAATGGTGCAAAGAAAAAATGTCAGATCGAACCACGGGGCAACACATACCAACAGGTAGAGGACATGTTGTCAGAAATTTATGGAATGTAGTTGATATAGATTGATCGCATTCTTATAGTTGTAGTACTGTGCAAGGCACTCATGGATCTCATTTGGTTCGAAGCTCAAACAATCCTTTATTTGAAATATGGACGTGAAAACTTGCTTGCTTTTGTGGGTATTGCAACAGTTGTGAGTGGGATGAGTGCGAATCAATGGATTGGGTTGATGAATGGGATCATGTATCACTTGCAGTGGACCCACGTGCAGTTGCTGAAACAATCCAGTTAGAGGAAGGCCAATCCTCTATTTCGAATGAATATGATCATATATCTGATCTTGTACAACCATGTAAACATTTCTGCATGCATATCCCGGTTCCCTCCTTGTTTTTGTAATTATCCAAGTTATCTAACCACTGCTTGTTGGAATATGACCTTAAAATGCATTTTTGCAGGACACATCTATGTAGTTGTCGCCCTGACAGACAGTGCAATTGGCACGAATTATTGGTTGGCACGATGCATCCAGGGGAAGCAAACCCTCCTTGCATCATTAACGGATAGTGAAGGCATTTACCTTTTCGACTGGCTCGATGGTTGTTCAGGGGGAATATCTTACAGTGGATGGAAAAGGACCAAAGAGCAATGGCTACACATACACAGATTATAGACCAGGGTCGCAGGTGTATCACTTTACGCACTTGATCATGGGTACAAACATCCAACTACAGACAATTTCAACGAAGTCATCAAACAAGGTACGCTACTTACTACCTCATGCGGAGCATGAGAGGTTGTTCAAGACAATAAAAAATCGAGAGGATCCAGAAGGCCTAATTGATTGAGGTACATAGTATAGCCATGTGATTGTTTGTTCATGCACGGTTAATGTTATTCATGTTAGATGGTTTATTTGATATCATTATCTTATATCGTTTATTTGATGTCTGAGTTATGATTAAATTATGATTTATAGCCATGTGATTATTTATTCATGTATGATTAACCCTAGAAGCACTAATATAACCCTACAAACATATTCTAGCCCTAGAAATGCTAGAAAGCTAAACTAACCCTAGAAACACTAATCTAACCCTCAGAAACTAATTTAGAATCCTAGAAACATAATCTATCCCTAGAAATCCTAGAAAGCTAAACTAACCCTATAAACACTAATCTAACCCTCAGAAACTAATCTAGAATCCTAGAAACATAATCTAGCCCTAGAAATCCTAGAAAGCTAAACTAACCCTAGAAACACTAATCTAACCCTCAGAAACTAATCTAGAATCCTAGAAACCTAATGTAGCCCTATTAACCTAATCTAGCCCTAGAATCCGTGACCCACCACACGTACCCTCAATAAGGGGTATTTGGACTCCAAGTGGGATAGGATCACTATTAGAAGGGTTTGTTACCCAATCTATTAAGGGCCCAAGTCACAATGAGTCATTTCTAGTCTTATATAGCCTATATGCCGCTAATCAAATGCCAAAAAATCTGGCTGGGAGAACACTTGTTATCTTACACACTCTAATTAACCTCTAGGCAAAGCAACGACCATTGCTCTGTAACCTGTGAAGGCTGCGCAGGAAAAAAACTAAGTGCTACTAATCAGAGGAGGGTAGTTGTCACTGGATTGGGAGTAGTCACTTTCTTTGGTCATGATCCAGGTACTTTATAGGGAAATATTCTTCAGGGACAGAGTGGTATCAGTGATATTGAGAGCTTTGATTGCTCTAATTTTGCAAGTGTAATTGGCGTCAAAGCGATTCATTTGCTTCCTCTCATTTACACCTCTTTTGAATTTTTCTACTTGACTTGTAAATGTGGAATAGTCCACCAAGTCAAAGGGTTTTTTCTCATCATGATCTCACCAAGAGACACATACACAAAAACCATGCATCATGTACAAAATAAACATGCAAAAGCCTTCGGGTCAATGCTTAATCAGTGATCTCCACCATGCATGATTCACTCAAGCATGATTCTCCTTACAATACATGCAAGAGCTAGCAACAACATTCAACATTGCCTTCACACAACCTCTATGACCTCTATTCCTTATGTAGCTCAGTCTCCATGCTTTATGCACTACGGTCATAATAATCATAGCAATTGTCTAATAATTCATAAACACATGTGATCAATCATGACTACTCAATCCATCGTGATGTCGCATAAGTAAAAAAAAAATGAGACCAAGACTTCCTTGGGACAAAATATTGTTGATTCATATCTTCAACCCCTCCATCTATTACAGTTATTCTTCACAGCTACAAAATCCCAACAATGACATAATAATTGGGAATCACATTCAACTCAAGCCCATCATTAGTAGTACTTATTTGCAACTTTTCCATGATAATTATTTCATAAAACATAATATTAGTAGCATCTTGTAGAATATTTTCTCATTATATGGTGCATTGCATCAAACCAATAGACAATGACTACTATTTTGCAACAAATAACCTCCAAAAAACATAGAACCAATGACATCATAGAAAAACCATAGAACATAGAAACACACTATGTAACATAATTATCAATGAAAAGTATACTTTATTATATGTTAATCCTCTTATCCTACAAATGAAACTTCCCAATATTTTGTTGCTTCCGGTTCTCTTGTCAGATTTATTAGAAAATATAGGGAGATGTTTTTCAACAAAATTCAATGTAATTGCACATTTATTACATGTATATGTACATTAAGGACATGTAACTACTTCCTTAACAAAAAGAGAAGTTGAGAGAAAATCTCTTAATAACTTAACACTCAACCTAAACACAAAGATATTATAAAAATTAATCATAAAAATACTCACCTAACACATACTTAGCTGAGAGAATATCTCAATTATATCAACATCCACTTAGTTAGGCTCATAAAAACCACATCCACCCTGTGATACCTCATGTATACATCCACTTAACTTATGTGCACAAACTTCAACCATATGTGAACCCATCATATAACACGTTACCTAATCTAGTAGGTCAATCACTCATAATAACCATGAAGTAATAGGTCATAGTATACATATGCAAAATTATTCATATTTGCACTTGTATCCTCATCCATTAGCATACACCAAATATATTTGAAAACATTGCATTATCAACCCTCACGCAAACCCTAGCACTAAACCATCTCCTTCATCATCACCATCACCATCGCCATCACCATATCCATCATCATCATTGACTCTAACTCTAACCCTAATTCAATTTTCTTCTATAACCCTAGCCCTAACCCTCACCCAAACCCTAGCACTAAGCCATCTTCTCCATCCTCACCATCACCATCATCGTCACCATCAACATCTTCATCATCACCACCATCTCCATCATCATCATTGACACTAACTCTAACCCTAATTCAATTTCCTTCTATAACCCTAGCCGTAACCCTCACCCAAACCCTAGCACTAAGCCATCTTCTCCATCCTCACCATCACCATCACCATCACCATCAACATCTTCATCATCACCACCATCTCCATCATCATCATTGACTTTACCTCTAACCCTAATTCAATTTCCTTCTATAACCCTAGCCCTAACCCTCACCCAAACCCTAGCACTAAGCCATCTTCTCCATCCTCACCATCACCATCACCATCACCATCACCGTCACCATCAACATCTTCATCATCACCAACATCTCCATCATCACCACCATCTCCATCATCATCATTGACTCTACCTCTAACCCTAATTCAATTTCCTTCTATAACCCTAGCCCTAACCCTCACCCAAACCCTAGCACTAAGCCATCTTCTCCATCCTCACCATCACCCTCACCGTCACCATCAACGTCTTCATCATCACCATCATCTCCATCATCATCATTGACTCTACCTCTAACCCTAACTCTAACTCCAACTCTAACTCTAACTCCAGGTTCCTCATCAAAGCCTCCATCATCATCATCTTCATGACCATCGCCATCACCATCACCATCACCATCAACCTCTTCATCATCATCACCATCATCATCATCATACGTTCCCGGTGGGTGATTTTCAAGAGTTGACCCCCGTGTGCAAAAATTGCACACTCCCTCACTGAGCAAAACCCTAGTTTCCAAGATGGACATACAAGATGAGGGCGGGGCCACCAGGCCAGAGGGGAGGGGCACCCCTAGCACTATCCCGGCGTGTTGAATCCAACGGAGTCGACGGTTCATCGATTCGAGCCATGTTCTTCATTCTATGGCTCGTCCCGTCTCGCATCTAGAAGGCCTTCAGGGACACCTGCTGGATACCTGCCGGGGGCATAGAAATCCAACCGTGCAGCAAAACCAGGTTTTGGGGAGTCATGCAGGTGTGTCTAGGTAGGTTCCGGTTGGGAACGCTAGCCACAAGTGCCCGGTGGGTGATTTTCCAGAGTTGACCCCTGTGTGCAAAAATTGCACACTCCATCACTAAGCAAAACCCTAGTTTCCAAGATGGACGTACAAGATGAGGGCGGGGCCACTGGGTCAGAGGGGAGGGGAACCCCTAACACTATCCCGGCATGCTAAATCCAACGGAGTTGACGGTTCATCGATCTGAGCCAAGATCTTCATTCTATGGCTCGTCCTGTCTCGCATCCAGAGGGCCTTTAGGGACACCTGCTGGATACCTACCGGGGGCGTAGAACTCCAACCGTACAACAAAACCAGGTTCCGGGGAGTCATGCAGGTGTGTCTAGGCAGGTTTCGGTCGGGAACGCTAGCCACAAGTGCCCAGTGGATGATTTTCCAGAGTTGACCGCCGTGTGCAAAATTGCACACTCTCTCACTGAGCAAAACCCTAGTTTCCAAGATGGATGTACAAGATGAGGGCGGGGCCACCGAGCCGGAGGGGAGGGGCACCCCTAGCACTATCCCGACGTGCTGAATCCAACGGAGTGGTCGGTTCGTCGATCTGAGCCATGGTCTTCATTCTATGGCTCGTCCCGTCTCGCATCCAAAAGGCCTTCATGGACACCTGCTAGATACCTGCCGGGGGCGTAGAATTCCAACCGTGCAACAAAACCGGATTCCGGGGAGTCCTGCAAAACCCTAGTTTCCAAGATGGACGTACAAGATGAGGGAGGGGCCACCGGGTCAGAGGGGAGGGGAACCCCTAACACTATCCCGGCATGCTAAATCCAACGGAGTTGACGGTTCATCGATCTGAGCCAAGATCTTCATTCTATGGCTCATCCTGTCTCGCATCCAGAGGGCCTTTAGGGACACCTGCTGGATACCTACCGGGGGCGTAGAACTCCAACCGTACAACAAAACCAGGTTCCGGGGAGTCATGCAGGTGTGTCTAGGCAGGTTTCGGTCGGGAACGCTAGCCACAAGTGCCCAGTGGATGATTTTCCAGAGTTGACCGCCGTGTGCAAAATTGCACACTCTCTCACTGAGCAAAACCCTAGTTTCCAAGATGGATGTCCAAGATGAGGGCGGGGCCACCGGGCCGGAGGGGAGGGGCACCCCTAGCACTATCCCGACGTGCTGAATCCAACGGAGTCGTCGGTTCGTCGATCTGAGCCATGGTCTTCATTCTATGGCTCGTCCCGTCTCGCATCCAAAAGGCCTTCATGGACACCTGCTAGATACCTGCCGGGGGCGTAGAATTCCAACCGTGCAACAAAACCGGATTCCGGGGAGTCCTGCAGGTGTGTATAGGCAGGTTCCGGTTGGGAACGCTAGCCCTAAGTGCCCGGTGGAATATTTTTGACATTAGATGCAAAACTTCCTTCCGACTTGTAACTATAAAACACGTCCACCCACAAATAAACCTTTGTCTTCCTCACATAACACAAATCACTCGTTTTGTGCATTAGCGAGACATGGGGCTAAAAAAATTTGGCATTTCCATATGAAAAAATTATTTAGTACACTTGCATGATGCCATTTGACCTGCTCAATGGTAGAGCATGCCAGGGAACTGTGTTTTATAAAAAAATCACAGGCTTGAATGTGGTAAAATGAATTATTATGATTCCAATAAGTTTAACTAGTTTTATGGCTTTATGAAGGTTATGGTGAAACAATGAACAATCAATGTGAAGTTATGGTTCTTATTTTTTATTAATTTGTACCTCTGCACAATAGGTTTAATGCATCCTAAGAGAATATCTTTTGAATAAATGTGGTAAAATTTAAATTTTGGAAAGTGTTTTTTTTAGTATTTTTTAAAATTCCATTTTTAAAATTTTTAAACTTATATATAAATGTACATCCAACAATTAAAAAAATAGTATCTCAATGTACTCTAAATGATAAAATATATCACACTCTAAAATGAATATATTTTAGTAAAAAATTATAAGAGTATTTTTATAATATATTTTTTTTTTTATTTTAGTAGAAAAATTATAAGAGTATTTTTTTAATATTTTTTTTATCATTGTTGAATTATAAAATATATCACACTTAAAATGATATATTTTAGTTTGTATATTATGTTAGCTATTCAAAAAAAAAATATGATAATAGTGATGGTTATTAATATTTATTGAACTAGTGAGTTTGATTTATCTAAATTTAATATTATGTTTCATTTGTTTAAAAATTTATTTAAAAGAAAATAAAATAAAATCAATTTTGATTTTTATCTAATATTAAGAAAGATGATGAATTATTTAGTTTGTTTTAAAATTTTATTTTTGTGCTCAACATTCCTAAGTCACCATAGTTTTGATGAGTTAAAAGGTTAGGAAGGTTGTTATTGTAACAATTTTGAAATTGTGATTTAATGTAGGTGTATGTAGGACATTTTAAGATAAAGTGATTTTCATCTTCAACCCTTTTAGTGTCTCAAAGATGACAAATTCTTTCATCTGTGACTTTAGGAAATGTCCATGTTTTGTTTCAATATGGAGCTCATAAGAGTTTGATTTTATTAAGCAATGGTGATTTTCTCTTTATGCAAGTTACAATAGATATATTTTTATATCTTAATTTTCTCTTATCCTCTATTTCTTTATTGAGCAACCATTTCCTTTTAAATTTAGATGTAATCATATTTTTAATATTATTCTTACTCTGTAAAGTGACATCTTCATTGAATCCACAATGATTTAGCCAAGGCTTGGCATCTTTATGCCAAACCCGTTTGATTCATGGGTGGTTTTAATTGGAGTTTGAAGCAATCTTAGGAAGCTTCTCTTCTTCCATAATATTGTTTATCTTGTTCTTGTACATTAGTTAGCTATTCATAGTCATGCTCTTAATGGAGGAGAAGAATGACTCACTTTTATGAGGAGAATGGGATAGGGTGTATTATCTTTAATATTGAGATTACAAGTTATAAAATGTTTTTGGATTTTATCTTCTTTCTACATGATTCTCTAGAAATGTTGCAACCCTAGATCATAGAAGATAATAGGAGTGATAAGAGTCTCAATGATAAGTTTCTTCTTATACTTCCAAAGTCCACTAATTTTCATATGTTTTTAGGTCCTTAATAACCTTTACACCCTCCATTTATCATTTTCTCAATGTTATAGTTCTAGTTCAGCTTGCGATGAAGATGTAGATTCATAGATATTTGTATGAATTCACTTCCTCCAAGTTGTTGTCATACACAAAATTAACATAAGTGATATTTTTGGATTTGATTATCATAATCTTTCTTTTATCATTGTTAACCATGATACCCATACAAAAGTCAAAAACCTTGAAAAAAGAAAAAAATCGCAATTTCTATTTAGTTGAAAAACAAATCACAATCCTCATGTGCTCACAACACAATACAAAAGAGCAAGTGCAAATGAATCAATTTCATGAAGTCTTTTGTTCCACCTAAAGAGGCTTCACAAATAACTAAGTCCTTTGAGGAGGAAAACTTTGTATCCATGCTTTCTACACTAGCCCTGGGAGAAGATTGGACTCTCCTATTGATATTTGTGATTGTTAATCTACAATTGGATGGTCATTTTTTGAAAGATTACGTCTTTCAAATCTATTTTTGTCCCTTTTATCTTAAAAAAATTGAATGTAAATATACAACTTGATTTATCATTTTTCAAGTTGTAAAGATATACATTTGTGCTTTAACATTATAGAAAGTGAAAACACAATAATCATTGTTATTAACAATAACATTTGATTGTCTAAGTGAAGTGACATTTAACATTATATGTATTTATCTTTGTATAATGCACCTTGAGGAAATCAGTTAGAGACAACTTTTTTTTTAAGAAACAATTGTTTATGATGTTCTCCTTGGTAAAGTAAGATTAAAAAATTTGGTTTTAGAATATGAAATACAACAAACTAACGAGTAAGAAATGGAGATAAATTTTGTAAGGAATTTTTTCTTTTATATGATTTAACATAATTGAGTGTCGTAGTCTTAATATTTAGAATGTATTTTATCTTTAGTTGAGCTTTTAGGTTTCTTGTCCTTTTTAGTTTGTATGAGTACTCCATATTCTTTTCCCTTCTTAGGTCGAACGACTACTCCACATTCTTTATCCTAAATTGAGAAAAAAATTGCTAAGATTTTACTCGCCTAAATTAATTTAACATAATTAAGTATCCTAGCTACAATAATTAGAATGGGTGTCATCACACTTACAAGTGAACAATCAACTTTTTATTTGTTTATATTTGAGAGTAGGAGAACTTCACATAGATGAAATACATCAATGATTCTATAATATAAATGTGAACACTAAAAAAATAAAAAATAGAAAGATTGTTAACACCAAAAAAGAAAAAATAAAAAGATTATTCCATTAGCCAAGAACATCTCATGGGATGGTATAATATATGCATACCTGGTTATGTTCAGACGAACAATATCCAGCCTGCGGCAGAGAGGAAAGCACATGGTGACCTTGCAGCGCTAGGGTTTGTAGGGTTTGCCTAGTTTGGGCCTCCATGGCCACCCCTCCTCCTGTGAATCCTTCCCCAGAGGAGCTTCGTTCTCTCCTTGATGTCGCCTTTCACCTCTTGGTGGCCTCGTCTCCTCCCTCTCTTGCAGCGAATCTCCCTCCCTCTTCCTTTGTCAAGAGAGTAGTAGCTCCCAATGTGCAGATCACATCGGCAGCTTCCAGGATGAAAGCACTAGCCCTGAATGAAAGAGGTCTCGTTGGGCAATTTACTGGGATTTGGCCATCTCTGAAAACCATGGATTCTTGGCTTTCAAAGAACTGGATGCCTTTCATTTCTGGAGGACTTCATCATTTCTTCTGTGGTAAGGGTTTCTACACTTTTCTTTTTGAATTTAAAGAAGATAGAGATTTGATCTTTCGCAGTGGGCCTTATTTCCTGGGATCGAGAGGGTTGTATCTCAATAGATGGAACCTCTCTTTCGATCCTGATAAAGATATTCCCTCTGCTGTTCCGGTCTGGGTTCGCCTTCCGCACCTCCCTCTTCACTGCTGGAACAACGAGGTCTTTCAAGATATTGGGAACTCCCTTGGAAGATACATAGACAAAGCGGAGCCCAAAGGGCACCTTTTATCATGTGTTAGGATCTATGTCGAAGTGGATCTGGAAAAGGGACTGCCAAAAGGAATAAATCTTCTCATGGATGGCTGGGAATTCTATCAGAAAGTGGATTATGAGTAATTACCCTTCAAATGTAGAAAATGTCATGAATATGGGCACTTTGTCAAAAACTGCCCCAAATCCACACAAGAAAATTCTGAAAAAGTTCAGGAAGAAGGATGGAAACAAGCCAAAAAAGGAAAAAAGGCTATACACAATGCATCCTCAAATAAACCTGGAACACAGCAGGGGAATAATAAGGATCAGCAACAGAAAAGCACCAAACCCTCAACTAGCAATCATTTTGAGAAACTCCAGATAAAAGAAGGGGAAATTCCTAATCATGAATAACAATTGAATGAGGAAAGAAATGAAGTTGGAAAAAACGCAGGTAATCCCATTGAAACCCTACATATCCTTGTCATCGAGCAGATCATTGAAACCCCCCCATCAGACTTACCTTCAACTAAGGAAACTTGGGCGGATATGGAAGCTTCAGAAGAGAACATCAAGCATCAGGCTTCCCTAGGAGGAACCTGGGCTGAAATGGTTAAAATAGTAGACCCAACCCCATATCTTCATCCTCAGGTCAAACCACCTCCAAAGAAACACAGTTCTCCCAAGATATTGAGGCAGCTGATATTGTTCCCCCCCCCGTCTGGCAGAGGAAGAAGGTCACAAAGCAACATTGCGAACAAGAGACAGAGAAAGAACTGAATCTAGGAAGACAGCTCAGTATAGAAGACACCAAACTACTACAAAACACCAAAACTAATGGAAACAAGGAAACTCGATCCCGAGCAGGATCTCAAGGACCAAAGAAATAATGAAGCTTATCTCTTGGAATTGCAGAGGGCTAGGCGGTATCCACAAAATCGAAGCAATAAAAAATATGCTGAAATCTGAAAAAGCTGATGTCCTTCTCATCCAAGAGACTAAGATGAATAAAAAGGAGGTTTTGGACCTTTCGAACCTCTTCTGGAAAAATAGCACTGGTATGGCAATCAGCTCTAGAGGACCTGCAGGTGGAATTGCGACCTTTTGTAACTCAAACAATGTCACCCTGAATCTGGTCAAAGAGAATACTCACTGGATCCTTACATAAATAATCAGCAAAATCAACTCAGACTCCTTCTTAATATGCAATGTTTACGGCCCGACTCACTATAGAGATAAGCAGACCTTCTGGAACTCCCTTCGCTCTCTTTGTGAGTACTATCCTGGCAAAATCCTCATCATTGTCGGAGACTTTAATACAACAATTTCCAGCATTGAGAAAAGGGGAGGCTTAATCATCAAGGACCCTTTTGGTGAAATGATGCAAGAACTAATGGCTGAATTCGATCTCTTGGATCCCAACCCAAATAATGGAAGATTCACCTGGAGCAACAAGCGCATTGGTCCGGGACATATAGCAGCTCAGCTGGATCGCTTTCTGATAAGTACCACCATCCTCCAACTTGATTTATTAGTTTCTTCTTATCTGATTTCCTCAGCCTCCTCAGACCACAAATCGATAGCACTCTCCCTCACCCCACCCTCTAATCTCGGTCCCATCCCCTTTAGATTCAACCCCCTCTGGCTACAATATAACTCAATGCTGGACTTAATTCACTCTGTTTGGATCAAACCTTTCTATGGCTCTCCTAGTTACATCTGGGAATCCAAGCTTAGGGCAGTCCGTCAAGCCTTAAAATATTGGGTAATATCCTCCTTCCAGGACCCCTCCTCCTCCAAAAACAAACTCCAAGCTAATATCGTTTCCCTGCAAAACCACATGGAGCAGGAAGAAATCACCCAGCAAATTCTCATGCAAGAAAAGGCTCTCAACTCTGACATCCTTATAGCTTCCAAGCGAGAGGAAGAAACCAGGAGACTGAAGTCTAGGCAACTTTGGCTCAAAGGGGGAGATAAAAATACCAAGTATTTTCATAACCAAACCAAAATCAGGCTAAGTCACAATTTCATCAGAGAACTTAAAGACTGCAACAATCAAGTGGTTAAAGGTCATGAAGCCTTGATGAAAATAGCCCACCATCATTTCAAGAATTTTCTCACGGACAGCGGAGATACGGATCCAATCTCCTAGGCAGATCTTCTTTCCGGAATCAAGCTCTCAATCTTTGATAAAGATAACGAAAAACTTGAGAAGCCTATCTCTAAGAATGAAATAATCTCGGCTATCTGGTCGCTACATCCGGATAAATCCCCCAGTCCTGATGGCTTCACTATCAACTTTTATCGAGCTGCTTGGCACATTATCAAAGAGGATTTAATGAAGATGTTGCATTGGACGAGGAACAAAGAGAAGATTGGAGGTGCCACAAACTCTACATTCCTAGCCCTCATCCCAAAGGACAAAAGCTCTCAATCCCTGGACAGATTCAGGCCCATATCCTTATGCAATACCTCTTATAAAATGCTCACCAAAATCCTTGCATAATGTATGAAAAAGATGATGAATAAAATCATCTCGGACACCCAAGGTGGTTTTATTGCTGGCAGGAAAATCATGGATAACATAGTCATTGTTCAAGAAGCAATCCATTCCAGCCTGAAGGACAAGCAACAAGGAATGGCTATAAAACTTGATATGGAAAATGCCTTTGACGGAGTCAACCACTTCTTTCTCTTTGAAATCATGCATAAAATGGGATTCTCCAGGAACTTCATCTGATGGGTCAAAGCTTGTATATCCAACCCTTGGATCGCCCCTCTGATTAATGGCAGGCTGGCTAGTTTTTTCAAAGCTTCCCGTGGTATCAGACAAGGATGCCCTCTATCTCCCTTCCTTTACATCATAGTGGCTGAATCTCTTAGTAGGAAACTCTCCATTCTCCAGGAAAGAGGAGAGCTGAAAGGAATCAAAATAGCCCGGGGAATAAAAGCTACAAATCATGCCTAATTCATCGATGACACTATTCTTCTCGGTGGCACGTCCACTACTATAGCAGAAAGATTCAAAGGAGCCATCTCTACCTTTGCAAAAGCTTCTGATGGGAGAATCAACGATCTAAAATCCAAAATATATGGCTAGAATTGTCATGAGAGAACCATAGCTAGGATTTCCAGAATTCTCGGCTATGAAGGAACGACAAACTGGAACTCTTTCAACTACCTGGGCGTTCTCATTCACAAAGTGAAAAAAAAAGCTTCAGACTGGAATGTTTTGATTGAGAAAATAAAGAAGAAAATACAAGCTTGGGGAGCCCAATGGCTAAACCCAGCTAGAAAATTAGTCCTCATCTCCTTTGTCCTTGCTGCTTATCCCATCTTCACCTGCTCAATAGATTTTGTGCCCAACTCCATAATTCAAGCCATCTTCAAAGAAATCAGATCCTTTCTCTGGCAAGGGGGGAAAATGAATGGAAATAAGAAATTCAATCTTATCAGTTGGGAAACGGTATGTAACCCAAAAGGCAGTGGTGGAGCAAGAGTCAGATACCTTGGAAAAATGAACCTCGCTTTGGGAGCCAAAATTCTTTGGAGGATGTTAGCTTGGAAGTTAGCTTGGTGGAAGGATATTCTTAGAAAGAAATACTTAAAAGGAGCAAGAAATAGGTGCCTGGAAGAAATCCTGTCTATGGTCGATGACTCTCCAATTTGGAAACTTTGTAGAAAGGTGGCTCCCATTATCTAGAAAGATCTACATTGGTTTCCTGGTAATGGAAAGTAGATTCGAATCTGGGAAGACCCACTTAGCCCCTCATCTCTAGCAAAAAATCCTCTCTTCTTCGCTGATTTAAAATTTTGGATGGAGCAGCAGAATATCCTCACCTTGCATGACCTTTCTCTCTGGTCCAGCTCTAGCAGATGGCAAGGTTGGAAAGCCTTTGAGATCCTTGAACATCTAATCTTGGAATACTACTCTCTGATTACCTCCCTGCAGGGCTATAGCCCGATCCATTTAAGTCTCCATGATTCAAGAACCTGGGGAAAGCAAGGTTCCTATTCGGTCAAAGATGGCTACTCTTCCCTACTCAACAATCAGCACAAAGAAATAATATGGAAAGGCATATGGAACAATGATGGCCTCCCGAAAGTGAATTTTTTCTGTTGGACTTTATCCCACAAAAAGATTCTAACAGCAGAAAAATTGAGGAAAAGAGGTATCTTCGGTCTGTCCATTTGCATTCTTTGTAAAAACTCAGAGGAGACAATGGAACATCTGTTTCTGGATTGTCCTTACACCATGGAATTCTGGAACTTTGTTATCCAAGAGCTGCAAGCCAATATCATTCTTCCCACTTCCTTAACTGACTTATTTACCTGTTGGAAAGACTACTACCCTGGATCTATTTATCAGAAACCCGACTTGTCTAAGGCTTGGACCGCTCTGCCCAAATTCATTTGTTGGAAAATATGGAATACCAGGAACAAAGGGATCTTTGAAAATCAAATCCATCCTCCCTTTCGAACCTCTATCACTGCCAAAACCCTGTGGGCAGAAACTCTTCTCTCAAGAGGTCTTAATCACATTCATCAGGAACCACTAAACATTGAAGAAAAGCTTTGGGCCTCTGACTTTCTCCTCCCTCTAGGATCAACACTCAGAGCCCCTGATCGAATCAAGCCCTGCTCCACCAGATGGCAAATCAAAATCAACCCAGATGACTTCGAACATTGGAAAGCTCAGCTTGGCAAGCACTCTTTTTTTTTCGATGGTGCCTCTAAAGGTCACCCTGGGTTGGCAGGTGTGGGAGGGGTCATTATTTACCCCGGGGGAAGCAGAATGAAAATCTATGCTTGGGGAATTGGAATAAATACCAATAACGACGTTGAATGGCTTGCCTTACTTAAAGGTCTGGAAATCACCATCAAGGCCACGATAAAAGATCTGATAGCCATTGGGGATTCTCTTCTTATAATCTGAGAAGCCCACAATATCACCAGGAAATGCTCTACCCCATCAAATAAGTATCACCACATCCTCAAATTTGTCAGTAGAGATTTCAACACTCTTAAATTCCTCCATGTTCTACGCTCAAATAACCACCATGCTGAGGAAATGGCTAATAAAGGGGTGCTCCAATGTTTTGGTTTTCTATCCTATGATGGTGATGCCCCTACTCCTTGTTGGATTCCCTAACCACTCCCTCCCTTGGGGTGCTCCATTTCCACCCTGGCCTCCTTCTTTCCCACTCCTTGCCACCTTCATTAGTGGCCACCCTTGCTTCTACATGCAAGCACATGTCACATTGTTCGAGGGCCAATGGAGGCATTTAGTGCCTTCACATGGCCTCTCCTCACCTACCTCCACTCCTTCACATGCTCTATCTATCTCTTCTTTCAGACATTTCTATAACCATTCTTTGTTAACCTCTACCCTGAGAATGGATTCTCGCTCCTCTGCTTGCTTTGCTCCTTCCCTGGGCGCCAACTCTGCCTTTCCTCCTCCTTTGCTCTCCTGCACGCTCTGTGAAAAGCCCCTGCTCTCCTCCCACGACATTTCTCTTCCTGAAGCAAAGCTCCTAGAGCCTTTACGCACTCTTCTCGTGGACCTCTCGTCCCTCAGTCTATGTGAAGACGAGCTAGCAGCCCTTGATTCCTCCTCCCCTTCAACCCTTCAAGGCTCTGCGGTTGAAACCATGGAAGCGCAGGTGAGCAGGATAAGAATTGAGGTGGCAGACATAAGGAAAAACATGATGAGAATTTTTACCCTCTTGCATTCTCTCAGTACCGAGATTAGGCATAACAATGATCTAATGAACGATCGAATTTCCTCCATGTCAGAAGTGGTGAACTACACAGCAAACAATATATCAAATGTGGACTCTAAGGTGGAGGATAACTGCAGGAATATCTCAGACGTTGAAGGAAAGGTGGATAGGCTCAGAGAAGATTTGGCCCCTGCATTCCAGGGTTCCAGGACACTGCAGGCTCCAGCTCCAACTTGGATGACTCCATGGAAAGCCCAAAACCTCCTCGTCCATGTCAGAAATGACTCAGCTTGCTGGTTCTTCATTTTTGTGGGTTATACTTTACCTTTCTGCTATAGTCTAGAAAAAACTCTGGTTTACTTTTAATGGGTATTCTCAGCTTTAATGGATCCTATATCCAGTTTTTGTAATGTATTGCTTTTGTAAGCTCATTTTGGGAAAATTTGTTAAGTTCTATAGCACTAGCTTCAGACCTGTTAAAGCTAGGAGAAGAAATACGAAAATAGGAAAGGAAAACTTGAATGTTGGTCCCTCACAGAGGAAAACCAAAATCTCTATGTTTGTATTTTTTGAAGACTATTTTTAATACAATCTCTATAACCGTTCTTGTTAAAAAAAAAAGAACATCTCATGGGAAGACCTTTTTTTCTAAATTAAATCTGCCATTGAGCATAAGGCTTTTGGGGGAATATGTAAGACTCTACCACATTATCTTGGAAGGATTGGCATTCTCTAGCTCAGTACTATGGGTTCATTTTCCTTGACTATCTTTCGATTATGGAGTTGAGGGCTTAATGTAAGATTTGATTTACTTAAAGTGAATTTTCAGATGCTTGACTAATTTTTGAGAGATTGAGGGTGGGATTTGGTTGACAGCTTCACCAATATGACTTCCATAATATGTATTTGATGTTACATTAAAGATATATGTAATATGTATTTGATGTTACATTAAAAACATCCATTATCCCTCGTCCCCAATGCTTGATGAGTGTCCACATATATGGAGGAAAGATGGGTGTATTCAAGTTTAATGAGGTCGATATTACAGTGTATGCCTCAGCTACTCGAATTTGAAGTAAAAAATTAAAATCAAAATTTTCATTTCATTCATCTAACATATTTAAAAGAAAATACAAGTATACATTTGATAAGAGGTAAAATATTGGAGAGTAAACATTACCCTCTCAAATTTAAAGTCAAAGATTGAAATCAATATCTTCAATTTCTTTCTTAACAAAAAGGATAAATAACCATTTAAAAAGAGGTAAACGATTACAAACCTTATATACTCAAGCTGAAAGTCAAGAAAATGGAATCAATTTCTTCTCTTATTTTCTTTAACCTACTTAAAAAGAGACAACTATGCATTTGAAAAGAGAAGATTATCCTTTAATATCACCTAGAGAATGTGGTGTTTCAATACCTAGGTAAGACCAGTTTTAAATCCCATGAAAGGTAAACGCAAATGAAATTAGGGTTATTGAGAATGTGGGTAACATAAATACCTCGGGGAGAATATTTCTCCATGAGATTTAAAGATATAGACATGACATGACAGTGGGGGACACACTTTCATAAATACATTCTCTTACTTCATTAACCTTAGTTCTCTGACTCATTCTATGTTACTTCTTGATTTCTCTATGTTTCATATATATATATATATATATATATATATATATATATATATATATATATATATATATATATATATATATATATGCAGACTGAACAAACCAGCTAAACAGAGATGAACATTAAATTTCTTAGTATTTGTGCCCAGAGAAGCAGCCAGGAGCAGTACGACCATAGCTGGGGAGAGCTCAAAATGAAACATGGAGCCAGCCTATTGTTCTTAACCTTTGGCTTATTTGTATCATTGAAATTTACAATTCAATTTCATTTTATTTGTAAATCCAACATTAAAATGGAATCGAATCTTGGATTATTTGATGAAAAAATTCGACTAGTGAGATAAATGAAAACCTAAGCTAGCATCCTAAGTGAAATTGAAGATCAACAACAACCACAATTATAAAGTGAAATTGAAGATCAACAACAACCACAATTATAAAGTGAAATTGAAGATAAAAAACAACCACAATTATATATTGATATGACAAGTATATAAACAGTCAAGAATAGATCGTCCTAACAACTCCAGATGACTAGTGTAGAAAACAATATCACATTGATCACTTACCAAATGAGAGAAGTCATGCCTAGGTAGAGATAAAACCTTAGTTCTCAATCACATTGATAAAACATTGATCAAAATTTTATAACAATTTCTCACTAGAAGTCTGACTATACCAATTGGTCATATGTGTTTTGTCCACTCCTTAGTTCAACGCTTATAGCTTCCATCTCGATCAGAGGAAAGCTTGAAGGTGCTACTTGTTTTTATTATTCCACTTTAGCTCTCTCAATGCACTTAGCTGCTACCTCTGCTTGCCTTTTCAATGCATTGTATAAAGTTCACAAAACTCTTAAAGATAGTTAATAAACAACACAATATGTGCCACTGAATTGTCATTAACAAATGTCCAGGGTAGTTAATGACAAGTTATGGCTTATGAGGATGTTTTATTACCTTGTCAACAATAGTTTTATCAGCTTTGTATGAGTATAGAAAGCTCTGGTGGCATAAGCCAAGGGTTATACCAATAATTAAATCCAGAGTTTTGCAATTCTTGCTCTGTTCCTACAAAGATATGTTCACATGTATTACCTGTGAATTTGACTGTTTTTTCGCACAGTATTTTGAAGAGCATGACTTGCAAATACCATATAATTCAAGATCATGAATTCATGAAAGATTTTTGAGCAAGTTTTGAGCTGTATCTAGCAGCTTGAATTGTTGTTCCTACTTTGGGAAAAAGTCAACATCGTGTAGACAACTCTTACAAATCCTAGCACATTCTATGACATATGTGACTCGAGGCATTCTTTGGGGATTTTTCTCCATTATAAACAAACAAACACCATTAAATACAAGTTCTCCATGCTTAGATCACAGAAACTACAAGTTCTCCAGGATTTCTAATTTATGATGAAAGAGGCCATTTTCATCATGAACTACACATCATTTTGAATCCTCCCATTCACCCTCGAGTCTGCCATCTAGTAGAATCCTAATTTTAATAGAGTTACTGTTAATAGGTTTCCATTCAAAGCGATGAAGATATTCGTAAAGCCTGGTTATGGCTTGCAATTCCATGTGCATTTGAATATGTTTGGAGATAACATCATGTCAGGCTTGCAATTTCGTGTGCATTTGAATATGTTTGGCGATAACATCACGTCCCCTCCCAAACTCACCCCCAACTATTGGAGGGCCTTCTTGAAGTTATCAATGGGTTTTCTATAGAAGGAAGGTCGTTTAACTGAAAACCAACAGATTAAAATAGTGAGGAGGAGCTGCGTTAGAAAGTTGAAAATCTCGACGTTTCGATCCCTCCTCTGGGATCATCATCATGAGACCATTGAAGACTAAGGAAGATTGAGTAAGATTCCCATTGAAACTCTCGAAACGTCGAGAGTTTCAATTTTCTAACGCAACTCCTCCTCACTATTTTAACTGCTCCTGCGTATGACTACATTCAACCAACAGATTACCAATCAAAATTGAATAAAAAAAACATGTTAGGAGATTGGTACCCCCTATGTGTTTTTAGCCATCATCATTCAACCATGTTTTTTTATACTTCAGGGAATGTATCAATGGAAAATCACCACGTATTATGTATTGTTTGAAGGAGAACTGGAGATAAATTGGGTGGTTATGCATGAAATTAACTCGACAATGCTACATAAACTTCTTAGATAACATATTTAATGAAAGAATTTGAATTGCGTAGGTTCCAAAAATAGAAATCTAAGATAAGCTTTAACGAGCAATAAAAACCCAAGTTCGCATCTGATCAACTGTGGTCTGCATGCCTTCCAAAGCTAGCCGGATGATATCGACTAGTGACAGGCGAAGGTGAAGGTGCAGCCAAAATTTTCAAGACGCTATCCAATCTACCCAATAATATTTTCAAATTCCTAGGCTAGATTTAACTAGGGGAGGTATGCCAGTAGTTGGAAACCCCACGTGGCTCCCTCCCCCACACCATGCTGGCACCTCGGTACATGGCGTGACCGGGCCTAGATGGCAGTACCACCTATCGTGGTGGGTGGGCGCCATAAAGCAGCCTTTATGACACGATTTTTCATGATTTTTGGGCGCTTTTCTCACGATGTCTCCTTCCTCCCGTGTATTCTTGCTCGGGCCCTGTCTATGGTCGCTCCGCCACCCCATTTCCTGTTCACCTCACCCTGCATTCTACACCACTCCAGCTCTGGTTTGGGTGGTATCTTGATGTTGTTCTGTGATGTGACGGATGGTTGGTGCCTTACTCCCTGACGAATGGCGTTCGTTAATGTGGTTTGTTCTATCCACCGTTTCTCCAGACATGGACGCTCGCCCCATGCCCGCATCTCACCATAGGCCCATGAACTCGTCTAAAGTGGACCTCGTTGGAGTTTTTCATCGATTCGGTGGTGGAGTTGTTGGTTTCCTGCTCGGCTGGGTTCAGTGGCGGCGATGGCAGCTTCCTGCACATGTTTGTTCGGTTCGTTCATTGGTGCTGGTCCCTTCTTGCTCATACTTCTTTGGTGGCGCTGGTACCTTTCTGCTCACGGCGATGGCTGGTCCCTTCCTGCTCACGGTGGTGGCGATGGTCCCTTCCTGCTCATACTTCTTCGGTGGCACTGGTAGGTTTCCTACTAGCCATTCTTGCGTCAATGTTTTTCAACACTCTCAACCTGTTGGGGATTTCGTGGACCATTTTTGCTGCTTTTTTAGGTTAAATCTTGCATTTCTTGTGTTGCATTTCTGGGTTGTGAATTGGTGCATTTCTACGTATTGGTGAATTGGTTTGTTCCTGTGAATTGGTTTAATGTTGCATCTTTGTTGCAGCATTTTTTGGGTTTAAGTTTGAATTGTTTGTGGTGGGTTTACGTTGCATTTGCGGCATTGGTGAAATGCATTTCGCATTAGGTTTTTTATGTGGCATTCTGCAGTGGTGAACTACATTCGCCGCAGCATGGAATTGTGCTCTTGTTAATGTTGTTTAATGAATTATGAATGGTGAATAATGAATAATTAATTTGTTTATGTTGCAGTAGGGTTTATGAATTTATTAGGGTTAAGGTGAATTTGTTAGGGTTTATGAATTGTTGTTGGCTAGGGTTTTGGATTTTGTTAGGGTTAGGGCTAAGCTGAATTTGTTAGGGTTTATGAATTGTTGCAATCCCCGCATTAGGGTTTGTGTATGGGATTATGCTTATTACGGAGGGAAAAAATTGTTTTAATGCATAATTGTTATGCAAAATTGATATGGAAAATTTATATGAAGGATATGCTATTGCAAAGTTCCATAATTGTTTTTATGTAGAATTATTATGCAAAGTTGTTATGCGAATTGGTCTTGCAGAATTGTTGATTATTTACAGAGTTATGTTGAAATGGTGAATTTGTATTTTTCATGAAGGTTCTATGGGCTTAATAATTGATAATAGTTTGGGCTGAATTATTGAAGGTTCTATGGTTTATGTTGCAATCCCTGCAATAGGGTTAGGGTTTATGTCTATTGCTTTAATTTACAAGTAGGGGAGGGATGTCTATTCTTGAAACTGCATGGGAGGGATGTTAATAGTTAAAAGTTAAAACTGCATCAAATAGGGGAGGGATGCCAGTTGACAACAGTGACTTTTTCCATTGTCTCATCTTATTGGAAGAATACCCATAATTTAGTTTTTGGTATCAGCAAGTGTGCCAAATTGGCTGTTGTTGATTGGGTTTTACTTTAATTATGACTGTAGGGAACACAATTGGCTATTGTTTTAATTTACAAGTATATGATGCAGTTTTAACTTTTAACTATTAACATCAAGCGATCTACTCCATCTTATCAGGTCATTACTTGCATTACGGGCCAATTACTTGCATTATGGGCAAAATAGAAGAAGTTAAATTTTCAGTTTTTCCTACAGATTTGGTTGTAGGTATTTTGTTCAATTAGTTGTTGGGTAGACCATAGCATGAATTTATATACACATGGTTTTATTAAACAGTTTGTTGGCTTGATTACTATTGTCTGTTGCTCTAGCCTTCAAAAGGATATTGATTTTATTTTTAGTTCCTTTTAAAGTAGCATGTCTTCTTTGTATCTAACAGAACATTATTGCATGGAAAAACTAATCTATCGTGAAAAATTAAACAATAACCTATGGTGACCTTTGGATACAAACCTATGGTTGCAGCGAGGAGTGGGAAATAAATTCCCTATTATTTGATAATTATTTTGGTTGAAGGGTTGCAGACTATAAATCATAGGGAAACTAGACTGCACCTATAATTTTTTGTACATATACTAGATCTGATTTAGGCCTTTTATGTTGATTAGTATGATATTGTATTTAGGTGTGATAAGTCATGTGTGAGAGCCCTCCATGGAACATTCCTTATAGAAGCATTATTAGTTTTAGGAAATAAATATGAGCATGTTCCCAATCAGTTAGCATCGCATAGATGGGTATCACAACCCAGGTAATGGTTCAAACCCATTCCTAACTGTTACTTTAAGGAATATAGGGCTCTATAGAAGGAAGGAAACATAGGGGTGTCAAGAGTTGTACATAAGGGTGTCAAATGCAACATTAAATACAAAAACATTGAATATATTGTTGATGAACCCTAACCCTACTGCAGGGATCGCAACATAAACCAAAAACAAACTAAATTCATAAACCCCTATAAATGTTAATGAAATGTTTAATCAAAGAACATTATAGCATGTTGTTGAAATGATGAAATTGTATATTAAACCTTATGATAAACCCCTGATTACAATGCTGCAAACATTAGGGAACGCTATGACCTAGGATTGTATCCAAAATGGTATAGGATTGTATACAAAATGGCCATGTTACAAACATTAGACCCAGTGATTACAAAATCCACATTGCAATGTGGTCACAACAAAAAATTTGGCACCCCTATATGACACCCCTATGCTTGATGTCCTCCAAGATCTTCACTGCCCAATATTGTTGACTTTCCTGCTTGAGCCAAGTTGGTTGGCTACCTAACAATGGTTGATTAGGTTGTGGCTGATTGCCTCCATATGATATCCAATTTGCTTCTTGTAGCCATGGAGGAATTGAGTAGCCATAGTGCACACTTGTGCTACTAACCCCTGCATTAGGTTGATCCCCCCGATAATCATACATACGATTGACACCTGCACTGGTAGGAGGGAATAAAGTGGGCATGCGCACTTGTTGATAGCAGGGGACTTGGATGCTTAGGAGGTCTTGGAAACATGGAGTATTATCTGCAATATGTTCCAATGTGTTTGGAATCATCCTACTCCCCTCCACTATGTTTGCATCAATGGAAACCCTTTCTTCCAACCCTTGTTCTTTTTGAAGCAATTGTCGAGCCTTTCTCAATTCCTTTTCCTTCCTTGCCATCTGTTTTTTATGAGCCTTTTATTGTCTTTCTTTCTCTCTTTCAAGCCTTTCCTATGCTCGAAGTTCTGTGCAGCAATCCTTGCAACCTTCTTTTCTATAGCTAAGTCCTTCTTTTTCTATTTTAAATCCTGGATTTCAAGTTTCCTATACTCAGACTCAACTAATAGTTTTATATAGTCTTTTGAGGTGAGTAACTGTGAAATTCGGCATAGACGAAGACTAACTGCTCTTGCTTGCCTTCTTTTTGTTGACACTCTCTCTACTGGTAGCTTTAGGAACCGACCAAGCAACTGGCCCTTCATTGGCACTTGCTGCTCCTTGCTTGACACTTTCCTTTCAATATTTGGGTCAATGTTCTCTTGCTCTATCTGAACCATATTGTCCTCTTCAGCTGGAACCTTATTGTGGACAGTATCTTCTTCCAGATTTCTATTGTCCACAAAATAATGAACAATTTCATTGTCCAATTCTCTTGGCTGTGAAGGCATGTTCATGCTTTCTTCATTGGTCCTTGAGACAATATTTTTGTCCAAATTCATCATGGCTTATACTAGCCATGATGGTGGGGTAACCTGGCTTGGAAAAGTCAATTCTCCATTGCTGCTTCCTGAAGCATGATCAACGTTTTCATTGACAGTTGCATGATCAATAGAGACATTAAGAAGATCACAAGAAGAAGTTGCAGCTGTTTCAATTGGTATAACAACCTCCATGTTAATGTCAAATGGTTCATTGTTATATTGTGTTTCACTTACATGTTCATCATCATGATCACCACAGTAGGGTCCTCCTTGAGAGAGGGATATCATATTATCAGCAGCAACAACATCTTCCTCTACTTCCACATCTTCTTGGCCATCAACATGTGCTTGGAAATCCCCTTCTTCCTGACCATCCAGCTCAAATGCCTGGCTACAACTAGTATCATGCATGAGAGCCTCAGAATTTAGTGGCCATATTCCAGTCCTCTTAAACCTAGCCTTGATATTTGAAGGTGTGAGAGCCCTTTTAAAGGATTTACTTGCAAGCTCGGCTAGCTCAAACCTTTTTACCTCCACCCATGGATTCTTTTCCATCCACGAAGCTCGCTCACCCATGAAATAGTTCTTGAAAGGCCCGAACACATTGACATGTAGGGGTTGCAATCTGTGAGTGGTATGAGCAGGCAGTGTCAACAGGTTGATGCCCAAATTGTTAGCCTCCTCGATTGTTTGCACAACAATGTGGCTTCCATGTCCATCTAAAACTAGTAGGCATCTATTTACAGGTGAGACACCGCCTGGTATAGATGCAACAAAGTGAGTAAGCCAATTCAAAAAGAGTTCTTTAGTCATCCAAGCATGGGTATGTGCAGCCATGCATGCACCTGGTTCACAATTTTGTATATAGTTTTTGAGTTGAGTTTTACCTTTAAATAGATAAAATCCATGGACTGAAGCACCAATTACATTGACACTGCATAGAATAGTGATCCACTCCCTGCTCCTAGGAAAAATCTTTGGCACATTACGACTCCCTCTCTTGGAAATTACACGCATTCCACAGTTCCTTCCTACCTGTAAACCTGTTTCATCACAGTTCCATATATGGTCTGGAGCATAACCATGTTTCTCATATGCACTAGAAAGGGTTCCATAGAACTTAGTCAGAATTGCAGGGCGTAGATTTAGAGCCCTGTCTCTATCTAGGCCCTCAGCTGTATGCAACACAAGGTATGGATGCCTTTTTTTAACCCAAACCACCATGAATTACCAGGAAACCCATCTTTGAAGGGGTTTGGCCTCCCTTGATAGATTTGAGATATTGTGTATTTGAGCTGTATCAGCTCTCGCCCATGTCCCATTTGAGCCCTCTCCTTACACCACTGAACCACCTCGACCTCCTCCTCTTCACTCATAACTGTAACAGGCTCTCTGCGCTTTGTATGTGTGAGCCCATTTATCTAGTAATGTACTGATGAGGTAGAAACTCCATGTTTTTTAGCAGCAACACGAATGGAATATACATTAAACTCTATATCATCAATGGCAGCTAACATGTCTTCTTTTGTCCAACCTCTTATTGCACTGATTTTGGTGGTTGAACTTGTTCCTTGAACTGTGGTTGAGGGTGGCTTTGTGGTTGATGGTGGGACAACAGTGTCCTCTACAGCTACATTGTCATTCTCAACAACATTGTTGGGTGTATTGTTGGCATTTGAATGATCGACCCTCTCCTCGTCCGATGGCGTGCAATGTAGCTGGGCACCCCTGCTCAGTCAATGACTTGTTCTCCTTGCATTGCTGACTCTTTCCGTTCTTGCAACAACTTGCAAATTTACAAGGGAAGCTGATTATGTAGAAGGAAACTGGAAGCTGATTATAACAGAAATATAAATAATATAAATGGAAATAACATTACAAGGGAAGCTTATTATGCAGAAGGAAACTGGAAGTTGATTATAACATAAATATAAATAACATAAATGGAAATAACACAAACATTGAAGCTGATAATGTAGTTACCTGATTATACTGTGCACACACTTCTAATGGTATGTCTCCATTGTGCACACACTCCGTAGTTCAAATTTCTAAAATGCAACTTCAGTAAGGGTTGTGGTTCTTTTATAGTTGTTTGTTGTTGAATTGGATTTGTAAGAAGGGTGCACATGGATTGCAATCTCTCAAATTTGAATGTGTGATGTGAATTGATTTAAATGTGATCCAATGGCTGGGAGCTTGTCATGGTGGATCCTTGTGCCTTCATCTGTTTCATGATCCTTGTGCTTTCATCTGTTTAATGGGTGCATTTAATGGATAGGTGTCATTTATTGAATACAGTGAGTTGGAATGTTGACGAACCATGCAGTTATGGGTGACACTCTCTTGCTTGTTGCTTGAACAGGTTTTAATGAATGTTGGGATATTTATGCTCCAATAGATATTCGTGGGTCCTCCTTTGATAGGTACCTTGCAGTAAGTGGCAAATACAAGCTGGGTTATTTAGTTGTTCATGTACTTTTGGATCCCTGAGCAGATTTGTATGTAGTTGGGACAAGATGTTTTGTACTTTTTTGCACATAAAGACTATTTATGGAAACCTGTTGGCCTAGTCAATTAATGGGAAATTTTTGGACATATTTTAAATATTTACTACACTTAATATGGAATATTTATGTTTAATTTCTGGGTGTTTTTATGTCAATATGTGGTGGTTGTGTGGGACTAGTACTATGACAACTACTGGTCACTGTTCAAGAATAGACATCCCTCCCCTAAATGAGATCAGTAATTTGTAAAGTTAGGCTGACATGGGTCCAAAGGAGGTTGTTGGGTAATCCATGACCTGGGAAATGGGGCCAGTGGTTGAGTGGTAGTAGTCAAATCTCAATAGTCGATATGCCAATGTTACATGTTGCTAGCATTAGTACGTTCTGAAGTTGTACTTGGTTAACCTGTGTTTGACTCTCGTGTTCTCAAAATGTCCTTCCTCGGCAGTGATCAAATTTGAAGGGCAGGTCTTAATCTCAATTGGAAGGGCAATTGTTCTTGGAGCCCTTCAAAGATGAAGGGAAATATAAATAATTGTACTTCACTTTACAAGTATAAATTAACTAAACTCTCCCCCCCAAAAATGTATAAAACACATATTTCCCATCCAATTTTTAACAATCATGAACAAACAAGCACTCCTTAATATTTACATGAAAATGACATCTTTTAAATAAAACCTAATTTGAACACATTAATTTGTCATATATGTGACATTAATTTTACAATTTATTAAAATAACAACTATTATGTTGTATTTTTCTGGGTTGGAGCACATTTCATTATACATAAAAACTACCTAGACTATGCAATAACCATATTGGGGCATCCACATGATCTTATGGATAGTCTAGGACATTCTAACTAGATATAGTCTTAAAATAAAACTAGAACCATGAGAAAATTAGTTATTGTTAAAAATGTACAAAAGGAAGCCACTAAGCAAAGTGATGCTATAGTAAACTTACAACCAAAAAATACATATAAAACCAATCAAAAACTTAATTCAAACTGGAGAGAGGGCATCCATTCAAGCTTGAGAGATGTAAGAATCATGGGAATTAGGCACCTAAGAAAAAATAATGCATATCTCATCAAACATAAAAAAAATCTTCCATACCAAGCAAGTTAGCAACGTTAGCATCAGAGGGGCCGGGGCATCAAATTTTGTTGTTCAACACTTGTCGCAACAACATACAGGTATGGGATGGAGGGGAAATGGAATCAAGCCTAATTCAACTAGATCCTTGCAACTCATTGCATGTTTGAGTCTCGACAATATGCCTTTTTAAATTAAACCAAAACACCGAAAGAAGTTTGTTAATGGTTGGATTTGAGAAAATTCTATATGTGAGTAATTAAGAGCTCAAAGCTCTAAAATTTGTTGTGTTTTGTACCAATCCACGATTCGACAAATTCACAGTCACTAGCATGAAATTTAAGTTATTTAATGAAAATAATTAATGTGTCTACCTCTATGTCGAAACCATCTTCAATGCTGATGCTGCTACCCTCCTCATTGTCTTACCAAAAGGCATGAGTCGAATGAGGAAGAAGACTTAAAATTGTGGACTTCACCTTCAAAGAATGTATTACAATCACATTGATAATGAGTGATAAGAAGATCACAACATTCCAACGTGTACAATCTTAGTTGATAGTGTCAATTAAATACTTATATGGTAAATTTAATATAAGACTTACTTATAGTTGTCTCTTACTCTTTTCATCCTGGCAGATTTGATATTTTATGGTTGTCTCTGCGCCGTGACCCAATTGATATTATAAGGTGAAGATGTGCATGCATGATAATTCTTAGTTATGACTATGAGATGAGGATTTAAAGAGAAAAGGATGTAAAGACATGTAATTTGTATATGTATTTTGGTGGTGAGCGCTGAAGACAAATGTGGTGAGAATAATCCTTAGTTATGACTATGCGATGGGGATTCAAAGAGAAGAGGATGTATAGACATGTAATATTTATATTTTATTTTGGTGGCAAGCGTCGAAGAAAAATGTGGTGAGAAACCATATATGTTTGGAAGGACGGAGGGAGATTACATCATGATCATTCCGCCCGTCAAATTGAGACTATTCCTGAGCCAATTTTTTATTATTATTAATAATCATTGTGGTGCTTTGGTCCAAATGTTTTTTCTAACTCATTGTTTCTCCAAATCGTGTGCCCAGTGCCACTTCTCTATATCAATGCATAAATCGACCTCTACATGGTTTGTGGTCCTAGTTACATGCCATTATTTGTAGTTGCATGCCATTGAGTGTTGTTTATAGTTGCCATGAGTGTGTGACATTCATGCAAGAAATGAAGTATTGTAGAGGAGGACTCATCAAACCAACCATTTGAATTTCATTTTGATGAAAAACGAATGGACATTGGTAACCAACTTCACATAGGTAGTAGACACAAAGTTTCAATTTCGTTTTGGGCCTAGTAGTAGACTAGTAGTGGGTCTCTCTTGTTACAGCTATAGTCATTGACACATTGTCACACCTTAGATCTCAGCCCGAAGTGACTCAAGAGTCATAGTCAAATCTCGGTGGCTAGCACCTCGTAGTCGTCAGTCATCACTCGCTATCTTGCTCAGTTGAGCAGTGCATGTGTGATGTGAGTGAGTGATTATAATTTATGATATTTCCAATAATTTGAATGACGAATCGAATTTTATAGCATAGGAATTTCAACATAGAAATGGAAATTTATATGGATGGGTAATTTCAAATGTTGATATAAATTATGTCCTTAATTGGATGGGTAAAATTCAAATTAAAAATTTTCTTTGAAGGGCAATTTTAACTTTACACTTCTAGGAAGGGCTAGAACCCTTTGGAAGGGCTGAGAAGGGTTCAAATTTGAACACTGCTTGGCACTTGACACCCACTCTGGGTATGATTGCAATGTGGAAAATCCTATGAGAAGTATGCACAACAGCACAGTTAATCTCTGATACAACCCTTGAAAATTTCATCAATGATTTCTAAGTTGAGTATAGCTCAAAATGCCACTCTAGGCCAAGCTTCCAAACTTCGTGTTTAGAATTGAATTTAGATGGTTACCATTGTATTACTATTGACTTTTGCAGAAAAATTTGGTTGTTGCAGTATATGGGTACTTCTACGATATGGTTAGATTGGGCTTAGAGGAGATACAAGGATGCCTGCCTCCAAACTTGTTTTTGCATCTGTTTGAATACACTTTATGAGCTGTTCTTCCTGAGTTAGTTGAGACAAGAAAGAAAAATCAGTTTTGTTGGTTGTTTTGAATGTTGGGGCTTTTTCTTTTTGAGAGTTCAAGAATTCCATTGCCGAAAGATCAGGAGGAAAATACTATCTTCCTCAAAGAGCAAGACTACATTCTCCATCATATGCACCAGTTCATTCTCCATCATATGCACCAGTCCATTCTCCCAAATCACAGAGTCCACATCATCTTCCATATTCAAGTTCCAGTATGGTGCCTGGTCCTTCAGCCCTTCCATCCATTCGGCATTCATTTGCTCCTTCCATGAGAACATTTATAAGCTCAAGACCATGCCCAGGCCCATCCTATTTTTCAGAAGCTAAGTCCGTGGCTCCTATGGCTTCAATGTGTGAATGTACTGCCAACTCTATTTTCTCATGTTTAAGTGAATGTTGAATGTTGGATAATGTATAGAAGAGTACTTCCTCTTATATATAGCAATTTGATTTTGTTAGAGACCTGCACTTTGCATATTTGGTGCTTGCAGCTCAAAACATGGGATTTGCGTTAGCGATTTTAATTTTGGTTTCTGTTGATTTAACCATTGTGATTTCAGCAACAACATTACAGCAAGCAAAGCCCCTGAGGTGACAAAACAAGACATGCAACATCTCAAAGTTCCGATCCTTGTGGCTATTGTTCTCGTGCTTCTCATTTTAGGGACCAATCTTGCTTTTGACATATTGTACATGGGTATCCAGGAGTCGTTTATGTCCAGTTCTTCTACCATCTCCACCTCAAGCTTTACGTAAACAATCAGATAATAATGACGCAGGTTAGGTACTAATTCATGGAATCGCTTTCTGTCAATGTTTGAACAAGTTATTATTCAATATTCTTCTCAAAATAGTAAGCTTTCAATCTGGAAAATGAATTAATCTTCTCACAAAATGCTTATATCTATGCAGAAATGTGTTCTTTGGTGTTTTTCAATACACTGCAAAAGTTTGCAGAACTATTATTGAGAAGGGAATGGCATTTAACATAATCATCGTAAACAAGAATTTTGAGGACGAAAATCTGTTATAAAGACTGGCATTCTTTTCATAGCCCCTTTATGATCCTTATTGGTAATTGAAATTAGGCTTGAAATTTTCTTGAACCAAATTGCATTTTCCTTGTGTCCAAATGCCAATAATGGGATGCCACTTGGCCCTTTTCTTACTCGCTTGAGCTCTTTCAGAACTGGTAAAGGGAAGAGATGCGCATCTGCTATAGACTATTCTGTTTTACATGCAGCTACAAATAATTTTAGTATCTATAACCTCCATGGAGAGGGTGGGTTTGGTTCTGCATACAGAGCTCAGTTCCATGATGATTTTTGTGTTGCTGTCAAGATGATACATGAAAACAGAAAACAGGAAGACGATGAATTTCACGTATGATTACTAAGATTCTAAGTCTTTGCATCTGCATTGGTTTGTAGTATGTACCAACTAGAAGAGGTTTTGTGATATTTAGGATAGTGATTTGCTTCTACATATATGCATATTGCAGAGTGAAGTTGAACTAATGAGCAAAATCAGGCATCCAAACCTCGTGTCTCTGTTGGGTTTCTGTGTCCATGGGAAGACAAGGCTGCTAGTATATGAGCTTATGCAAAATGGGTCTTTGGAAGAACACTTACATGGTAGGTCTCCTCATTTATATAGTGAGTCCCAAGTTGTTTGCTTGCAGCTTTTTCTCTGCTTGAGCTACGGGAGATACGCTAGGTAGTAGCCTAGTAGGTAGTTCTTAACCTTCTCTGAAGAGATCAATAAATTTCCTTGTTCATTCTTTCTTCTATGTTTGTATTATCACTGACATCCAGACAGCTAAGCTAAATTATCCATGCTACAATGATTCGTTCAAGTCAATGTGGTTTCACTGGCAGGTCCATCTAATGGATCTGCACGTACATGGCATCTGTGTATGAAGATTGCTCTTGATACAGCCAGGTAAAGCTTCTATAACCGATGAGTTGATGGGTAATACTTGGTTAAAAGGTTCCATAATGCTTACGTTCCATCTCTTTGTTTTCGGTCGAACGGTGTAATATCTTTCTATTTGGAACAATTAAGAAACTGTGGTTTTCTGTTGATTCTTGAAGGTTTCAACAGTATGAGATGCTTTAGCTATCTAACATTGTTTTCCTTCTAAAATCAGGATTTTTTATTGCTCATTAATAATTTGATGCTATACTGATCATAATAATTTATTAGTTTATACTGATACACATTAAAAAAATAGCTTTGTTCTCTTTTGTTGGCCATTCTAGGAGTATATCCTTTTCCATTTCACGTTTCCTCCCAGAGATGCTTGGGATTTCCCCATTCTTTAGGGTATTGATTGATGCATTGAGGAGTCTTTTATTGATATGTTTAAGTTTCATTATATTAGATTGGTCAAAATACTTATACACAAATATTATTGATACATTAATGGACTAGCAACTTTGATTCTTCTTTGCTGGCCATTCTAGGAGCATATCATTTTCTCTTTTCCTGTTTCCTACCAGAAATCGTTGGAATTTGCCCATTCTTCAGGGTTTTGATGACCACATTGAGGATGTCGATACTAATCTTTTATTTATATGTTTTGGTTTCAGTAGGAAAGGGGAAGTTCATTAAGGTGGCAGATGCCTACATCCAAGACTTCGAGAACTATACCATTCGACTTTGATGAACGAAAAAGTGAAGCTGGGTCACCAAGTTCATTGACGCTCTGATCATACTGATTGAAAGAGAGCTTGTGTCACAACCCCAAATATTTTTGTGGACTCATCCCCAAAACCCTTGGCGATTATGTGGCACTTCCTTGCTTTGGTCAGGGGGCTAGGTCTGCGCACAATTTCTTGCAGCATACTACATCTCCTTGTCTAGAGTCTGCCAGTATCTTTCCTACTAGGCTACAATGTTAGATCAACCACAAGACTCTAACAAGAATGTGTTCCAATACTTAGTTAATTCAGCATAAACATGTAAACATCCCAAGTAGCAAGAACCACAACACAATATAGATTGGGCGGCACCCAAGCTAGGTGCCTTAGGTTTTTATTATTGAAGATATACAATGGAGTACAAAAGGGGAGTCTTGTCACCATCACAACTCTTTTATAGTAAGACAAACAAGCTCTAGCACAAACCACATGTTTCCACCTTGCTTGTCGACTAATCCGGTTGAACCCCACAAGATTTCCTCCTGTGGGTCTCGGTCTTCAACAACTTAGGCTATCGTAACCGCCTCGCCTCTTTGACGTTGAGTTGTTTACCCAAAGTACTTTGCTTTGCCTTGGATGATTTTCCTTTGGTTTGTGTCCTCCTTTTATACGTGGCAAAGTTCTTAACCAATTCCCCAAAGTGGACACCTGTGCACCATCCAAAGCTTAAGTGGACTCAATCGTTGCAATTGCCTAACCAACTGAGCCAACAATTATACCTGCTTCCATAAAGTGTGGACCAGTTGCTCCTTGGTGTTGGGCCCTGGAAATGCCCATTTTTTACCACACTTATTATATCATTTTTCCCTGTTACACCCTACTTTCATAAACCATATACATGCCTTTCTTCCAGATCAATCAGCAATCCTAACAAGGTATAATTCATTATTGCTTCATTTATTTAATGCCTAAGATTGTTATGGTTAAGAATTCTAGCCTTTGGTTTATGCTAACTTATGCTAACTTGTGTTGATTTCATTAATTCAAGAATCAAGATCAAAGCACAGGTGTATTAGTCGCAATTCCTTGGGAAAGAATCACACATGGTGCCAGTTGTTACTCTTCAGATTTAATTCCTCATATTCAAAGGGACAACACACCTTTCCACATGAAGCTATAACAGGACTTTGCTGAAACTGAGCATTGCTGCAACAGACAGGATGCCTCCCAATTGGTTAATCCGTTGATGCATTGACTGCGAGAGTAACAACATCCTTCATGTCTAATGGCCTCATTCAATACAGCTGTAACAATTCAATTGTAACTCTGTAGCATGAAGATCAAAGATCTTCATTACTGCACGAAATTAGTGGATCACAAAATGTATTTTTCATGTATAAATATGGGAAGGATTTCAGAGACTGGGGTTGGTTAATTATCATTTTGTATGGGCCGTAACAGAGAGCTGAGACTGTGGATTACCATCTTTAATAAAGAGCAGAGTTCTTCATATTTCTGTGTCTTAATTTGTGGTAGTTCACGACGTCTCTGTTAGAAGGCCAAGGTCCGCCTTCTCACAGAGATTGCCGAGTTAAGTAGGTAGTTAGATTTATTTCCTGTTGTGTGGTGTGGAATTGCATTAGGTGTATTACTGGTAGCTGCAACAGAGAATTTACAATTGCATTCTTTCTTGGTAGTTTATTAATTGCATCCTGAATAGCTGCAATTGTGTGGTATGACAGTCGACTGTGTAGGTTAGTTTAATGTATGCATGTGTGTTAGAATTAGCTATTACAGCCAAGCTCAGCTTCCATTTCTTTTAGTCATTTATGCTTTCTAGGATTTCCAATATTTATCAATTTGGAGTTCAAGCTTATTTTCTAGTTCTGGTAGCTGTTGTATCTTTCTTGAAATTCATTAGATTAGTTAGATTGTGATTGAGTTACAGTAGCTGCCAGATGAATCATTTTGGTAAAGATTGAATACTGTAGTTTGATAATGATAGGATTTAACTTCTTGCAAAATTAATCTAGTTCATTTTTACTTTTAGATCAGTAACTGCTGAGTTGATTGTTGTAGGAAGGTAATTGTACTTTGAATTCCTAGATAAGTTAGATTAGTTTTAATCATGGAATGAGTTCAGCTGAAGCAGATAGGTAGGATCATTCATCTCCACTTATTTAATCAACTACTTGAAATGTCTATGCATAGATTGTGCTTATTTCCATTGAAATAAAAGACTTCCCTGGGTTGACAATTTATATTGAGCATCCTATGTGTTAGTTGTAATTAATTAGCATATAGGGTGACCAACATTTTGGCGTCGTTGCCGGGGATGGTAATTGATAAACATAGTTAGTAGTTGGTTTATTGATTTCATTTTGGTTTGATTATTTACAGCATGCATGAATATAAGAAAAATAAATCAGGAACCCCCTTTGAATATTGACATTGCAGGTGGAAGAGGTCGTGGTCATAACACAGGTCTGGGAAGACAAACATTTATCGATGAAATAATTGCTAAAGCTGATTCTTCCACTAGACCACCGCGGACGTCTATAGGAAGAGGAAATTATGTTCCTCCCAATCTTGAGAATTCAACATCAACTGTGGAGAACACAATAGGACCATCTACTCCCATTGCAGAGAATAAACCTCCTGAAGACAAGGGAAGCATTGTGGGTGCACTGGATAGAGAGGAGATTTATCATATTAACAGAACCAGAGTTACTAAAGAAGTGTGGTTGGAGACTTGCCAAGAAGCAGAGGAAGAGAGAAGACGAGAAGAAGAAAGGAGGAAAGAAGAAGAAGCAAAAGCAAAGGAAGAACGAATAAATAAATCCATTGAATATTGGAACAACATGGCTAATAGAGAGCAAGAAGGAGAGAATGAACACCAGAAGAACCTTGAAGAGGAGGTGGAAGATAATCATCCTGGTGACACTATGGTCACACTTGAATTGCGTATCCTCCAGACACCTGGAGTAGCCCCTACGAAAAATATCTCACCATCAGTTCTCCCAAATTTCCATGGTAAGTCTTTTGAAGATCCTGATGAATTTATTTTTGAGTTTGATATTCTCTGCCGCAGTTATGACTATACCTCCAGTGCTCAAAAGCTGAAACAATTCCCAGCCACCTTGAAAGGAAATGATCTGCACTGGTTCATGAGTCTAGGTCGTGAGACCATTACTACTCGGGATAAAATGAAACAGACCTTTCTTTCTAAATATCAGGAATATTGTAGAACCAGAGATAGAAAGGAAGAGTTGTTTAAAATGGTTCAGAAGGAAGAGGAGAGCTTGGAATATTTTGTGAAAAGATTGTTGTACAATTTACAAAGGTCTGGTCACACAACAATTGGAAAAGATGTACTCAAGATTATCTTGCTGCGAGGAATTAGAGAAGATTTCCTTGATATGTTGAATTTGTTGGGAAAAGGGGACATCTCAAAGGAACACTTCGAGAAGATCGTTGAATTATGTCGAAGGTATTCAAGGGGATCCTCTAGAACTAGCAAACGAGACAAAGATCGAGATCAGGATGTCTTCACTAGGACACAAAAGTCAGCTAGTGGAGGAGCTACTCGGGCAGAAATAAGCAACTTATTGGAGAATTTCAAAATAGACATGATGATCTCCATTTCTTCAGAGTTACATGTCTTGAGATCAAAACAAAGGCAAGCAACAGAAGATCTTACACTCGGTGTGTTTTGTCCTAAATGTAGAAAAAATCACCCACTGAAAGAATCCCCGTTGGACAAGGTAGAGATATGTAGGATATGTGAATTGGAGCATGACACCAAGGAATGTCCTTCATTACCCAAGGTTAAGGAAGTCCTGCAGGCATCCACTTCAGATGTGGAACAAGCTTACTTTATTGCATAGAAGAAACCTTGGAAGCCTCGCAATCAAGGTATGAATCAATACCCATCATTTTTTCTGAATAATATGAATGGAGTGAATAATATGAATACACAATTCTCTTCACCTTATTCTAATAACCAGTGGCATCCATCTCAGAATCCAATGCAAAATTCTAACTCTTGGACACCATGGTCACAACAATCGAACCATCAAGCTCCCTGGAAGTCCAACTGGAGAAATTCTTACCAAGGAAATAACTTTCCTCATCACTAGAATCAATATCAACAATACCCTCCTCAATAGTATCCTCACCAATTGTATCAGCAACCACAGCTCCCATTTCAAAACAACGCTGCACCTATGAATGCACCACTTCGGCCACAACTACCTGCACAACCTAACCCAAACCCGAATAATAAAGCAGTTCATCAATTTGAGATTTCCAACATGCCTGCGTATTCCATCTCCCAAATTCCCTGCAATGACATACAATTACGATCAGGGAGGGTAGTGGAACCTATCATCACCGAGGATGTCCCATCCCCAGTGACTGAAACTGGAGTGAATCAGCACTTTGAGAATATGGTTAGCTCAGCAATCCCCATCATTGAGTATGCTGACAGTCCTACCGAAACAGTAGCTGAAACTCAGGAAGTAACACACGATGAAGCACAATCTACACAATCGATAAGAGAACCACCATATCATGAGCGATTGGCCCTACAGAAAACAGTGGAACAACCTCGATTCAATCTCTTAGGAGAATTGAAGAATTTATATGTCAAAATCCCACTGTTACAAGCCCTCCATGACATGCCCATTTATGCCAAGAATGTTAGATATTTATGTGTCAAGAAACCACGAAGAAATCCTAGGGATCCTCCCACTATCCATGTATTGGGAAAGTGCTCCAAATTAATAATGAGGAAGACTCCTGTGGCAAAATACGATGACCCTGGAAATCCTACTGTTACAGTTCACATAGGAAACACACAAATCCCCAATGTATTAGTAGACTTAGGCGAGGCTATTAATGTCATGACCATAGAAACGGTGAAGAGACTTGGACTCACTAATCTTCGGCCAACCCCTACCATTTTAGAACTTGCTGACAGATCAACAATCAAGCCTGAGGGAATCATGGATGACCTAGTGATCTCTGTTGACTTGTGGGAATACCCTGCTGACTTCTTAGTGTTACAGCCAAAGTCTTAGCTGGGGGGACACCTGTTGATCTTGGGAAGACCTTGGTTAGCCACAACGGACGCCTGTATCAGCTGTCGGTCAGGATCCATGACTATCTCATACGACATTGAGATCAAAAGCCTAACTTTATATCCTCCAGCCCGACCAAGCACAAAAGCTGAAACTTCACTTTGGGTGGATATGGAGGAGGAGGAAGGCATTCAGCCGTTATTAACGATAGGGAGAGCCTTAACTTTTAAGGATGAAATAGAGGACGATGCTATTAACAGTTTCATCAGTGAGCCCACGTCTGTCAATAAAAATGTTTACCAGATCCTAGACAGTACATTAGATGAAATAGAATAAGAAAATCTTACAGAAGAAACTCTAGTCAGTGATGCTAGTATAATTCCAGTACTCAAAAATTCGAAAAGTGTCCCAGTAGAAATTGAGCCAGGTAAAACATTGAACATCAATCCAAACCTTGCACCCAATGAGCTGGAATAGCTGATCACTTTGTTGGAACAACATAAAGGAGCTTTCGCTTGGGAGTTCATAGACATGAAGGGTATTCCTTCTAATCTGTGTACCCATCACATTTATATTAAGAGCGAATCCAGGCCAATGTGCCAACCACAACGAAGGATGAACCCGAACCTAAGGGACATAGTGAAAGAGGAGATCCAAAAACTTTTGGAAGCATGATTTATATACCCAATTTCAGACAGCGAGTGGGTTTCTCCACTCGTGATTGTGCCTAGAAAGAATGGGAAATGGAGAGTCTGCGTGGATTACAGAGAATTGAACAAAGCAACGCAGAAAGACCATTTTCCCTTACCTTTTATCGATCAGGTCCTTGATACCTTGTCTGGGAAAAATTATTTCTCCTTTTTGGATGGATTTAGTGGCTATAACCAAATCCAGATTGCTCCAGAAGACCAAGAAAAAACCACTTTCACTTGTCCTTGGGGCACCTTTGCATATAGGGTACTTCCTTTCGGGTTGTGCAATGCACCAACCACCTTTCAAAGAGCAGTGATTGGAATCTTTTTAGAGATGGTAAATGACTGCATGGAAATTTTTATGGATGACTTCACTCCATATGGTAGTAGTTACGAAGAAGCATTGAAGAATTTAGAAAAGGTCTTGAAATGCTGTGAACAAAGCCAACTATCTTTAAGCACTGAAAAATGCCATATGATGATGAGCGAGGGCATAGTTCTGGGGCACTTCATCTCTTCTAATGGTATCCAGGTGGACCCATCCAAAATCAAGGTAATTGAAAATATACCAACTCCTGGAACAAAAAAAGATGTACGTATCTTCTTAGGGCATGTTGGCTATTACAGAAGATTCATAGAAAAAAATTTCAAACTTGCTTCTCCTTTGTTCACCTTGTTGATGAAGGATGCACAATTTGTTTGGAATGATGCATGCCAAACAACGTTTACTGAACTTAAGAAAAGGTTGTCTACAAATCCCATCTTACGAGGGCCCAACTGGGCTCTTCCTTTTCATATCTCTTCAGATGCTCCAGACACTGCCATTGGAGCAGTTTTAGGACAACATGAAGGTAATGCCCCATATGCAATTTATTATGTTAGTAAAACCCTATCCTCTGCTGAACTAAACTATACGGTCACCGAGAAATAATTCCTTGCCATAGTTTATGCCATCAATAAATTTAGACACTACATTATTGGATATTCCACTTTTGTGCACACTGATCATTCAGCCATCAAGTATTTAATGAATAAACCAATCACGAATGCTAGAGTAACTAGATGGCTGTTACTATTACAGGAATTTGACATCACAATTATTGATAGACCAGGGAAGGAAACGTTGTTGCAAGCTTTTTATCTTGACTTACTAACAATGATGACAATTTACCAGTCAAAGATTCCTTCCCTGATGAACATTTGTTTGCAGTATCAACTCATTGTCCATGGTATGCAGATATTGCTAACTTTTTGGCTGCAGGTAAGTTTCCAGCACATCTGTCGAAGAGAGAAAAGAGAAAGATCATACAATGGAGTGCTAGGTATTGTTGGATTGATGGACATCTTTTCTACACAGGTCTTGACTTCAAAATCAGAAGATGTGTCAGAGAAGATGAAATTTTCAGTATCCTTAAGGCTTGCCATGATGATCCCTATGGGGGACACTTTGCTGACAAAAGGACGGGTCATAAGGTTTTAAGGATGGGTTGTTTCTGGCCTACATTATTCAGGGATGTGAAGAAGTATGTTCAGGTGTGTGATAGCTGCTAGAGGATGGGCCAGCCCAACAGACTAGATGAAATGCCTCTTCAGCCACAACTCGTGGTTGAACCATTTGATAGATGGGATCTGGATTTCATAGGGCCTATCAAGCCTCCCTCAAAACAGAAAGTTCACATATTGGTTTGCACAGATTACATGGCCAAATGGGTAGAAGCTGTAGCCTTGGTCAAGGCTAATGATAAGGTTGTAATTGATTTCCTATATGAAAATTTTTTTATTCGGTTTGGAGTACCTAAGGAAATCGTTATAGATGGTGGACCATAGTTCGTGTCTCACAAATTTGAAGCATTGTTACAAAAATTTCACATTCAACACAAAACAACCTCGCCATATCATCCACAGGCCAATGGCCAAGTGGAGAGTACAAATAAGGTTATCGAGGCTATTTTGACAAAAATAGTGAAAAGCCATCGTAAATATTGGGCTGCGAGACTTCCAGAGGCATTATGGGCCTATCGCACTACATGGCATAACACCACTGGTTTTTCCCCATATGAATTGGTGTATGGAAAAAATGTTGTTTTCCTGATTGAATTTGAAATCAGAACTTTGAAGACAACTGTAGAAGCAAACCTTGATTTATCAGAAGCACAGAGGAACCGACTTAATCAGCTTAATGAATTGGATGAAAAGCGCACAGCCGCAGTGAATCATATAGCTTTAATCCAACATCAACATTCTAAATGGCATGATAGATTTATAAAGAAGAAAGTCTTCCGAGAAGGAGATTGGGATCTATTATATGATTCACGGTTTAAGAGGGATTTCAAAGGAAAATTGTGCACTCGTTGGTTGGGACCTTATCAACTAGATCGAGTATTTGATAATGGAACAGTTCGTTTGATCACCATTGATGAGAACAAGACACCATTATTTGAAAATGGTCATCGGCTGCAACTGTATCACAAACCGATCTCAAAGAATGCCTTCATTTCACATGTTGCAGCTGATCCAGATTATCCGTTAACGCCAAGGCAGGGAGTTTTCTCAACTCCCGTGAATTTTTAAAAAAGAAACTACAATTTTCACACATAATTTGTACATAAATAATTTGTTCTCTCTATTATTTTATTTATTTTTCCTTTACGTTTGATTGGGTTTGTTTTGAAGAACTGTGTGCAGGAATTGATTTTTAGGAGTGGAAGTCGTGACTGGGACAGACGATTGCAGACGCCTTACATTATTTTCCTAATCGAATAATCTCCTTGAAGAAGATGGATGATTCATTGACTTTCAACAACCAACTGAAAATTTGCCTGTTGCTCCACTCTATGCAGCTGGGACTCCTTACTTTGCTCATTTTCCCAATTTTCGCAGCTGCGACTCCACTACTTTTTGCCTATTCTGCCTATTTTCGCAACTACAACTCCGCTACTTTTGTCCATTCTGCCAAGTTTCGCAGCTGTGATTTCGCTATATTTCCATCCATTTCACCTTTTTCCAGCAGCTATGACTCCGCTATTTTTTCCCATTCTGCCAAAGTTTCGTAGCTGCGACTCTGCTATTTTCATCCATTTCGCCTTTTTCCAGCAGCTGCGACTCCGCTATTTTTGTCCTTTTCTGCCAACTTTCGCAGCTGTGACTCCTCCAAATTTCACCATTTTTCCTTTTTCTGCACAATTGTGACTCTGCCGTATTTCTCCAAACTCTGCTAAAATTTTCATACGACTCTGCTGTAGTTGCCTCTTTTCCAATTACCTTGTCACAATTTCATCAGATTCCTCTTATTTATCAACTGCAACTTCGCTAGATTGTTTGCCTCTTAGAATAATATCACCGCTAATGATTTGACCAAGCTCTAATTTAAATGATGATTCCTCAGCCTAATCGCAGTTTGCCAAGAACGACAAGAACTATTGGGTCATCTTGCATACCTGTCAGCATGGATGTACTTATCATCCTGGTTGGCTATGGCCAACTCATCTCAGCACATGCGCATTTATGATCTCTTAATGGAGGTGATGACGAAGTTGGGTTACGGTGGCAATTTAAGGCTAAGCTCATAACGTGAAGGTACGAATTCTGACCTTTCACATGATTAAGCATAAAATTAAGTGTGGCAATAATGAGCACGCCCTGTCTTTAGACCCCGTTAGCGAACTATACACACTTAACCGCCAATGATTGTGTCAGAATTAACAACCATATCTATTACATGACCGTCACTTTACCCGATTCGTACCAAAAAGCCCTAATAATGCCATTTTTCCTTAACTGTATCATCTTACCGTGGATTGAAAACTATTCCATCTTTCCTAAAATACCCAGTTTCAAATTCCGACTATTCCATGAATGTCCGTAGGTTGCAACTTCCACGTCTGAACTAGTAATCGCTATATTCATTTCCTGAATCATGAAGGGAGGTTGATATGGGTAACCCAGTCCGTCATGAACCTGAGAATATGGAATCTCTGTGTGCCAATGCATAATTTTTTGCCATTTTTGCAGCGGCTGGGTTGACCGAATATTTTCAACACTTAAGCGGTTTTCACACTGAAACGACATTGCAGTTTGTTCTTAATTTAACTGATACTCACTGTGAGGTCATGGGATTGCGCATAGAATTCATAGAGGCCATCATATCATAGGTCACTGGCTTACCCCAGGTTGGGAAGAAATTGTTTGGACGAAAAGCACTGAATGCGACTGCAATAAGGGAATTTCTAGCAGTCGAGGAGAATGTTCATCCAAAAGGCCGTGGAATAGCACTGGCATCATTACCTCAGCCCTGGGATCAAGTGGCAATCTTCCTGAAGAAATATATCTCCTGTGAAGGTAGGTACCAAACTGTCTATTTCACTGAATTTCCGTTATTGTCTCACCTACGCCATGGTAACTAAGTAAATATGCCATTTTATCTCTTTAAGACCCTACAAAACATGGCTGGGTATGCAAGAATAGCCCGACACCCAGTTTCCTCCCTCACCAATCATGGCCTGATTAAATTGCTAATCTTGAGGGTCCTTGCACTTTAGAATTTGACTTGGGTTTAATTTCTCGCTGGGGCCGGGGTAATTAGAGAATCTGCATTAGAATTGGGGGGTGTTGAAGAAGGAGACGAGGACCAGAGCCCCTCAAATTCAGTTGGGCGGGAGGATGAAAACTTGACTGAGGGGGAAGAAGAAATAGACATGGGGTAAGCTACGACAACAGTGAACCCTATTACAAATATGGAGGATGGAAACCTAAATGAAATGGAAGAATAAATAGACATGGGGAAGTTGTGACAGCAGCGAGCCCTGTTATAGATGGGGTATCAAGAAATCAAAATGTGGGGGAAGCTGCGACAGCAGTGAATTCCGTTACAGAGGAAGTTGTGATGGAAGCCATGATAGATGAGGCAGTGACATTTGAGGATGCAATAGCAGCAAATATTATAGTGGAATAAACAGACCCAATTAAAATTGCAGTTAGGATAGGGGCTGAAGCGGTAGAAATGGCATCATTAGCAGCTGCGACAGATGAAGCTGAGACTAGAGCAGCTGTTGAAGCTACAATAGTGAAAGCTGCAGCTGTGGAAGTGGCAATGCAAGAAGAAGAATATTAGGCAGAGGTAGTGGAAGGAAGAAACAAAGAAGTATTGGATGTCGAATCTTCCCCTGAAATAAGGGGAACCATTATTGAAGAAGAGATCCCTGTGTCACGAAAACGAAGACAAAGGTCAAGGTTTAAAATTCAGACATCCACCCTAGCAGAGAATAAGAGAACCAGAGTTGATACAGCAACATCAACATGCAGTGAAGACCAGCCATCAGAAGTGGTGAAGAGAAGAAGGACTTGATCTATGGCAGTAGCAGAGACATCATGTGCAATTGGGGGCAAATATTGAATTACCCTCAGCAGAAGCAACATGTGTGACTGGGACAGGCATAGAAATCCCTATTTTAAACCCTAAAACACCTGCGTCACACAAGAACCTGCTGTGAATGAACCCCAAATTGAAAGTCTCCTTTATGAAAATGAGTTGTTAAAGGAGGAAGTGCAAATGCTACGGGATGAGTTGGAGAAATGGAAGGAAGTGACTGGGAATCAGGTAGAGAGGAATTTGAATATATTAGTAGAGGCTGCAAATTTGTTAGAAAATTCATCTCCCACTTTGTCAATTGAGAAACAAGGAGAAATGGTATGCCCAGAATGCGAGGACATATTTTTTTCAGCAAGACATAGAGTCATAGTGCTGGGTTTGGGAACACAAGATCCTGTACAAGCAAAGCAAGGAAGGGAAAGTGTATTTGCAGTAGAGGTGATGAAGGAGAACGAGGAAGAAGTTGACATAATCCCTAATCTGGATTTAGGAGAAGATGAATCAATGCAGTCCTAGCCATCAGGAAATACTGAGCTATTCTAGGATCAGTCTCATCTTTCAGAAGATATTGAGGTAATTCAAGAACAACCTCAACAATTGGAAGAAATAGGTGAACAGGGTGTTGTTACACAAGAAACATCACCCCTGAAATTGTTTAGTGAAGTTCTAACTCAGACAACAATTGTTGATATTGAGGAACAAGTGGAAGACGTTGTTACACAAGAACCAGTGTCCTTAAAAATATTTGTTGAGACTGCGACTCAAATTGATGTTGCTGAGGTAGAATTAAAGGGATAGGATGCTGCCACACAAGAACTATAATCCCCAAAATTAGCTGCTGAGACTGCAACAAAAGCATAGGTCATTGCAACACCAATGAAAGATGAGGCTTCTACACTGTCAATACAAAATGGGGAAGCTAGAACATTTTGGTGACGAGGTAAGAATGATACTATCCCAATTAGGAATCATTAATGTAGATTCTGATGATGAAAAAGATGTGGAGGATAGAAGGATTCAACGATTGGAGAAGAAAATTTTCTCACTAAATCTTGAGCTAGATAAATGGAACAAATATATTGATTAGTGCAGGGAAGGGATGGTCCCCCTCCATGAATATAGAAATACTGTCAGGGAATTGAGAGAGAAATGGGCTGAGGAATTGTTCTTCCAGAGTTGGCAGAGTTGAATAAATTCAAGTCCATGCAACAAGAGAAGGATCAATTGTATATTATTTCCCAGGAATTACTGAGTTGCAGGGATCCATCCCCTTCTTACCCTGTCTTTCTTTATGAACAGACAACTTTATTCAAAATGAGGGCATTAAAAGAAGGAAGGTCATGTGAGCTAGCAACAGTTTCCCATTTTTTAGAAACTTTCCTAGAAAGCGATGACAAGGGGCAAAATTTCTTGTGTGAATTATATTTACATGATAAAGCCTGCTATACTGACTCTCATTCTAATCCTGTTCTCCATTTGGGGGATGTTCAGCTGAGAGCGTTTGCTTCTTTTGTCATCAACCATGTGAAATGGCGAGATGCCTTCCAAACTATCACAAAGAATGAGGACAATGCCACTCTTTGGATTAGAAATGAACCTCATCTTCCAATAGGACTCAGATCCAGGCATGCAAAGTTTCTCAAGTTTCCTGAGATTGTTCAACACTTGGAAAATCTGCAAGAGAGAATCATCGCTACTTGTGTTGAGATAATTTCTAGTAATCAGTAGCATTCCCTGGAGGGTAGTGAGTATAGATGGTTATATTCTTCTCCAGCTTTGAAGGAAGGGGACCCATATTGCTTTGATAATTTTAAGCAAGCTTTAACAAGGGTGCCTGGGTACATGCAGTGCATGAAAAAGTGTGGACGCCGGTGTCTTGGGTTAAAATTCAGGTTTCCCCTCATATGGATGCCTGTGATTCCTTATAGAAACATCTATGTTTTGACTAAAAAGGAGGAGAAGCAATGTTGGGTGAAGTGGGCTATCTGTCATGGATTTGTGCATCATGGGGAACCAACGGAACTTGCCTACAATCTTACCAATCTTCACAGGTACAGTTTGGATTCAGATTCGGACTAGTGGAAGTTGTTGCATGAGGAAATGCAGATGGATAGTTGGGGGGAGATGTTGGGCCCTGGAAATGCCTCTTTTTGACCACACTTATTATATCATTTTTCCTTGTTACACCCTACTTTCATAAACCATATACATGCCTTTCTTCCAGATCAATCAACAATCTTGATAAGGTATAATTCATTATTGCTTCATTTATTTAATGCCTAAGATTGTTATGGTTATGAATTCTAGCCTTTGGTTTATGCTAACTTGTGTTGATTTCATTAAGTCAAGATCAAAGCACAGGTGTATCAGCCGCAATGCCTTGGGAAAGAATCACACATGGTGCCAGTTGTTACTCTTCAGATTTAATTCATCATATTCAAAGTGACAGCGCACCTTTCCACGTGAAGCTGTAATAGGACTTTGCGGAGACAGGACGCCTCCGAATTGGTTAATCCGTTTATCCATTGATTTCCAGAGTAACAACATCCTTCATGTCTAACCTCCTCTTTCAATACGGCTGTAACAGTTCAGTTGTAACTCTGCAGCATGAAGATCAGAGATCTTCATTGCTGCACAAAATTAGTGGATCATGAACTGTATTTTTCATGTATAAATATGGGAAGGCTTTCAGAGTCTGGGGTTGGTTAATTATCATTTTGTACAGGTTATAACAAAGAGCTGAGACTGTGGATTACCATCTTTAATAAAGAGTAGCGTTCTTCATATTTCTGTGTCTTAATTTGTGGTAGTTCACGACGTCTCTGTTAGAAGTCCAGGGCCCACCTTCTCACAGAGATTGCCGAGTTAAGTAGGTAGTTAGATTTATTTCCTGTTGTGTGGTGTGGAATTGAATTAGGCGTATTACTAGTAGCTGCAACAGAGAATTTACAATTGCATTCTTTCTTGGTAGTTTATTAATTGCATCCTGAATAGCTGCAACTGTGTGGTATGATAGTCGACTGTGTAGGTTAGTTTAATGAATGCATGTGTGTTAGAATTAGCTGTTACAGCCAAGCTCAACTTCTATTTCTTTCAGTCATTTATGCTTTCTAGGATTTCCAATATTTATCAATTCAGAGTTCAAGCTTATTTTCTAGTTCTGGTTGTTGTTGTATCTTTCTTGAAATTCATTAGATTAGTCAGATTGTGATTGAGTTATAGTAGCTGCTAGATGAATCATTTTGGTAAAGATTGAATACTGTAGTTTGATAATGATAGGATTTAACTTATTGCAAAAGTAATCTAGTTCATTTTTACTTTTAGATCAGTAATTGTTGGGTTGATTGTTGTAGGAAGGTAATTGTACTTTGAATTCCTAGATAAGTTAGATTAGTTTTAATCATGGAATGAGTTCGGCTGAAGCAGATAGGTATGATCATTCATCTCCACTTATTTAATCAAATACTTGAAATGTTTATGCATAGATTGTGCTTATTGCCATTGAAATAAAAGACTTCCTTGGGTTGACAATTTATATTTAGCATCCTGTGTGTTAGTTGTAATTAATTAGCATATAGGGTGACCAACACTTGGGTCCATGCCCTCCTTACTTCGTGCCAACCGTCCAGCTGTTTCTGACTTTCTCGTAGTGGTGACTCTTTCCAAGTCAACCTATTTTCCAAGGATCCTCTACTAGGTGTGCCCGTCTAGCTCTATAGTCGTTCCTACAATGTACTGTGCATTCCTATGCCGATTAGAGTGGAAACCTAAGCATGCTTGAGTATGAGAATGTTACAGCTTGAGATGTTCAATATCTGCATTCTTGAAGATGCTTGTCGAATGACTACATTACCAAAAGATAAGAATAGTTGGAGGAATCCAAATAGCATTGCCAGTGCTAATTCTCCTTCAAGAAAGGAGACATTGTAAAATATGGTGTGACCAAGAAGACATTTAGTAGGACCATGCAATACAAGGCCAACTCCAAATTACAGAAATAAAGACATAGTGTGTTGGAGAAGAAAAATACACCCTTTTGCAATTATTGCAAGCACAAAGGACACATGCAAGGTGATTGTTGCATAATACATCTAGAAAAGAACCAAAACTATATCGTGACAAAGAAAAGAAGAAAAAAAATCCCTGTATTTGACTCCATGAAGAAAGGAATTTCCTTGATAACAACAATCTAAACTAGTCATGTAGAGTGCAAAAAACTTTTCTCCATTAAGATCTAGATCAATAAGGAGCTCGTGATTGTAGTTTTTGATATTGGTAATTGACAAGACCTCATCTTAGATGTGATAGTGAATAGGCACAACTTACCTATAGTGATGCATCCTAAACCGTACTCCTTGGGTTGGCTTAGCAAGAACAAGTATTTGTGCATCTAGTGCAAATTTAGGGTTAAGTTTGCCATCTGAGTAAATTACATCGATGAAGTAGAGTTTGATGTTATTCCATTATATGTGCACAATGTCATTTTTGTCTATCCACACCTATGGAATCGTGATGCAGTCTATGATGATGAAAGAACTAGTACAAATGAGTGAAGCATGACTAAGGTTACTTAGTGATACCATAGAAAGATCTAGCAATCTTGGTGCCAGTTTTTGTCATCGACACTTAGAGACTAATCAAAGCCTCAATACAATTTGCATTGATTGTTTTGCAACTAGAGGAGGAGAGAGTGACACTCTCCAATTAGTGTTAGGACATCAAGCCCTTGTCACATGCACATTCATGTGACAAGAGTCGTTAGAAGAGAGGACACAATTGGACAACTTGTTCAATGTTATTATGAGTTATTCCAAGAACCTAATAAGATGACTCTAAGTTGTACAATTGAGCACTCCATTGACTTGCAACAAGCAATTGTCTTATTGAATCAGGTGTTGCATAGTACTTCATTTTTGGGTAATGAGGAGATCAAGAGGCAGATTCAAGAGCTACTAGATAAGGGCCACATTTAATCCAACTTGATGCTTGTTGTTGCACAACCTATCAACCTTAGGATTTCAAGGACTAATCGGTTGCTAAACCAACAAAGCCTAAGGAAACCACCCCTAAGTGTCACATAGGTAGGTTCCTCTCTATTTAGGTTTCCCAAGCCCACCTAAGTAAACCTGGACTAACCATAGGAGGTGTCTCCAATCAAAAGTTTTTGGGTATTTGCTAGAAAAGACCAGCTTTCCCATAGTACTTGCTTGACCTATATTGAGGAAGCAATGTGCCTAAGGAAATTAACAAGGGTTGAAATGTTTCACACTGTGGGGAATACTAAAGGGATCTAAGTTTATGAGATTGAAATATCCCCTAAGCGAAATGTGAAACAATCAGGGTAACTAGGTGAGATCTAGAAATAAAAATGCAAGCTACTCTTTGAATGGACAGTGACATTGCTTATGATCTAAGTTAAGAATCAGATTTGAGAATTTGTAATGTGCCTAGGCTATGGTAAATATGTCTCACTGTTAGGATTAGGTGTTGATTTTTAATGTTTACCAACTTTAACTAAGGTTCAAAATCTTAGTAAATTTTCAATATGGTGTTTAAATATGCAAGTATGAGTTTTTAAGTGTGTTAGTTCAGAGTTTAAATGGGGCTCAACACATGGAATAGCTTGCTGGTTTTAGTATTGTCTGATTTTAATTGCATAAAACAATAAGCATACAAAACACACTAAGTCAAATCAAACGCAACTAAGCTATATGCTATGCAATATGAAGATTACCAGTTCCTTGTCCTAGAATTTCTAACATAGGTCATTTCAGATTTATTATATGCAAGATTTCTTTAGATTTGATGCCTAGGATGCAATATGATATAGCTTGGTAATACACATATTTTCCCTAGTGCCTGGACAAGTTTTAGAAAACAAATCCTTTAAAAGAGTGGATAAGAAGAGATAACAAAAAACCTAATATAGTGCCTTGGTGTTGGGCTTGGAGTCGATTCACCCCTCCTAACACATTGCCATGTAGCGGAGATCCATAGATAGCAAAGACTCTTGAGAAATCAGCAAATCAATTCAGTTGAGCCCCCCTTTTAAAACCGACACTTCCCCAAACTACACATTGAGTAAATCCCTTGCAAATGCAAATCGATTAGAAGTTCCAAATGCCTGAGAAAAAACAGGAAACAAGATAGGATATGATTGTATAAGAGGTGAGAAACAAAACTCAGAAAGAGAAGCATAGGCAATAAATTTTTGAAGTGAGTTTCTTACCATAAAATCACAAAACCAAATAGCAGTTGCAATTTCTAGTCTTATACAATAAACAAAATGAAAGATATTACCTTATATTTGAACCAGATCTCATAAGAATTGCAATAGAGGAATGCAAGGGCCAAAATCCAAACATAAAGAACCAAGAACACAAGAAAAGTGAGAGTGAAATCAGAGTTCTTCTATTAATCTCCAAACTGCCTCTTCTACAAATGAGCTGCTCAATCTCTTTAATGGAACAAGAGAGAGCCAAAATCCCTAGTTACAAAAAGATGAAGGGATAATATCTTCATTTGAGTCTCCCCTTTATAATCTATGGTTGTGATTACATTACAATAGCTGAGTTACAAGTGGCTAAGCCACCCCTATCTTGGTGGGGCATACTTGCTCATGGTGGAATCAAGTGGGGAACAAAATTTTTGAGATAAAAACATTAAATTGCTGAGTATGATGATGAGAAAGGCGCCGTTGCTGAGTTGCATGATGATTTAGATGGCTGAGGAAAGAAAGAGTGAGTTGGAAATGAGTGATGTGCCCCTTTGGAGAGAGAAATCACCCTCTTCAACTCGATTTGGCTGAGTGGACCCTCAAACATGTGTAAAATCATCTTCTAATTGTTGATTTGGAGTCCTTGCCATATTTGAGAAGGACCCATTTCATTATTTTCCCAATTAGAATTTCGCACTATCATTTAATTTATGCTCTTCCATACTTAGGCCATTTTAAAATCAGACCATAGGAAATCTGATTAATGATTGCTAATTAATTGAAACATGACACAATCATGAGACAAATGTTTGAGAATTGCCTTGGATGATGTCCATGATGTCCTTGAATCTTATACCAATCATTATCATGCTAAAATTTGATCTAAATTCCTCATGGCATGCTGCTCCAAATTATTAAAGTTGGACTTAGGTATTTTTAATCTAAAACTTAGGAAAAAACCATTAATTTTTGCTTATTAGTCCATATAAGCTGAAAATTACATTTGGAAGGATAAAATTGGATTCCAAAGTCCATAACAAGATGAATGGTGATGCATAGGAAGTACATGCTATTGGCTGGTCTTGTTCACCAATTCAAACCCCCCTTTGACCAAGTTAAAATGTTGAAAAAGTCAGCATTGGTCAAAGTTGGACAAACTTGTCCAATGAATGTATGGACCCTTTTAATGCCTTTGGAAGGACGATATCTCATCTTATATGGCTTAAAATGATGATGTAATAGAGTCATAAAAATTACATACAATGATTGTTGCAATGAATCTTTACATAGCTTCAAACATATACCATGCTACATAAGGCTTATAAGGAGCATGAGGTTAGTGTTTTATAAATATGTCATCATCAAATCGACATCAATACCATTGCAAGGAATATTTATCCTATGGGTGGAAGTGATGGAAAAGTCAAGTAGGTAGTCAAGTGAAGATTTGGTCAAAGGTCATTGATTGACTTAAGAGGAGGGATAAGGGAAAACTCTTTGATCTCCACCAATAGGGAAAATAGTAGGGAATGTGTCTCATAAATAGGGGTAGTGTCCTTAGGTTTTTCCAGTTTGGTATCCGACTAGTCCTTGCAATCCTAAATTTGCTATGTTGTGCAACAATGTGCTTTTTCCCCTTAATGCCCCCCTTCTTGCTTGGTATGTCCTTCAAAGCTTGCTTTTAATGGTGAACAATTTACATTTTTGAGTAAGATGATCAAATGAAAGGAGGTAATACAACAAATTAAGTTCAAAGTGGGTATAACAGTGGTGTGCTAGAGTGGGTATGAAAACCCTTACAAGCGCAATCATCTTTACAGAGCATGAAATCGTGAGTGTGGCTAGCGGCTCCTAAGCCATGTGTCCTAATGGAGTCACCCCAAAGTGCACCAATACCTACCCAAGGCATAAATGCCCAACATGATGAGGAGTTACCACCACATCAAGGGGTAGTCAACAAGGCCACAAGACTAGTACACCTTGAAATGAAGACCAAAAGGACCTTCCATGATCGACCAACAGGTCTGGAGCACCGATAGACCAACACTTTTACATAAAGCAACCCCAACTTGGCCTTTTACAATGGAAAAAGGACTCCTATCCTTGGCACATCAAGTAAGGTACATTGCAGATAATATGGGGCGTAATAATGTCCATGATGACTTAGAATATCATACCAACCAATTTCATGCCAAAATTTGATATGAATATACCATTTATAATCTGATCCAAATTATTGAAACTGAACTACGACATTTTTAATCTGAAACTTGGGAAAATGCATTAATAATCGCCTATTATTCCATATATGCTTGAAACCACATTTGGAAGGATCAAATTTGCTTCCAAAGTCTTAAATGAGCTGAATGATGATGATAGGAGTGTATGCTCTGCTGGATAGTCTTGTTGACCAAGTCAAACTACTAAAAAGTCAACTTTGGTCAAAGTTGGCCAAACTTGTACAATGAATGTATGGAACTATGTGTTCCTTTGGAAGGAAGAATTATCATCTTATATGCCTTGGAATGATGAAGTATTTGAATTATAAATTTACATACAATGATTGTTCACATGACTCATCACATAGCTTCAAACATAGATCATGCTACATATGTTTCATAAAGAATGTGTGGTTAGTGTTTTATGAACATGTCAAAATAAAACCAACATCAAAACCATTATAAACATTAACTCTCCTTTGGATGAAGTGGATGGATAGTCTAGGTGGGCAGTTAAGTGAGGATTAGCCAAGGTTGATGTGATTGACTCAAGATAAGGGGGAAGGGGAAACCTTTGTGATCTTCACCACTAGTGCAAACAATAGGGATGTGTCTTAACAAATGGGTGTTGTGTAATGAGGTACTTCTCCATTTGAACCTAGCAAGACTCCCTTCATTTTTCCCCTTTTTCTCATTTCTTCTTTTGATTTCTTTTCCTTTTGCATTTTTTCTTCTCTTTCTTTTGATCTTTTCTTTCAACACTTTTATTAGGATAACAATAGAAAGGTAGTGGCCCTATATACCTTTTGGGTACCAGTGCTAACATGGACTTAGCTCCACTTCCAACGACTATCCATAGGCCTGATAGAGTTGCCACAATAATGCTTGGTGAGAGAAAGTAGGAATTACCTCTTAATTCAAGGAGTACCTTCCCTTCCAACTGTTAACCGTTTTCAATGATACATAGCACAGGGGGACTTGTTTTAGATCTGGGGAGAGCATTTTATCAATAGAAACTATTTCTATTTAATAGCAGTTAGCCCCATGATTTTACAAGTGAGCCTCTTGAACCATCACATGATTCATTACAATAGAAGCAGGATCGAGACCCCAAGAAAGACAAGGAGGCCTTAATGGTGAAGGGGATACTGAGGCAGAAGTTAAGAGTTAATCTATCATCATTGGGCCAATGGGATTTTTAGACCAAGGTGTAATGGTATGGATATGAAAGTAAGGTCAACCGTGGAGCCACAGGAAATTTATAATCCATATAAATACATGAGCTGTTACGTAATGGTGTGTACATAAAACAACAATCTTTGCTCAATATTAGCATATGGAATGGTTCTACTAGCTATACTTATAAAAATCAATCATTGTAAGTAATGTGCAACATCTTGCAATACATTATCAAACCAAATCATAATCCATAAAATCAATCCTCAAGAATGGCATGGTATCAATGAGTGCATATCATGGCATCATCACAAGGAAAAACATGGCATGAAATGATGGCATCTCATCACTGATCACATCTGAATGTTCTGAACTATGGATCTTAGCCTGATCTCCGAAGCACAAATATGGGAAAAAATCACCATACATAAAATGGTAAAACAACTACCCTCATATCTCTTGATGTATTAGAGGGTTTTATGCAATCACATAGGGAAGTAGAAACTCCCCCCTTTACTTCCATTCTTGGGTATACCCTACACAAAGGGGGTTAGTATTGCACCATTCAAATTAAGTAACGATTGAAAAAATAACATCATTTTAATGCACAATAACAATTGAATGCATAATAGAGACTAACTTACCACATATTCAATCCAACTAGATATTACTATCCCTTCAATGGCCAAGATTAGAAATAAAATGGACAACACTAGCAATATTAACTCCAATAGTTAAGCACAATAAGAATATGAAAGCCACACATGAACAAGAGACTCCAATTCTTTACCTCCAAAGCCAAAGATCATTTGTATTAACTTTAAGAACGCTCTCCTAAGTGTACAAAGATAGATCTTGTGTGCAAAAACAACCAACAAGAGAAATACAAGAGAAGTTCTCTTTATATAGGACTAGGAACTCAACTTCCTTCTCATTAAGGATTTATTTTCTTGATTAAAACCCTAGATCTATTCTAGAAATACTAAAACACAACTAAATCTTCTTTTGACATGGTAAAACAATGGATGAATTATTGCAAGTGGTTAGAACAAGTGTTTCACAAGTCAAAAGGAAAGAGTGCCTCACTCAAAGGGAGGGACAAATTGGTTAGGAAGGGATTGATTTAGTTAGGAAAGATAATCTTTGGCACATGTGCATCAAAGGAAGTTATCTTGAGAAACAAACCTTCCTTTAAGATGGACCAAGGGGTTAGAGAAATGGCTAGAAGAATGGTCAAACCCTCACATGTGTGCTTGGAAGAGGGACAATTCCATATGTATGAAGGGTACAATTTGCATAAAGAGGGGAACATTTAGGGTTTTGGGGCTAGGAAGGCCTCTAGAAAGATCTCTCGGTGAGACTGCATAAAATATGGTGAAGTTTTAACATGATAAAGGGGGACTTTGAGTTGTAAAGGTGATGGAGAATTATATTATTAGACCCAAATTTCGAGCTAGGGCGAGGCATTTCTAAGATTCTAAGATGTGTTTAAAATTTTAACCTCCAACACACTTTAATTATCATTTAACCATGTGCAAGAGGGACTACTAAGACTCTAGACTTTGATTGAAATTGCGTAAGTGTCCATGGTGATTCAATACATGAGATGTGATACATTACATTGACTCTAGGGCTTAGGTTCACAACGAAAGACGGAATTAGGACTAAAGATGTGTTCCCTCTTTATAGAATTTTATGAGTGAAAAAATGTCAAAAGATTTATGATCGTGAAGATATAAATCTTCCTCAGTAAAAAAACACTTAAGAGTCACTTGCCTTAGTAAAATTGTCACAGTCATATTAATTCTACATTATAACTGGCCCTTTACATACAAGAAACATCTCAATTACATCATTTATTAACTATATAACCATGGACCACTGATACAACTTACATAATTTGGCTTAGGCAAGACATACATTTGGAATTTTTTTGGATCATCAGAATCTTTATCCCTTGAATAAACATTGTTCAATCTGAGGGGTAACAGGTAGCACAACTACCAATCCAATGACATAAAAGGATACCAAACCCATTGTATCAAATGACTACATTGTAATAAAATAATATTTTACATGAGTCCATTTTTATGATGTCCCCAATTTTTTGTGTTTAAAAATTTAACAATCACTGCTTGAATTTTATGAATTTTTGGTCTATTTTTTGAACTTCATTTTGTAAAAGTGCCCTCCTGATATCATGAAAACCAGGGCCTTTGAAGCATGAACCACATGAAATGATAACATCTATTATAGGTTGATAATACAAGTAGCTTGTGGCATTTAAAGGTATTTCTACATCATACAATTGTCTAGCCATGCTCCAAGTAGTGTCCTTTTCCATCTTCTTCCTTTTACTATCAATGGTGGGGTGAGCAGCAAGGGTGGTGTGGTGTACAAAGAATGAGTCATGCCTAGTCCTCTTCGAATTGGATGTGGTAGCCCAAGAAACAAGATATTCTCTAGGAGGGTTAGTTGGGACTTTAAAGGGATCAACAATAGAAAAAGTGAAGGATTCTTCAAAACTAGGGTTTTCAATATCATTAAAATCAGAACCTAAACTTCTCCCTGTCTCTTTTTGAATCCATTTCATCTCGGATTTGTTTGCTTGAAAGGCATTCTAACCTTGCATCTTGGTTCATATTTCAGAGGAGGCTTCTTGGGAAATTTTTATATTCCCTTCCGCATGTACTAAGTGTTTTTTCATCTCGTGTATGTATCCCCTTTTAACCCTCAAAATACAACTCCATTTTGAGACAATTCATTGCCACATGTTTTGATTTATTCATGACTACTCTCCAGCATGAAAGAGGTCAATATTTTGTTAACTTTTGCGTAGAAGTATTACAAATTGCTGGATTTTCAGTGTCATTCTCTCCTTGGTCATTGTCATACCTTGATGGTTCTATTTTGAGAGAAGAAACAGAGCAGATTCCTTTCACTGTCGACAGTCTTCACAAAAAAGAACGTGTCAAGATTAGTGATGTTTCATGGGGCTGGTTTCCATGTCTTTATACAATGTATTTAACCCCCAAAATCTAGATTTGATATAAGGAAATTACTTGAGAGTGATTTTGAGACCAGACTTGATACCTGATTACATATCATTGTTCATCCTATCTCAAGCAGTCAACAGTTAAGATGTATCCTAACTTGTAATGATCTTAACAAATATGACCTAAATTTTTTTATGTTTACTTGTATGAACTGGTTCAAGACCTTTGTCATACACTTTTCCTACACTGATTCTGAGCTTGCTTTCACTGATTTTGTGGCTGATTTTGGTTGAGTATTTTGGTCAAACACTTTGGAATTCACGGTTCTCTGTATACTTCTTGGTTTAGTAACTAGTTTGTATGGAACTTTGAGTTCATATTTCAATTTTATCACTTTATAATGAGTGCCAAATATGAGGAATAATTAACTAAAAAGAAACACTGGCATTCAACATCACAAACTATTGATCCACATTGAATAAGTATGGAAAGTACACAGGATTAAATAAGAGTTGTAGATGACTTTAATACTCAGTTGTTGTAGGCATAGTAGCAATAAATCAGGCCCAAATACATAGAAATTTCAACACAACTCAAACCTGGGAATTTCCTGTAGGTTAACAGCTCGCTAGTGTGGAATAGACCCTTCCCTTTGGGCACATGAATAGTGTAGAAAACACACTATAGACATATCCTAGCCACAATAATCATTCCCATTAACAACTGAGTCCTTCCTGGAAACTCGATTTGATGTAAGGAAATGTATCCCAGCTAATATAGGAGGTGAATACATCCAACAGTAAATTAAGTCCCTATTTTGATTTTAGTTTCAGTGCTCTAATAAGATGAATGAGAAGAATGAGGCCAACGACCCTATTGTGACTGTATACTCCACTACTAATAGTGCACCCTCTCTCTCTAATCAATAGTTACTTGTTTTGGATATGATTTTTCCTCTCTTGTGCCATGAAATACTGTAGAAGCTATGTGCAATGGCAGCCCGTTTTTGCTGAGATGTGATGGCCCACAAATGTCATTGTATAGAATCAAGTGTTGTTCTCAGCTCCCAAACACTCGAATGGTAACTGAATATGACAATGGAAACATTAAATCAACAGGAAGATGGTAGCATATAACAATATGCCCCCCAAAATTAGTGTGTCCACCCTTAGAAAGGCCACAAAATCCCCTTTAAACTGTGCCCTCTTTTTAAGACAAGTTTGAGTGGTACACCCTCCTCAAATACTTCTTAAAGGTAGTAAGTACCATAAGACAAGTGTTCCCTATCAAAGAAAATCACTAAACCCTCTACGAGCCCACACAAATATGCTGATACATTGTTCCTCTTTCATGGCAATGAAGTGCAGTGGCCATAGTTGAATAATATAGCCCATCAAGACCAACTAGGGTGGATGGTTTCACCATCGAAATCATTTATCCTCCTAGGGTTTTCATCTCAAGAGTCACAAGCTTCAAGAGTTCTCCAAAATCCATTTTCAAAAATAATTCATGAACGAATGAGAGAATGAGGCTCTTTCCCCTTTTATTTCCACTTTGACCCTTTTTGGCCAATTTTACCCTTTTTCCTCTTTTTAATAAAGTTAGTTTTACAATAGTCACTTTATGAACTTATTACTCAACGTCACTTTATAAAAGTACATTTTCCTTAGTGACATTAAATAATAAATTAATTTCCTCACCTATCTACTATAGTCCACGGGAATCAAATGGACTAATTCGTCGTCCTATGGAGTGATCAAGCGGAAAGGGACATTATAGTCATCCCCAAAGTTACATATATCATGTCAGAGAATATATCACCAAGGGTCCGGAATGTAACTTATCGGCAACATTGATGAAAATATCGGAAAATGTCGTAAAACCTAAAAAAAATACAAAAATAACCATTTTTTTTTTAACATCTAAAGCAATAACAACATCAAATAAACATGTTTCTACATAAATATGAAATTACAACTAATATATAATATGCATAAGAAGTCAAATTGTGGATCATGATCACATATCGACAATAAACTGAAAATACTAAAATATGTTCCTGATAGAATGATTCAAAAACACCTCAAATGATCAAAATAAATGTATCTCATGAGATGAATCATCATGACTCATGAGGCATCTATATACTACATAGTTCAATGATAAACAATACAAATCATCGATCCCCTCTACCACTTTTATGGGAAAGGGGCATCGAATTCCTCTGGAAGCAGTAGGTGGTCCTATAGGTTCTCTGGATGAGCCTAAGTGGAAATGGAATCTCCAACTGCTCGGGCTATGGTGAAAGGTAATGGGATTGAGGTGGAAGGAAATGTGACTAGTCTCCTCCCATATTACATATCATCAAAATCATAGCCTATATCAGGATCCTATTTATTAATAACACCCTATGGCCCCCTCCTCTATACTCTTGCCCTTGCGTCTGCTTCGAATCTTGAAGTTGATCCTCCAAGGACATTAGTTACCATAATCAACACTCAACAAATTTGATGAATCTTCCAAATCAAAACATTAAAATAAGGTAGAAAAGGATTCCCAAGCTTAATAAGTGAATTTTCTTGAGTAAAGCGTACATTTTTATTAAGGTCATGTTAGAGGAGTTAAACAATTCAAACCACAAACATAAGGGCGCATAGAGGGGTTTATTTGCTTGATTACATGCTATTCCCATACCCTCATACATGATAGAATCCAAGGGAAATGTTGCAATCCTAAAATCCTAAAAACTATTAAGTCTGTTGAATTCTGAATGGGATCTAAAATTATACTTTTTGCATATGAATTCCGATGAGGTTGGAACCACTCTCAAACATCTTGAAACAATTAATGGTAATGTTAAAAATTTAAGTAAAAGGATGGAAAATGAAAGATAAGGAGAATGTCACTTTTACTTTAAGAATTTAATATTACCATTTATTACTTAAAAACTTAATATGCATGGCTCTAATAACACTGTCAAAAACTTAGCCGATGGCTTTATTTCCCAAAATCCATAAAACAATTTAGCAGGGAGATATTTTCCAAAATATCGCGATATATTCCCAATATATTGCAATACATTCAATATATTGTGATATATTGAAAATGTCGTAAATGTCATTATTTTTTAGTGGCGATATATTGCCAAGGGAAATGACTCATGCAATATCGTGATATGGGTGATATATTGTTGATATATGTAACTATGGTCCTCCCTTCTCGAGATTGCTTGTCCCCAAGCAACTGCAAATTGGGATGCTGCATAATCTATTCTCCCTCCCATGTGGCATCCTCCACTTGCAAGTTTCTTCACCTGATAAGATACTCCTTGATCACTGGGTTCCTCAGTCTTCTCTCTCTGACATCCAAGATCTCCTCAAGATCTAGTATAAATTGCCATTCCTCATCCAATGGGGTTAGCTCTGATAAAGCAGTGATATGTTGTCCCAAAGACCTTTTGAGGCACAACACATGAAATACATTGCTGATCTTTCTCTCATTGGGTAGCTCAATCTCATAAGCTACTTCCCCAACTCTCTGGAATACCCTGTAGGGACCATAAAAACGATGCTTCATCTTCTATGATCTACTTTTCTTCAATGATGATTGTCGGTATGGATGCAACCTTAGAAAGACCAAATCCGATACCTCAAAACTGCGCTCTACCCTCTGCATGTCTGCATATGTATTCTGTTGATTTTGGGCCATTTTTAAGTTGTCCTTGAGGGCTTTGAGGATATCTTAGTTCTCCTGGATTCAATCTTTGGATTTGGGAGCTTTGCTATCCCCAAAATCCAATTCTGTAAACGTAGGAGCACCATAGCCATATAATGCCAGAATGGTGACATGGCTATAGATATATGGTAAGTGGTACATGGAAATATATAAGGTTCTGCATCATTGCATAAAATTACTATGCATATGTTTTTTTGAAATTATGTCTTGTGAAACATTTTATGCTTCTACTAAAATGATTTTACTTGTTATGCATATTATATAAGATTTCATGGATCTTATGAAATAATATAAGATTCCGTTATTTACTTATGGTTATTATGCATATATGTAATTTGAAAAAAAAAATATTATTATGTGTGTTAAGTTAGTGTGACACTAGGTGTGTTACAAAGGTGGGGGAAATACCTAAGCTGAATCTCTGCATCATAGATAGTGAATTGACATAATCCTAGCTTCCTACATTCAATATGTTAATATCCTTGAGTGCACATTGTTTCCAAGTAAGTGAATTGCTTGCAGTGAAATCATCGTTTCTTTGTAAATCCAAGTGAGAGTTTATAGATGAAAAAATATAGTTGTAGTAGATATTTCAAAAGTAGCATGGTGAAATATTCATAAAACATTTTGTTTACAAGATGGAATAATGCAACCTATCATTGATCTAGACAAATACGATGGCCCAAATATCTTTGTATATAGAAGCACCAAAAGAAAAAATCCAAATCTCTTCATCTATAAAAGGAGGACTCCACTCCTAATTATAATCCTTTGGAACGAAGAATGAGTTGGAATTAAAATGACAAAGCATTGAATGAAAATAATGATGATGATGCTAACATCATCATGAGAATGATGACGATGATGATGATGATGATGAGCATGCCCATGATATTTCACATGACCTTATGTGTTCATGGATGAATAATGTTGTCAAGTAAAACTATTATTTTGGAGGTTTTCCTTGTGAGCACCAAAACAAGCACATTTGAGCCTTTGTCGATTATTTCCATACAAAATAGGTTACTAATCCTACACTTATGGCCTATATCTTTCCTCTTACAATTCATGGGAAAGTTTCTCAATGGTTCAACTTGTTTCCTAAGCATTTTATCCTTGGCTGGGAACATTTCTTTAATCATTTCAGGATAATGTTTTGCACATCTAGCTTTGAATCTAGTAAGGCAACAATTTTGCAACAATATTACAGCTTAATCTTATGTTAGATTTGCAAATTAACTACACCAATGACAAGCAAGCTTCATTATTTAGGGAACAATTTTCCATTCACAGTTAAAGGACAAATTTAAAGCATCCATAGCCCTCCTATAATTTCTTGATTCACAATCTACCTAATTCAAAATTCCTAATGTTTTGAACATTTTGGCTTATTGAATAAATTGCCCATATTTTATATGACCATAACAGAGCATGGCAATAGTTATCTTGAACATTATGAATATTTGGTGAATTTTTCTATAAGTATAAAACCATATAAATAAATAATAATAAAAAAATATTCATTAAACTGTATTATACTAATTTACTTGTGTGGGAAAGGAAACATTATTTCTTCCTCCTCCATAAAACATTGCGATGTTAAAGGGTTATATTTGTCAAGTTCTTACTATACACTCTTGCGTATCCATCTATCAGCTTTCATGGTTTCCACCACAAAGTTCCTATATGTGTTGACCCTGACCAGCACTTATGCCATGCAAGGAGAGATTAAAATTTGGTCTTCCACTTCTATTATGAATTATTTTTTATTAAGTCATTGGTTTTGAAAGGACTCTTCAAATTTTTCATAGGACCTTCTCTAGAGATTGACAAAAAATGCTAACATCAAGTAACAAAAAAGATAGTTTTATCTACTTGAGAAAAATTGTAACTAAGAAGGCTATTAAAAAGGCTAAATATTCTTTCAAACTCAATAGTATTTCAAAGAGGAAGCAAACCAACATTAACAACTATGTTCCCCACACCACCATTTCAAAGATAATAAAAGGAAAATTTCTTTCCAAGAAACATTAATCCCTAGAGACAATTATATTGGATTCTAGAGGGATGAGTATGAGGAGCCATCCATTAAGAACAACATCCAACATCCTTACTTGTGACTCCCAATCTAGCATGTAGCACTAAGAACCAACATAGGAAGGCCAATGACTAGATAATTCTAGTGCATGACCTTACATGTTTAAAGATTTACCTTGTAGTTAGGAGAAACACTTTGTTAGAAGGGTTTATCATTGATCAGGACCTTACTGAGTTGGATCAGATATTTCAATACCAAACCAATAATACCAACTTTGATAAGGGTTAAATTGGTCTAGACCAACTCTTTATTATGAAAGGTCTTATACCTTCCCTTTGTTTGAAGGGTTGGTCATGAAAGGTATTATTTGAACTCCCTAAAATATTAAATCACGATTGATTTTCCATCCTCAAAATTCATCTTCACCACATTTCCAATGTATTCAGTGAAATTCTATACCATTTTTTCTTTTTGTATTTCCCCCAAAATTGATACAAAATATAAGTGGGGGAGCATGAGCGACATGCTCTTTAATGACAATGCCATTATTGGTTCAAAATCAAGGCATGCATTCCTATATCCAATAGAAACCTAGTTAGTGTGAGAAACCAATTTGACCAACTAATCTATTTATAGGAAATTCAAGCTAGGATATTTGGAAATGATTAGCTACCAATGAAATTCATTAAAAAAATTGATAATAATTTGAAGTACTTGTAAGAAAAAATCAGTCAATAGTTCATATAACAATCTTCAGGGCTTGGTATATAAAAAACCTATGAACCAAAAATAACTTTATGAATAGTGGGTAGAATGCAAATTCAATGACAACAACATTTATGGCTTGGCCTACATCTGTTGATTTTGAGAAAAATGATTTCACCTCAAATATGATTAATCTATTGATAGGAGTTTCAATAAGCAGAACTTGACAGAGTTGAGGAGTGGGGCCAATTGAAATTAGTAATTCACTGGACACCTTTAATTAGAAAACAAGACCATATTGGCAATTTCTATCAATTTGCCAACATTTTTCTACAGAATATTTATGTTCTTATACTTGGTTATACCCTTCCAAGAGTTAATCTAGAGATTAAAGAGTTGATACAATTGGATCCAAAACAAAAAATTGGATATTTGTTCTTGTTTGAACATTAAATTATCTTTAGAGTTTATGAGGCAGAAGTCAGAACTTATCATCTTCCTTCATTTTTAACTCGAATGTTATATGCCTTAGAGTTTATCAAAAAAAATGTTGAACCTACTCAGAAGCATATTCTTAGTATACATGCAAAGACCAAGCTTTTAAGGAAATTGGGGCCTTTTATTGTGAATGGAAGAGCACTAGAAGTCAATCCCATAGTGGAAAAAGAACTTGGTTATTATGATTTGAATCATGATACGGAGATCATATATGATCCTCATCATATTATCTCAAATTTGAGGTAGGAGAATAGGCCTTCAACATATGAGCTTCAATATGATCTTGAATGGGAAAATATTTCCAATTTGGAAGCATGGGGACTAATGTAGCAAGAATCACAAGGGAAACATTAGCTAGTGAAAAACAAGTAAATTTGCATCAAACAATCAATACCCCCTTGAAGCTTGATAGTGGAGTAAAGAGAACATTGCAATATATGTCATTGGATATGGAAGAAGATCAGAAACATGAAAGCAAAAGGATTAAGGAAGGAAATGACAAGGAAATGGTAATTGTTGATGAAGGTCAAGAATCTTCTCTGTTTGAACCGGTATTTCCTATTGACCATTTTTCATCAGCAAGAATTGAAGGAGATTTGGAGTCTTCAGAGGAAAATAAACCAAGTTTGACGAATAAGTATGTTTAAATGGAGAAACAATCTCTTAAAAATACAGACTCAAGTCAGAGACAAGGAAATTAAACAATCAGTTATCATTTCAGCTATGGATCATAAGGAAAATCATTTCAACCTAGTAGTTTTTGGAACCAAAGGTTGGAAAAGGAAAGCCAACAGATGATTTTAAAGCCTCCCATATAAGTATTAAATTGGATCTAATAAATTTGTTAGATAATGTTGATCTACACAAACAAACAAGGGAATTGATTTATACTAATCTGCTGGAAACCGCCTTTGGTAAGGACAAACTACACAATACCATCAGAAAGGTTGAAAGTCAATTAAGGCACGAAAAAGAGTGAGAATAAAACTTGGAAAATGAGGATAAGAGATCTACAAAAGAAGGTAATGGATCTAGAAGCTAATGTAGTGGATCCAAAACCTGTTCAACCACTCCTTCAGGTTAAAGAGACTGAAATTCAAGCTCTAAAGGAAAAGATTAATATTCCTAGAACAAAACATGTTTAAACTTCGGAGTTAGAAACATTACAAGAAGAAAGAGATTCAATTTACAGAGAAATGATGGTTTATACGTGTTGAAATTTGGTTGATATTTGATCTTTAATTATTTTAGATGCAGAGACTTGAAGCAATGAGACAATTCAATCCATGAAATTCATACAACCATAAAACAAGATATACCCTGGGGAAAATACTCAAAATTATGAGAACAAAAACCTCAACAATTCTTCTTAGTATAATATAATGGATAGCAGAGAATGCTTTCTTTTACAACATAGCAGATTGTTTTCGGAAGATAAGAGATCACCAAACTTCTTGGTGAAGATAAAGAAGCAATAGAGAAGAGAGATCAATCGGATGTGTGCCCAGCACAACAATAATAAGCACAAAAAATACCCTGCACAAAGAGAAGTGTCGTGCCTTCAATGGAGAAGAGAATTCACTTCACACTGGATTCTTTCTATCCTGTATATCATATTTATACATTCTTCTCTTCTATTTTTAACTTCTAACTTCAGGATAAACTCTCCCTCAAACTGGATGTATTAATCTTGCATGGAGTAGTGCGCCCCACTTCTCATGCAGTGGTTCATCTCACTAAACTGCCACTTAGGATGAAATCGCCTCTTAACTGAAAGCTTGCCCAATTGGTTAGGTGGCTATCTTAAGTGTCAACATCCAAGTGTCACAACTCACGTGTCATCTTTTAGTTTAACATAAGTGTCATCATGCAATAACACTTAGTTAGGCTAGATCTTCTTTCTTGTCACATAGTTAACTCTCTTTAACCGAAGTGTCGTCTTTTAGTTTAACTAAAGTGAAAATACTTTAGTTAACAAATCCCTTTTATTTAATACTTAGTTAACTGAAATCATGCTAATTGATTTACTTGAAGTGGCCATTGTGAGTTATTTAGTTAACTAAGACATATCTTTAATTGATGCTTTAACTGAAGCATTGATACTTAACTGAAGCTTTATAACTAAAGCTTTAATAATTTGAGTTCTCTTTAATTAGTTGAAGTGTCTACATCGGAAATTTCGAATTCTCTTGATCTCTATGCTTTATCTTTTATTTCATTATCTCTTACTGCATGGTCAATATGTGCTAACTTTAATTATCCATCACATTACATTATACTAAGAAGAATTATCAGATGTTGTGATCATATTATATTATTCCGGACCAAACGATCATATGCTAAAGTAATTCAGTTTAGAGGTGATCAATCTCTAAAGGAGATTTAATAGCAATCTGGTGATCATGGTTAATAATATATCACACAACATTAAATGATTTTAACAAGTAAAGCATGACCTTTATACAGAAGGTCCACCTCTATATGGGAGGTCCATCTGATGGATACCTTTATACGAAAGGTTCACCTCTATATGGGAGGTCCATCTGATGGATACCTTTACAAGAAAGGTTCACATGATAATCATGACTTGATACACACAAGTTTGGAGCCTTATCCAACAAGAATTTACAACATCATTACTTTGATCAATTACCTCTATACGGGAGGAATAACCTTTACACGGAAGGAAATCAAAGTGCTCACCTCTATACGGGAGGATCAATCTTGGCTACACAAGATTGGTTTGGATAATGTCTCCTGATGTTGTATATTTAACAATAAGGAGCATGTATCTCAGTACAAAGAAATTATAAACCTATTGGAGAAAGAGAGAGTAGAGTTGCTAAGAGCAAAATATTCTCTAGTGGAGAGGGAGGTAGTAAATACATCATATTAACTATCTAAAGCTTTATCATATTTAAGTCTCAAATAAATTGAAATGAATACCTTGAAAGCAACTTCTACTTAGAAGGATCAACAAATTGATACTTTGAGCAATTTGATAGTGGTGAAAAGTGATCTTTTGACTACTCAATCTGATAGAGACAAAGCACATGAATCCTTAAGAAAAATCAAGGTCCAGGTTGTAGGTAAAATTCCTATGCAAGGAGCAAGGAATATTCTATGGGATAATATAGCAATGGAGATGAAAATTTTCATATATTATCTTGTCTTGATGCAAGATGAAAATGATATGGAAAATTCCAACATTTAGAAGTCAAAAGATATATTAAATGAGTTGGGAAATAATCCCAATATTGCACAAAATGTTATCAATTTTTTAAACTCCAAAAGAAGAACAGAGTTACAGGTACTTGGAATGACAGATAGGACAATAGTTGTAGTATCGGCCAAGAAGGTAATCCTTAAATCAAGTTATGTATTCATTGTTAAGAAGAAAGTAGAACATATGCTCAATAGAGTAACAAGATTTAAAGAAAAAATCAAAGGGTTGTTCTAGAGAGGGTTTCCATCGTTTTGGAATGAAGAGGGTACTTTAATCTCAAAATATGAATATCATGTATTAGTGATGAAAACAAAGGAATGATAATTCAAAATTTGAGGATCTCAGTAAATCATTAAACGGGCAAGATATAATTGATAATCTAACTGATGATTTATTTGTTCCTAGCCCTAAGTTTTCCTTGACAAAGAAGTAGTGTGAATATATGAGCTAAATGAAAAAACGTGTCCCACACACCTGGCTCGAGTCTTGGTCGGATCCATCAAAGAAACTCCATGGATATTTCTTATCTATTAACAAATTGCCAATAGTTCAAGTTCCTTTGGAAATGCTAGGTGACTGAAAGGAAGACAATAAGGCTAAAACTTGAGTTGTGACCCTTTTAAACATACACAACCAATATCAAAGGTAATGTTATCCTTCAGAATTAACATTTTGAGACAGATGTAAACCCTCTTTTGATAGAGATTCCACCTGAGCATTCTACTCCCTGTAAACATGAGAGAAGGTCATGTTAGTGAACTTCCTTGAGATGTCCTTTAGTTTTCGATCCAAAGGAAGCAATCTTGTGTTGTGAATATGAGTTTGATCCTTCATCCATATTATGACCAGTGTTAAGTCTCCATAGACCTATACAATCCAAAATACCTTATCCAAAGCCAATTTTAAGAGTAAGTGGAGGGCCTTAAACTCACCAGTATTATTTTTTCCTACCCCTAAGTTTTCCTTGACAAAGAAGTAGTGTGAATATATGAGATAAATGAAGAAACCCATCCCACATGCTTTCCTTGAGTCTTGGTGGGATCCATCAAAGAAACTCCATGGAGAGTTTTTATCTATCCACAAATTGACAAAGGTACTTTGGAGATGCTCCAATCAAAATCCAGATCAAATAGTTGTAACTATTTGATCTGGGTGTTAATCAAGCATAGGTTTTTCATGAGATAAATGACAAAACCCATCCCACAGGCCTGGCTAATGTCCTCTGCACTAAAAAATAAGAATTTTGGAGATCTAGTGTTGGATAAATAAGTTACGGGTTTACAAATGTATGAAATGTATGTGTGAAAGTATCACAAGAATTTGTTAGCACTTATTTTAATTCATTTTTAATTACTTGTCAGGAACCCTACTATGTTTTCTAGTATTGATCCTTGTTGGAGGCCTTTTCATCATATTAATATATTACACCTTGTTCTGTAGTATGGAAAGAGATGAAGCTACCAAAGCTCCAATGACCCCTCTTGATTACTGATGAGCTAGAAAAGGCCATAAAATCACCAAACGACCATGGGAATTAATTTTTTCAACCGATTATGGATGTGATTTACTGCAAGGAATGAAGATATTATCTTGTAGATTAGTTTTGGAGTTTTCCTTAGTTTCGATATAGATTAGTTTTAGATTTTTCCTTAGTCGAACAATATGAATTTCACCAAGTAAAAGATGAGATCGCTCACTTAGGAAGCTTGTTGGCTTCCCAAGATAGCATTTGGTGGGAATTCTAGGCATAGATGCGAAAAATCCCCCAAGGTCATTGATCAATCCATGACAGTTGAGGTGGGAAAAATTTAGTTTTCTAGAATTAAGAAAGAGGTCAAATTTTACTATTTCTAGAACAGTTTACCAAAGAAAATGAATTTCTTTGGCTTGGGGAGCCAGTAGGACCATGACGTCAACGATTGACTCTTCTTTAGCCTCACGTATGGTGATATTGAAAATTAAAATTGCTCACCTTGGAGTGATACTTGACCTTTGTAGCCTATGATTGAACCTACTAACCATCAAACTCAATGATTTGACTTTCTTTGGGAAAATTTCTCAACTAGTAACTTCATTTTTCTACACAATTCAATGATTGGGATATTAGCACTCAAATTGAGCAATATTCATTAATGCTTGGGCTACCTATTGTGTGTAATATATATTTCATGGCTTGAATATGAATCATTGTACCTTCGAATGTTGAATGGTACCTCTCTTGTACTAATTCTTCATTCTCCAGAGTCCACGGTGTATCATTCTCTTTGCTCTTTTATTACCTCCAAATCAATCCAAAGCTTATGAAAATTGTAACAATGAAACACATAATTGGTAGAGAAAAAATCTAGAGTTATCAAAATGAATTTCTTTAAAATATCATGCGCCAGCCAGGTCTTCCCTAATGCCATGTGGTGAGATTTTATCCTGGCTTATCAGTCGAGCTGATATTGATAAAAATCTAATAAAAGATACCAATGGGAAACCAATCCCATCATTCTTATCGTTGACCCTTAACAATTGTTACAGGTTCCCAAAGTATTGAATCATCCTATCATAAGAGTAAGGTGGTTCATTGAAAATACGGATGATTCTAAAATTATGAAGCAGTGGTAGGGAGAATAAAGATGATTCAGAACTTGATTGACTAGAATTTATCCAAAAAAAAGGGTTGGTGACATAGTGTGAAGCCCAAATACTGGCAACAATTCTTGGACAAATTAAATGTCTAGGAGCTATGGGTGTCTCTAAGAAATGTCACAAGGGTAGCTGTGATACGTCCATAAGGAGGGAAATACTCAAGAGTTTTCATTTGATTGCTTGAATATAATGTCTTGAAGGAAACTTTGTAATAATGAGTGTGACCATACTTGCAATCTAAAATCTCAATTCTTTGTACACGATGCAAGCCTAGGAACGTTGAACTTGAACTGTGATTCACAAACAAAACAATATCAATGTTAACCATGGATCTTGAACCTCAAATCCCTGCTATCTATGCTGATGGATATTGATTATTTGAGTCGGTGATTCCCTGAGCAAGCAAGGCATTTTATAAGGACGAATATAATTATATATGTGATCGACATTGCTGGAAATAGGGGTGAGCCAAGGATATGAGTCAAATTTGGTTGGAAATCGAGGGAGAGTCAAAGATCCTAGTCAAATTCAACTAGAAATCAAGGGTGATTGAAGGAATTTAGGGAATTTTTCTTGTAAATGGGGGGCGAGTTGAGGATCCCACTTTATTTTTGGTAGAAATCGGGGGCGAACTGAGGATCCCACTTAAATTTTTGTAGAAATCATGGGTGAGCAGAGGATTTTGGGGGAATCTGAGGGGAAAAAATTTAATTTTTGGGATTTCTTTCATAAATATGATGCAACTATTTAGGTTTTAGAGATTATTTTATTAATAATTAGTGGACGATTTTAGTATTTTATAAAAAAACAGTTTAATACACAAAATGCGCCGCCCCTGAAATCATCTTTGTATTTAAGAGCAATGTTTAGAAACTTTAAATATTAAGGTAAAAATTTAAAAAATACAACATTTATTAAGATAAAATTTAAAAATTCTAATATTTAGAAACATTAAATATTAATGTAAAAAGTAAAAAACATTAACTAGAATTATCATTTCTCTAAAAATAAAAAATCTCAGTTTTAAAACCTTAATTATTAAGGTAAACAATTAAAAGTCATTAGCTAGATTTCACAAATTGAACTACCAAATTGGCTAATACCACAATGAAAACCTCTAGCCATCCAAAGTTTGGAGTGATATTGAAAATTTGATATAAGCAAACAATTATTAATAATGAAATATATTTTCAAAATTTCAAAATTTATTAAATTATTTTGCAACCTAAATCCTTCATATACTCCATAAATATTAATTATAATATATATCTCAATTTCACAAATAATAATGTCTCCATAATAATAATGATGATGGATTCGAATGATAGAAAATGAATGAATGATGGATGGTACTACCTAGATGAGACCTAAAAAAAACTTAGCTAATTTCCTATGAAAATGGATCAATCAATGCACTATGTATGAAAGGGAAATAGTTGGACTTAAGCATGCAACCTTTTAAGACTTATGATATTCATGGGTTATTTTAATGGTTTTATCTCATGGTAAGGCCATAAGCTCATGATCCAAATATATCTCATAACAAATGCACTTCCTTAACTGTTTTCCTTTATCTATTTCTATGTGTTTTTAATTCCACGAACATAAATGATCTAGGTTCTATTTGAATTATATTCCCTTTCCAATTGATTGTGTTAAACCCATGGTGTTAGAATGCATGGATTCTTCTCTCTTAAGGAATTTATAATTGTTACAATCTAGCTTTTCGATATTACTATCCTTAGTGACATTCTTAAGAGGTACTCCAAGTGATAGGTTCAGCTTCCAATGCAGCATTGCTTCACTTTCATACACTAAGGAAAAGGGAGTTGGCGAGTGCTCATTGTATCAATAGTACAACACAACCCATCCACATAAATACCACTCACAAAACTTGTCAAATCCTAGAGACAATAATGACAATAAAAAAGACAACAAAAGAAAATGATAATGATAATGAAAGCACAAATAAACAAACTAGATCTCCTCCATAAGCACACTTGAATGATCATGCCATGATAAGCACACTTCAATGATCATGCCATGTTTTGATCCAGATGTAAACCCTCTTTTGATAGAGAGTCCACCTAAGCATTCTACTTCTTGTAAACATAAGAGAAGGTAATGTTAGTGAAATTCCTTGAGATGTCCTTCAATTTTCGATCCAAAGGAAGCAATCATTTGTTGTGAAGATGAGTTTGATCCTTCATCCATCTTATGACCAGTGTTAAGTCTCCATAGACCTATACAGTCTAAATTCCCTTATCCAGAGCCAATTTTAAGAGTAAGTAGAGGGCCTTAAACTCACCGGTATTATTTGTTCCTACCCCTAATTTTTCCTTGACAAAGAAGTAGTGTGAATATATGAGATAAATGACGAAACCCATCCCACACGCCTGCTGAGTCTTGGTGGAATCCATCAAAGAATCTCCATGGAGAGTTCTTATCTATCCACAAATTGCCAATAGTTCAAGGTACTTTGGAGATGCTCCAATCAAACTCCAGATCAAATAGTTGTAACTATTTGATCTGGGGGTTAATCAAGCAGGGTTAATTTCCCATGAGATAAATGACAAAACCCATCCCATAGGCATGGATAATTCCCTCCGCACTAAAAAATAAGAAGTTTGGAGATCGAATGTTGGATAAATAAGTTATGGGTTTACAAATGTATGAAATGTATGTGTGAGAGTATCACAAGACTTTTCCAACACTTATTTTAATTCATTTTTAATTACTTGTCGGGAACCCTACAATGTTTTTTAGTATTGATCCTTCTTGGAGGCCTTTTCAGCAGATTAAGATATTACACCTTGTTCTGTAGTATGGAAAGAGATGAAGCTACTAGATCTCCAATAACCCCTCTTGATTATTGATGAGCTAGAAAAGACCATAAAATCACCAAATGAACATGGGAATTAATTTTTTCAATCGATGATGGATGTGATTCACTGCAAGGAATGAAGATATTATCTTATAGATTAGTTTTGGAGTTTTCCTTAGTTTTGATATAGATTAGTTTTAGATTTTTCCTTAGTTGAACAAGATGAATTTCACCAAGTAAAAGATGAAATCGCTCACTTAGGAATATTGTTGGCTTCCCAAGATAACATTTGGTGGGAATTCTAGGCATAGATACAAAAAATCCCCCAAGGTCATTGATCAAGCCATGGCAGTTGAGGTGGGAAAAATTAGCTTTCTGGCTTGGGGAGACAGTATGACCATGACGTCAATGATTGATTCTTCTATAGCCTCAAGTATGGTGATCTTGAAAATTAAAATTGATCACCTTGGACTGCTACTTGACCTTGTAGCCTGTGATTGAACCTATTGACCATCAAAATCAATGATTTGACTTTCTTTGGGCAAATTTCTCAACTAGTACCTTCATTTTTCTATACAATTCAATGATTGGGATATTAGCACTCAAACTGAGCAATATTCATTAATGCTTTGTCTACCTATTGTGTCTAATATATATTTCATGTCTTGAATATGAATCACTGGACCTTCGAATGTTGAATGCTACCTCTCTTTGTACTCATTTTTCATTCTCTAGAGTCCACAGTGCATCATTCTCTTCGTTCTTTTATTGCTCCCAAATTAATCCAAAGCTTATGAAAATTGCAACAATGAAACACATAATTGGTAGAGAAAAAATCTAGAGTTATCACAATGGATTTCTTTGAAATATCATGTGCCAGCCAGGTCTTCCCTAGTAATGCCATGTGGTGAGATTGTATCCTGGCTTATCAGTCGAGTTGATGTTGATAAAAATCTAATAAAATATACCAATGGGAAACCAATCCCATCATTCTTATCTTTGACCCTTAACAATTGTTACATGTTCCCAAAGTATTAAATCATCCTATCATAAGAGTAAGGAAATTCATTGAAAATATGGATGATTCTAAACTTATGAAGGAGTGGTGGGGAGAATAAAAATGATTCAGAACTCGACGAACTAGAATTTATCCAAAAAAAAGGGTCGGTGACATAGTGTGAAGCCCAAATCCTGGCAACTATGCTTGGATAAATTAAATGTCTAGGAGTTGTGGGTGTCTCTAAGAAATGTCAGAGGGGTAGCTGTGATGCATCCATAAGGAGGGAGAGACTCAAGAGTTTTCATTTGATTGCTTCAATACAATGTCTTGAAGGAAACTTTGTAACAATGAGTGTGACCATACTTGTAATCTGAAATCTCGATTCTCTATACACGATGCAAGCCTAGGAATGTTGAGCTTGAACTGTGATTCACAAAAAAACAATATCAGTGTTAACCATGGATGTTGAACCTCAAATTAATGCTATCTATGTTGATGCATATTGATTCTTTGAGCCAGTGATTCCCTGAGCAAGCAAGGCATTTTATAAGGACGAATATAACTATATATGTGATCGACATTGCTGGAAATCGGGGCGAGCCAAGGATATAAGTCAAATTCGGTTGAAAATCGAGGGCAAGTCAAAGATCCTAGTCAAATTCGGTTAGAAACCAAGGGCGATTGAAGGAATTCAGGGAATTTTTCTTGGAAATGGGGGGCGAGATGAGGATCCCACTTGATTTTTGGTAGAAATCGAGGGTCAACCGAGGATCCCACTCGAATTTTGGTAGAAATCATGGGTGAGAAGAGGATTTTGGGGGAATTTTAGAGAACATATTTTAATTTTTGGGATTTCTTTCATAAATATGATGCATCTATTTATGTTTTAGAGATTATTTCATTAATAATTAGTGGACTATTTTAGTATTTTATAGAAAAACAGTTTAAAACACAAAATTCGCCCAACAAAAAATCTAAAACCCTTTAAAATTGCCTATGAGTTATATTTCGCCCCTAAAATCATCTTTGTATTAAAGAGCAATATTTAGAAACATTAAATATTAATATAAAAAATAAAAAAATTCCAACATTTATTAAGATAAAATTTAAAAAGTCTAATATTTACAAAGTTTAAATATTAATGTAAAAAGTAAAAAACATTAACTAGGATTATCATTTCTCCAAAAATAAAATAAAAAATAAAAAAATCTCAGTTTTGTAAACCTTAATTATTAAGGTAAAAAGTTAAACGTCATTAGCTAGACTTCACAAATTGAACTACCAAATTGGCTAATACCACATTGAAAACCTCTAGCCATCCAAAGTTTGGAGTGATATTGAAAATTTGATATACGAAAACAACTATTAATATAGAAATATATTTTAAAATTTTTTAAATTTCTTAAATTATTTTGCAACCTAAATCCTTCATATACTCCATAAATATTAATTATAATATATATCTGTTAGCACTCAAGGAGTCCTTCTACGCTGTAGGTCAAAGGAGCCTAGTAACTTGCAAAATTTCTTAATGATTTGTAAAATGGATCGAGTTGGATTACTTAATGAAACTCACTCGCTCAAAAAATGCCCAGGCATACTCAGATAGACGAGGCTTTTAACCACGTTGTTCAAATTTTTTATAAAAGGTAGATGTAGGTAGAAATCCTATTATGCTAGCAGACTCATACAAAACCATATATGAATGGCTAATCACAACAGATAAATGATACTTGACATTCAATTTATCAACAAAAAGATAGGATGAAAACTATCAAGCATAGACAAATAGAACATACATGAAATAAACACCTCACTGCAAGTACAGAAAGATAGAAAAGGAAAAATGAACATAAATGGAAAAATAAGCTCTTACAACCAAGATGCAATGAGAAGTCTGATAGTAATAATATAAAAATGGTCTCCAAAGTCGAACCCTTTCTTGCTCTCAAGTTCTAGTATTTATAGCCTTTACAACATCTTCCCCAGATCCTAAGAAGCTGGGTCGAAATCACTAAAAACAGAAAATCAAAACCATTTTGAATAAACCAGGAAAAAATCCTCTTTAATTTGGCCAAACTGCTGAAACAAGGGGCTCAGAGATGGATTCGATTCTCCCAATATGTGACACCTGTGGGAAAAATGAGAGAGGTTATTGTTATCTGTCGTGTTAGGCACAAAAAATCCTCCTGTTTTGCAGAATGATTCTCCAATCGCTCAGAATCATCATTTTAAAATGATGACTCTGCACAGTAAAAACGCCATTTTTGTTGAAACTGCCGAAAAAGAGGCTCAGATATGGGTTCAGTTCTCCATATATGTGACACCTGTGTATAAACTGAAAAAGGTTATTGTACATTTATTTGTTGTGAGAAAAAACCTCTCTCAGAACTTTGAAATTCGTCTTCATTTGCCCGAGATATACATTTCAAAACCATGTGTCAAACAGGCAGATTCTGGGATCCGAAAATTGAGGCTCTGTGATGGATTCGATTCTCTAAATATGCAACACCTGTAGGAAAACAGAGAGAGGTTATTGTTCTCTGACATGTTAGGAACAAAAACCTCCGAGCGTTTTGAAAAATGATTCTCCAGTCACTCAGAATCATCATTTGAAAATGATGACCTTTCACAGTAAAAACGCCATTAATTTCAGTAAATATCCTTGCCTCCACCTTGCTGGCACCTTTAAATCCGGAACAGAACCTTGATGACGATGCCTTTAATTATTATATAACATTATAAACTGCCCTTGAGGTTTTTGGATCAATAAAAATCAGATCTATGCAAAAATGGTAACATTCTGTCCAGTTTTTTAGCTTTTGGTAGCTAGGGAAGCCAAAGTCTAAATCTGTAAGCTACCGAAAGCTCTGTTTTCGGTAGCTAATGAACCATCGCGTTGTCTGCCTAAGCCACCGAAACTGCTCCACGATACCTGACACATGCCTTTCCTTTCTGTAGCTGAAGAGTTTTGTCTTCCATTCTATAAGTTGCCGAAAGTTGGGTTTTCGGTAGCTAATGAACCATTGCCTAGTCCGCCTAAGCTACCGAAAACTGAATTTTCTTTTGAAGAAAAAATGATATCCAATGTTGTTGAAAACGTTATTACATGCCTCAAATGTTTATAAAAATGAAGGAATTAAAGACTTCCTATCACTACATAAAATAGATTTGACAAATTTTATTGGGGAGACAACATCTGGCTCCTACTCAGGGATGGAATCCTCCTTGTGAGGTTCCAAATGACTGCTTCTCTGCTAGAAGATTGATGCCCTTCTTGTGTTTTTGAGAGCAACTTGTGATCATAAAAAATAACAGTCTTTTCCTCTTCATACTGTTGTTCCATATCTGTTTCAAACTCATCATTTTCTTGTTCAAAATCTGAAATGTACTGACAGTTCCCTTGTTCATATGTATGCAGATTTTCAAAGAAGTCTCGATAACAGACCTTCCTGGAAGCACGTATATTCTCCTCTACTTCTTCTGCATCTTCAAACAGCTGTCTTAAGGATAATGATCTCCTTTCTCTGAGAAGAAGGACTAGATCTAAATGCTGAGCCATAACATAGTATACCATGGCAGCAGTCTCTGTAGGTCAGATCTCTAAAGGCATGTCATGATAAACATGGTAGAACCTTCTTTTGAAAACAACCAAAGCTTCTTCCTCTTCTTTCTTCAGAGCATAAAATTCAGCGAGATACAAATCAAGAGATTTGTTCTCACCCCAAAGCTTCAAAAAGGCATTAGATATCTCGATCCAAGAGCCAATAGAATCATCTCTCAGACCTTTAAACCATACACCATAATCTCTAACCAGAGTTTTGGAAAACAATATCATGATCACATCATCATGAACAATCTCAAATCGATCAAGAAAGTTCTCAAAGGATTGCAAGTGCATCTCAGCTGAAACTTGGTTCTCTCCAAAAAACCGGGGAAGATATTCAAAGCAGTCAAGTGGATAATGATGAAGAATATAGGGCAGCCTCAAAGGCTTGAACATTCTTATTCTGACTTTAACTTGAAAAGCAGTGGGCTGATCATATATGGGCTGAACATTAGAGTTAACAGCTTGATGACATGATTCATTAGTAATGCCAAAAGGTATTGATTTCTGGATAGGTTTGGAATCAATTTCAATCTGCTCAAGGTTAAATGGATGATAAGATTCAGAAGGAGTTTGAATACAGTGATCATCTTTATGAATAGGCTGAGGTAAAGCTGCTAAATCGACATCTATAATACAAGCAAGCTGCAAATCTTCTTCTAAAGATGGAAATATGAAAGAAGGATGATGATTTTCTGAGTATACAAAACAAAAAATGATTATCTTTACATGCGAAGGAAAAAGCAAGAAAGAGCTGATAAATAAATACAACAGTTCATGAAGCAGACTAATGAACTGATACCTGGATTTGAAATTCAGCCTCTTCATCTTTTTGTTAACCAGATCCTCCCCAGTGGAGTCTTTAAACGTGGAGTCGCTAGATAGATGCTTACAACCAATATAATGCCCAGCCTTTGTCTATCATCAAAAGTTGAAACTATGTCGTCCCCCAGGGAATCTTGCTTCGAACTCCTCTCCCTGGCAACGGTGCTAATTTGTTAGCACTCCAGGAGTCCTTCTAGGCTATAGGTCAAAGGAGCCTGGTAACTTGCAAAATTTCTTAATGATTTGTGAAATGGATCGAGTTGGATTACTTAATGAAACTCACTCGTTCAAAAAATGCCCAGGAATACTCAAATAGACGAGGCTTTTAACCACGCTGTTCAGAAATTTTATAAAAGGTAGATGTAGGTAGAAATCCTATTATGCTAGCAGACTCATACAAAAGCATATATGAATGGCTAATCACAACAGATAAATGATACTTAACATTCAATTTATCAACACAAAGATAGGATGACAACTATCAAGCATAGACAAATAGAACATACATGAAATAAACACCTCATTGCAAGTACATAAAGATAGAAAAGGAAAACTGAACATAAATGGCAAAAGAAGCTCTTATAACCAAGATGCAATGAGAAGTCTGATAGTAATATTATAAAAAAGGTCTCCAAAGTCGAACCCTTTCTTGCTCTCAAGTTCTAGGCTTTATAGCCTTTACAAAATCTTCCCCACATCCTAAGAAGCTGGGTCGAAATCACTAAAAACAGAAAATCAAAATCGTTTTGAATAAACCAGGAAAAAAAATCCTCTTTAATTTGGCCAAACTGCTGAAAAAATGGGCTCAGAGATGGATTCGATTCTCCCAATATGTGACACCTGTAGGAAAAATGAGAGAGTTTATTGTTCTCTATCATGTTAGGCACAAAAACCTCCGCCCGTTTCGCAGAATGATTCTCCAGTCGCTCAGAATCATCATTTTAAAATGATGACTTTGCATAGTAAAAACGCTATTTTTGCTGAAATTGCTGAAAAAGAGGCTCATAGATGGGTTCAATTCTCCAGATATGTGACACCTGTGTATAAACTAAAAAAGGTTATTGTACATTGATTTGTTTTGAGAAAAAACCTCTCTCAGAACTTTGAAATTCGTCTTCATTTGCCCGAGATCTGCATTTCAAAACCATGTGTCAAACAGGCAGATTCTGGGATCCAAAAATTGAGGCTCAGTGACAGATTCGATTCTCTCAATCTGCAACACCTGTAGGAAAACGAAGAAAGGTTATTGTTCTATGACATGTTAGGAACAAAACCTCCAAGTGTTTTGAAAAATGATTCTCCAGTCGCTCAGAATCATCATTTGCAAATGATGACCTTTCAGAGTAAAAACGCCATTAATTTCAGTAAATATCCTTGCCTCCACCTTGATGGCACCTTTAAATCTAGAACAAAACCTTGATCATGATGCCTTTAATTATTATATAATATTATAAACTTCCCTTAAGGTTTTTGGATCAGTAAAAATCAAATCTGTGCCAAAATGGTAACATTCTGTCCAATTTTTTAGCTTTCGGTAGCTAGGGAAGCCAAAGTCTGAATCTGTAAGCTACTGAAAGCTTTGTTTTCGGTAGCTAATGAACCATCGCCTTGTCTACCTAATCCACCTACCTAATCCACCGAAACTGCTCCACGATACCTGACACATGCCTTTCCTTTCGATAGCTGAAGAGTTTTGTCTTCCATTCTGTAAGCTGCCGAAAGTTGGGTTTTCGGTAGCTAATGAACCATCGCGTGGTCCACCTAAGCTACCGAAACCTGAATTTTCTTTTGAAGAAAAAATGATATCCAATATTGTTGCAAACGTTATTACATGCCGTAAATGTTTATAAAAATGAAGAAATTAAAGACTTCCTATCACTACATAAAATAGATTTGACAAATTTTATTGGGGAGATAACAATATCTCAAATTTATAACTAATAATGTCTCCATAATAATAATGATGATGGATTCTAATGATAGAAAATGAATGAATGATGGATGGTACTATCCAATGAATTGATGAGACCTACAAAACTTAGCTAATTACCTATGAAAATGAATCAATCAATGCATTATGTATGAAAGGGAAATAGTTGATAGAAAATGAATGAATGATGGATGGTACTACCCAATGAATTCATGAGAGCTACAAAACTTAGCTAATTACCTATGAAAATGGATCAACCAATGCACTATGTATGAAAGGGAAATAATTGATAGAAAATGAATGAATGATGGATGGTACTACCCAATGAATTGATGAGACCTACAAAACTTAGCTAATTGCCTATAAAAATGGATCAATCAATGCATTATGTATGAAAGGGAAAGAGTTGGAATTAAGCATGCAACCTTTTAAGACTTATGATATTCATGGGTTATTTTAATGGTTTCTTTCATGGTAAGGCCATAAGCTTATGATCCAAATTTGTCTCATAACAAATGCACTTCCTTAACTATTTTCTTTTATCTATTTCTATGTGTTTTTAATTCCACAAACTATCATCAACATAAATGATCTAGGTTGTATTTGAATTATATTCCCTTTCAATTGATTGTGTTAAATTCCAAGGTGTTAGAATGCATGGATTTTTCACTCTCGAGAAATTTATAATTGTGACAATATAGCTTTTCGATATGACATTCTTAAGAAGTATTCCAAGTGAGAATTTCAGCTTCCAATGCAACATTGCTTCACTCTCATACACTAAGGAAAAGGGAGTTGGTGAGTGATCATTGTATCAATAGTACAACACAACCCATCCACGTAAAGAGGTCACTCACAAGTGAACACTCAAAATTGTGAATTTGTAATGACAATAATGACAATAAAAGAGACAACAAAAGAAAATGATAATTGTGAATTTGTAAGTAATACTACAAAATCCATGAAATCCCAAAAATAATAATGACAATGAAAGAGACAACAAAAGAAAATAATAATTGTGAATTTGTAAGTAATACCCCAAAGACAATAATGGTAATAAAAAAGACAATAAAAGAAAATGGTAATTGTGAATTTGTAAGTAATATTACAAAACCCATCAAATCCTAAAGACAACATTACAATAAAAAAGACAACAAAACAAAATGATAATGATAATAAAAGCACACATAAACAAACTACATCTCCTCCATGAGCACACTTGAATGATCATGCCATCAAAAATAAACAGAATAAAGGGATTGATAATACAACCAGATGAAATACTTGAAGAATTAGAAAAGAGCCCACAAGATAAAAGCATAGCTTGGTGCATTTTGGACTTTGGACATGAAGCATTAGAACAAATAAATATGATTCCAAGGATGTTTATGCCATTGAAAAATAATTTTATGGAAAATTAAACAGATTAATACAAACAGATTAATACAAATATAAACAGATTAGATTATCATTATCACAAACAGATTAGATTATCATTAATACAAATATAAACAGATTAGATTATCATTAACCATCACATTATATATCCAAACATATTGATTACTTTATAAATCCAAACAAACAAATTTGAATCCAAATCCATTATATTATAACCTGCCTACAGCTATAATATCATGAATAATATTCAAAAGCTTGTTAAATAGAAAATAACTTAACAACATCTATAAAGCTCTGAGCACAATCCAGAGCCATTACATTATAAGCTGCCTACAGCTATAATATTATGAATAATATTCAAAAGCTTGTTCAACGGAAAATAGCCTAACAACATACGATTCGCTAGAAAGCTCCCTCTTTTACACTAACGAAATCATTTGGAAAGAGAAAAACCAAGACGCTACTTATAAGGTACCTACTACCGATAGTCCTGAGAAGACCGTTTGTATAAACGTGAGCAACAGTATAAGAAAGGCCCCCGCCAAAGCTAAAGCTCTCCACGGGGACGAGAAATGTTCCTTCACAAGCTCAGCAATCCGGACCTTCGCTTTATTTCTGTAATGCGAATTCACGTTTGGTATCAGTTCGGGGAAGGCAGATTCCAGATCCATGGTATAGACCGTCACTCCGTTGCATAGACCGTTGAAGAGCTCGGCAACATTTGCGTCACACCCAAGATGATTTGTAATGATGCCCATTTCGTTTAGCAAAGCCACGTCTCCTTTGGAGTCGATCAACTCGTCCATGAGCCACACGTAAGCCGCAACGTTGTTTTGAGATGACTCGCACATCTCAAAAGCTATTAGGTTACGGAAGATAAACTCTGTGTTTTCATTGACTATGATGGAAGGAAGAAACATTGTGGCGCTATTCTCGTCAAATTTAATATTATTGATGCCTGGGCATGGCTTAAATTTGATCCCGGCATTTCTTAATTCTACTGCACGAGGGATGCTTATGTCATCATTCCTTTGTTTGTCACCGTCTTGGTGGCACATTACTTTGCACCAACCAGCGCACTGCGCGGCGCATTTGCTGAAGAAGCCTATTTGATCTGCAGGCTCATCATTAGGGGATTGTGAAGGCGCAATGAATCTGTGCACCAAACCCAGGATATGATGAACTTCTTCTTGATCTTGTTGCGGCCACGACCATTCATCTATAGCTTCATCAGTACGCTCGGCGGGGAAAGGGCAGAAATAGGTCAAGAGCTTTTTGATCCACGCTTTAAAATGCTTTTTCTCGATATCAATATCGGTAGAGTTGAGCTCCAATTTTAGTAGCTTTTCAAGAACTACCAACGGGATTTGATTTTCAAGCTTCAAAATGTCGTTCAGTATATCTCTTCCGGTATGAACAATCTTTTCCCACTCAAAAACAGGTTCATAATGAAGTCCTGGAGAAATATCGCAACTCAGAGGCCTCGATATCTCGAGAATAAAGCATCCGTCCAAACTTAGCATCAAAGCTAATGTGTTTCCATCGCAATCGATTTTTTCTTCATAGCTGTTCCTGATTTTCTCCTCTAGCTCCAAGATCTCCTTCTTCGCGCAAACGGAGAAATACATATCATTTCGATCTCTGTCGAAATTTTCATTGAACCTCCTCATCATTCTACGCAGGGCTTCTCCTTTGTGACTATTCATTGGAGGAAGCTCTGCGCTTCTGTGATGATATGGACCCAGCGAAACTCTTGTAGGAACATAAGCTTCTCTTTTGGTCGAGTCTTTGAGGAGGACGTTGGGAACTCTGAATATGGATGGCGATCGCAGGCGATCAACATCGGAGGAATTCTCTTGGATATGAATAGTCCATTCATCTTCGCGGATCCAATCCAGCTCTTTCACTTTAAGTAATTTTCTCCGTTGCTCCAGCTGCGATTTCCATCTCCTAGCACTCTTGAAATGAGACTCGGACTCTGGCTGTGAAACGTGCAGCAACGTCGATCTATCATTACTCTTGGAATGAATATCAGCTTCAATGTCTGCAGACGCTGGCTCTTCACGGGCAGACATTTCACTACAATAATTCCTATGCAGAGATTACTGTATTTGGGTATTACAGCTATGCCTCTGTTTCAGTGCACCTATGAAACCAAAATGGCACCAAGCATTCCTACTTAACTTGATTGAACGAATGCGACAACACTAAGTACTGTCGACAACACTAAGCATCAGAAATTAAATGACTCAGAAAACAATCTTTCTGTCAAAGACTTCATAACAGCTCTAAGATTATATAATGGGAAGGTCGTCGCCTTCTGAACCTCGGATTTACTCAGACACCCCGGGCATAGTTAATGCGTCTTTGAACCAACAAAATAAGAACCCGAGGAGTTCCGAACTACCCTTCCCTCCGAACTACGCTTCCTGGTTAATGCGTCTTTGAACCAATAAAATACCCGAGGAGTTCCGAACTACCCTTCCCTCCCTCAGAACTACCTTTGAACTACTCTATAATATTCTAAGAATCTAAACTTGTGTTTTTTCACTACCAATCAATATTAATATTAATAATATGGTTTATATATGCTATATTAATATAATAATATAGTTTATATACGGTCTATATTAATACATTTAATAAATGTTAATATTAATATTATGATTTGAAAATATTAACAATAATAAGTATTACTATTTTAAATTAATAAATATTTTTTAAAAATAATTATTTAATAATTATAATTAATAAATTATAAATAATTTATAGTATTAATTAATTATTTAATGACAAATATTATTTTAACTATTTAATTTGTAATTATGTTAATAAAATATAAATAATTTAAAGTATTAATTAAATATTTTGTAATAAAAAATATTTAATTATAATAAAAATAATAATAATAATTATAAAATAACAAATATTGAAATATTTGATTATATTAAAAATAATAATTATAAAACATAATAATTTATAATGAAGGTTGGCAATTATAATTAAAATAATAAGAAAAAGAAAATAATAATAATAAGAAAAGATAATAATAATAATGAAGATTGACAATAATAATAATATTAATGAAAATGTATATTCTTATTATTTTTAATAATAATAATTATTGTTATTATTTTTTATAATAATAATATTTTTTATTATTTTTTATAATAATAATAATAATTTTTATTATTATTTTTATTTTTATAATAATAATAATAATAATTAGTATTATTAGTATTATTAGTATTAAATTATTATAAATATTATAAAATAATAAATTTTCAAATAATTTATAATAATAAAAATAATTATATATATATGAAAATAAGAAATTAAGTAAAATAATAATAATTAAAAAATTACTTAATTATTATTTAAAATAATTGTAAATAAAAATAAGAAATTATAAGAATAAGAATAAAAAATGATAATAATTTATAACGAGGATTG